>OX940978.1:47671745-47980955 GCA_954871275.1 Leptopterna dolabrata | reverse complement strand
GGGGGGGGGGAGTTAGGAAGTACGCGAGTTTCTTTTGCAGGGTTCGCGTTTCAACATTACCAGGTTACTATAGTCAGTAGTACTGAGTCAGGATTGGGCCAGGAGAGTAGAATTCATATAATCAGGGTTTTTTTCCAAGATGCCCAGAGGATCAGCGGACAATAATGTGACTGATGACACACTAGCATCAAAATTTGAGCCAATTGGGAGTTGTAGATTACGATGGCCCTACGGTTTTCACGTTTTCGCATGCGCAGTCACTACTACTGACAGGAATGGGACCAAATTTATGTGGGACCACCTAGGACAGGGGTTTCCCAAACTTTTTTGTACCGTGCCCCCTTTTGGTAAAATGAAAGCCTCCCAAGCCCCCCTTACATAACTAATGAATGGATGTGAAAAAATTCAAGTTTTACACTGAAAACGAAGTTTTATTGCTATTTACACAAAACACGATTTGATAAACACGTAGCTTTTATGAAGTTGCTTTTAAGATGAAAATAAGTTAATCTTAATGAGATGGATGGGATTGCATTTTCTTTACTAGCGCTGGTATTCTTGTGAGGTTTTGGCAAGGGCACAACGTAAGTCACTAGCAACATCAAGTTTGTTCCTATTCTTTGTTTTTATCGATACGAGTGTTGATAATGCTTTTTCACACAAGTAGGTGGTTGAAAAAGGCAAAAACAACCGAAGAGCTTCCTGTGACACTCTGGATCCACTTGGAAGTATTTGATCCAAAACGTTGATTTTTCCATTTTTTCAAAGTCATATTTGGCAGAAGAATCATTTTTTATTTCCAAAAATTCTTCTTGCAGGGCTTCTGGAACATGTTCAACGTTGACATGGAAAGGATCCGTTGAAAGTCTGTAAATATGTCTGTAAATATGATACCAAGTACATTTGGTATCGAATATTTTGATTCGATACTAGTATTGGTATCGAGTATTTTTCCCGATATCAGAAAAAATACTCAAATGGATAGTCTCCCACCTACTTTATTTATTTTCGATTTTTACCTTGCGGTATATATTTGCAAGTAACTGGTCTGAGGTAGTTTACCATTGGTACCAGTGCCACGATCGTTACGAACCTGGCGGATCTTGAAGCAACTAAGGAAGTATCGATTTACCGTTGTCTTATATCGAGACTGGTCTTATAATCGAACACGACCACGGGGTAACCCTTACATCGAATCTAAAGTCCGGGTAAACCTCGCTCGGGGGTAACCCTCCGTTTCTCGAAAGGGCCCTAAGCTGCTTCTCCGAGAGTTTAATTCGTTCCGGAACCTTGCTCGTATGTCAATTTGTTAGTATCTCTAAGAGATTTTCCCCATGAAATTAACTGAAATGCCATTAATCCGTTCCTGGACAGGCCCAAAAATGTGTTTTTGAATAGGAAAAATTTGCAAGGTTTGCAAAGAATGGTCTCACGCCCCCCACCTGACCTGTTCTCACGCCCCCCCTGACCTGTTCTCACGCCCCCCAGTTTGGGAACCCATGACCTAGGACCTAACCCTGAACTACCAACAGAATTTGAGCCAATTTGGACAACTGGGTCTTGGATTATGCAGGTCTGACGTTTTTCCCGTTTGCGCATGCACAGTCTCATTCATACGGGTCCAACTAGGGCGTAATCCCGACCTTCTATCAACATTTGAGCCAATTTTGACTACGGGGTCGACGTTTCTCACGTTTTCTTACATTGCCTACAATGGCACATACATACTCAACTACTTGCAGGAGCTGAAATTTCCCTTTTTTTTCTTTTTCTTTTTAGCGAATTTTCAAAGAATTGCAATAATTATTGAGTTCAACATTTTCAGAACATCCTGAATTCATCCTGAATTAATGTGATATATTAATTGCTATGCAATTTTAACGCCGGGGGTCATGTGAAAAAAATGTCCTGTCACAATATCCTGTCACAAAAACGCGTCACGCAAAGAGGAATGTGATGAAGATGAGCACAAAGAGGAATGTGATAAAGATGAGCACAAAGAGGAATGTGATAAAGATGAGCACAAAGAGGAACGTGATAAAGATGAGCACAAAGAGGAATGTGATAAAGATGAGCACAAAGAGGAATGTGATAGGGCAAATTGCATAGCAAATTCTCCTTTGTTATACGAAGTATAAGAACACATCCTTCGGGGGTGAGGAACGGCGAAGCCGTTCCGAGGGGGCTTGCCCCCTGGCGAGGCCCGAAGGGCCGAGTATATATATATATATATATATATATATATATATATATATATATATATATATATATATATATATATATATATATATATATATATATATATATAAGTTGTTTTTCATACAGAATAGGGGTCAAAAATTCGTATTAAGGGCTAAATCAATATTAATTCACCTAAAGTCGTTGGATGATGATTCACGACAGAGGGACTATTTCGACGATAAAAACATTTTTTTACACCGTTCTAGGCTCCTCTGTTTGTACATTCGCAAATCCTTCAACACGCATTAATCTGCGATAAAATGGTCGAGAAGCACTGAAATGTTGACTGTAGGGGTGGGCTGAGCCATGGTAGGTCTCTTTAGATTATAACTGCACTTATAAGCGATCGTTAAGTTCTTACGAAACGTACTACTCCCGTCCTAATCAATAGACTAGGATGGAATTTACAGGGATTACTCGTTTAGGTACTTACATGATGCTATTCCAAAGAGATCTGTCAATAATATTCATGTAAGCATACGCCATCGTGGAAACATCATCATCCATATTATGTAAATTAACGAAACGAATTTTCAGCAGCTACCTGTCATGTGTTATCGTATTGTAATGGTTGTGAGGAACTTGTGTGCCCAAGAACGGTAGTATTTACAGGCCCATCTCACAGTAATTCATGAAACCGCTAAGGAAACTGAGAAAATGAAATTCGCACTAACGCATTAAAAAGAAGGAGAGTCCTGCGTTGGCCGTGAAACACCTTGAATTAGAAAAAATAACTTCGTTGGAAGAAGGAGGTCTCTGACGTGCAACAATTCTTAGCACGCGCCTCCATTACTGCCCCTTCACCCCTCACCAGCGTCACCAGGGGGTAGCGGCTTCAATTCCACAAACTGAGGTCGAAGGAACGTTGGATGCTGGGATGGACCAACCAATTTACCCAGGATCAACCCTCTGGGAGCACCACTGAGTCATGATTACGTGCCGGTGGGACGTCTAAATTAGTTGGGGAAAGTTCAACTTTTTTGCTTCATCTGATAGTTGAACTATATCCACAGAATGATGATATTTGCGATTTAAATGCCTCCGCTTTAAGAGAGTTATCAACCAAATGAAGAAGCCATCCTACAACCTGTAAACGTAGGTTTTAGCACAAGCTGTAAAACAATGTCACCTTCAAGAAAGTTAATAACTTCTACTATAAAGCGTGGCCCATTAAAATGAGGGCTCTCCCTCTATACAAAGAACGGGGTTAAGTATATATATGTGGCCATACTCACTGAGGACATTTTTATTCCTACCCTGTCATTAAGTCAAGAGAGTAGTAACTAGACCAAAATGTGAGCCTCACAAACGAAGACAACAGAATACCATGATTTATACACCTACCTGAAATGAAAACGATGGGTGTGGGGGGGATTTCATGAGTCACAATGATCTGAAACCCTCAAAGTTTGATTCAGCACTCTTTAGACTGTTATAATTCAGGGGCGCTGCATCCATAAGGCCATTTGGGCCATGCCCCGGCATCCAAAAACGCAAGGAGTAAAAATTAAAAATATCCAACCATGTGTTCAGTTGGCATTTGAATTTTTTCTCTGGCTATGGATATTCAATATTCTAGTAGAGCATCTATGGTGGTTCCTTCTTGTTAGCTCCGTAGACCAAGCATGTTATCGGAATACAGCCACAGTAATCAATGTCCTACAATCGAATTCTAAACCTAAGCAGTATTCCTCGTTCTTTATCTACTTTCTCTTTTCATTGCATTTTGTGTCTCTCTTTTTAATCGCCTTATCTCTGTAGCGGCCGTTATCCTGCCGTTGTCGGTCGAGGAAGATGAAAGATTTTGTACGGTTGTAATCTCAATCGCAATGGATTGTGCGAAGTGCAGACGGAATATTTTCTCGCCCAAGAAGACTGCGACTTGTTCGAGGTGCAAAGCGTCATATCATCCATCGTGCACTCGTCTAAAAACGACTGAGAATTTCAGAAAACTGAGAAGAGGCAAAAGATAGATGGGAGTGTGACAGGTGCAGAGAGGGTGTTGAGAAATGGTTAGAGGATTCTGAGGACTCTGATGAGGGAGATCTGGACGTCATTGCCCAGTCGGGGCCTGCTAAAAGCGGAGCTCCTAATCGCACTTTGAGCGAAGTTAATTAGAAGCTGGATAAGCTCTCTAAGCTGGTCGGGGACATGCGAGGACTCAGTTTGACAAGTTTGTGGAGGAAATGAACTGAAATCCACTGTAAATGAGTTGTCGAAGAGGAATAGTGATCTGAGGGCTGTTGTCGGAGAGCTTCAGCAGCGTCTGGATAATCTGGAACAAGATTCAAGAAATTCTAATTTAGAAGTGCATGGTGTACCGGAGTCGAGTAGGGAGGCCTGCGCTGATGTCGTGAGGGAGGTGACCAGAGCATTTAAAATGGATGGATCGTCCACGCAAAATCCTGGCTGTGCTGAATTCATCCGATGACCGAGAAAGTTTGGTTCGTGCTGCGAGGGCTGATAAAAATCTTAATGCGTATACGCTGTACAAGGAGTGGCGCGTCAATGAGAATCTTACTGCTTTTCGTGCAGAACTGCTGCGTCGGGCCAAAGCTAAAGCCAAGGATTGAGGACTGAAATACGTCTGGATCAAGAACTTCGTCGTACATGTAAGAAAAGCAAATGGGGAGCACGTGAAGACGCTGGAGGATATTGACTGTATGCAGTTTTATTTTACACTTTCTACAGATAGTAGGTTAGTAATAAAATTAAGTAATAGCATAATTAAGGATGTCATCGATTCTGCCGTAAAATACATCGAACAGTTTTGTAATGATGTTCATAAACTGGATAATTTTCTTGAGGATTCATCCTTGACTATTTTATAGCAAAACATTCGCAGTATAAATCATAACTCTGACGACTTCGTCACTTCCGTTTCTTCATTAAAGCATAAACCTAATATTACAGTTTTTTTCTCAGAAATATGGTACAAGGACCATGTAGACTTATGATAGATTATGGGATTCCTGGTTATCAATTGCATAACACAAAAGTAGATTACAATCAAAATTGTGGCATCATCGTATATACTGTCAACAGTACTAGTGTTAAACAGTATAAGGAGATTTACATTCGAAATGCATCTGTCTTGTTGTTGATTATAATGGCCGTGAGTTTTCTTAATTTCTATTTATAGGTGTTTCTCGTCAGATGTGGGGATTTTTATGGGTGATTTGGCCAAGGAACTGGATTTAGTATTTAGATCTCAAAACGTCATTCTAGGTGGTGATACTAATATTAATATGACTTTACATGACCTTGGAATTTATAGTAACGAAAATGTTTCCGACTATCTGAACTTGCTCACATATCACACGGTCTCATTAGCATGATAAATGCACCTACCACAGAGAAATCGTGACTGGACCATATGATTATAAAAACAGACCGATCGCTAAAATACTTGCAGGAAATTTCGGTGATCTAACAACATAACAGATCATAACGCTAAATTCTTGAAACTACGAGGTCCTTCCAGAACTCGAAGTGGGTTATCGCAGTTGCCAACACAACCTGTGACACGGATTTGCTACAAAAAATTGCTGGAGATTCTGGGACTGTTGGAATGGGCTTGGGTGTATTCATCAGTTGATACTAACCTGTCTTTCAATGAGGTCATCAAAACACTAACTGTTGCAGTAGAATCCGTTTTTCGTATTGAGGACTCAATTACAAGAAAACTGAAAAAGCTGAGACCCCTGGATTACTACTGGACTGGTAACTTACATCAATAAAAGAACAAGCTAGCAAAGAAAAGTGAAAAGCAGCCTTTCAACTCCCACTTGAAGGAGTCGTTAAAGAATTAGGTATTGCTCCAAGATAGAGAATTTCGCACAACATAGTGAACAGAAACAGGTACTACACAATTAAAACTGAACTAGTTTGGAATTTTGGAGATCAAAAACTACCAATACTCTTACTGCTCTTAATGTATAGTATCAAAAACTTAAACGTATAACTTATTATTGTATGTATCTACGGCGTCTTCTCTTCTTGTAAATAAAT
The DNA here is from genome assembly GCA_954871275.1 of Leptopterna dolabrata. Taxonomy (NCBI): domain Eukaryota; kingdom Metazoa; phylum Arthropoda; class Insecta; order Hemiptera; family Miridae; genus Leptopterna; species Leptopterna dolabrata. The sequence continues at coordinate 47,974,703 of OX940978.1, read as the reverse complement.
AATTTGAAAAATCAAAAAAAAAAAAAAAATAAATAAATAAAAAGGATCCTGAAACTGGCAGGCACTGGGACCTAGTGTTCCTAGTGCTCAGTCGAGTAAAAATGTAGTTCGCCACGCCCACTTTGGGCCCTGCACACAGAATCTGATTTCCACCCAGCAATCGTTCCTGTTCACAATCGATTCGATCCCTTTGATTCAACTTATCATCTCGATACGAGAGCTGCTTATGTGTTTCGATTTGTTTTTGTTGTCTCGTGAACAACATTCGCTTTCTCTGTTTACAAATTGCCAGTTTTCCATTTTTTGCGCCGAATTTTGTGCGTTTGCGTTCGGCCAGGTTCCGGTGACAAATTTGGGCCTTCCTGCGTGAATAGCTTCTAGTGAATAGCTTCTCCACTCAAGTAGGTACCGGCCGACGGGTCACTGTTTAGTTATATTTTAGTTTACTATATTTTTGTACCACAAGAATTTTGTGGCTAATTTACGACATTTTCGTACGAGGATAGTGTTGATTAAAAGTTTAGGAAGAGATAAGCCTTTGATGAATATCAATCAGTAATAAAGGGAAGGGTGTTATTGCCTTGAGGTATTTTGTAGAAAAATCTGTTGGTTTTGTGGTTTGGTGCCCCACTGTTTTCACAGCCCGCAACGCACAGCGCACCGCTACTGCTTTAATTTTAAGCCCAAAGCAACTTTTTCAAGCTAAGCAAGAGAAAAAAAGAGTTCGCAACTTCTTAACTCAACACCCACCACCGGTCATCGCAGATCTGAGACACCGTCATATTGCAAATGGAGAGCTTTTGTTGAGCTATTTTGCTGAGTTATTTTTCATCCAGCTTTCGTTCTTCGTTACCATGATATTTTATTATTAGCCATGCTCTTACTACGCTTAATCATGCCATCAACTGCCTACGCCTTTTCAAATTTTCGAAGTCGATTATTCACAGAAAACTTCTTACAAGTCGACTTTATTGTTATTTTCGCCGCATCAACTACTTTCAGATAATGCTGTAGCCGCTTCAGTTTCGGCTTTATTTATTTAATTCCGCCCAAATTTCAAATCACAACTGTTGCTATCCTGGTTTAATTTTTCATATGCTTTTTCAATACAGTCAGTTTCCTAGTTTCAACGAATGTGTTATCTGTTTTGTTATATGTGTGGTGTGTCTTACATTGGAGTGCTCGAGTAATTTGGAGTGTTTCGAGTACACAATGCATAATGTTCAGGGTACACTACAGGCGCTCTTCAATAAGCGGAAAGGCAATTCCATAATAAATTCCCATATTTGCTCGGCAGTAACGATAAGAGGAAGGTACACACGGTAAGCTACCGTATTCAATCGATAAGAGGGCTGGAAGCAACCTTACAAGTAAACCAGGCCAACTCTTTCGCAGGAGCTGCCTAGTATGACCTACTTTGGAAATACGCAGCCTTTAAAGAGTGAAGTGGAGGGGGGAATGGGTGGGGGGTTCTCTGATCCGGAACACGTCTACTACGCGTGAATATTCACAAACATGATGATTCGACGAAATTCAAAATGATTTTGCACGACTATACCAATTAAGTGTAGAACAACCAAACACTTACTGGCAGGACGCGGAGAACCTATCGAAACCATGCACCTAAGTAGGGAAAAAAACCCACCCATGCCCCCCAATACCGGTACCCAGGAAAGTACCGCGGAGCGCTTGTTCTTTTGGCTATAGCTTGAGCATACTGGAAAGAGGGGGGAAAAACTCCAGCTCAGTTAGCCTCGATTCACACTATTATGTTTTCCCGGCGGTGTTTCTATTGACCCAACACGCCCAGCACAGCGAATCAGGAAGCTCAACCAGCAGTTCTACAGAACCTTCATTCCGAATTTGAGCCTCGTGGGTTGAATAGGGAAAAAATTAGCCTCAGAGCTCACTCAGCTGATCATGATAGGGACCCACTTTGTCCTCCTTACCCAGCAGTCCCACAGAAGTTTTATTCCAAATTTGAGCATTGTATGTTGAAAAGGAGAGAAATTAGCCTCAGAACTCACTCGGCTGATCAGAGCGGGGATCCACTTTGCATCATCACCCAGCAGTCACACAGACGCTTCATTCCAAATTTGAGCCTCGTGGGTTGTAACGGAAGAAATTAGCCTCAGAGCTCACTCAGTTGGTTATGGCAGGGACCCACGTTGTCATCCTTACCCAGCAGTCCCACAGAAGCTTTCTTTAGTTACCATGAACCAAGATTAATGAAATTCGGTTTGTAGGCCCCGTTTGGGGTAGGTTTTATGAAAGCATTTTTTTGGGACCACGCGGAGTGTTGTAGGACCAGCCGTTCGTTTGCATCGAAAAGCTTCGTGAAGATGATCGTGAATGAAACGCTATGAACCCGGCCCATGTATCATTGCTAGGAACCACCTGATTATAATCACGGATGGCTGTATGAAGCCGAGTTGGTTGTTCTGTCATATTATTCCATTTTGAAGAATGACGGATCTTTTGAAATTGTCTGAAATCACCATAAATTTGTATAATACTACTGCAAGTAGTATCAACAGGTGCATCAAGACAATTAAACGGCAATATTAATAATCAAAGATAATTTGCAAAAAAAAAAACAAAAAAACAAAAAAAAACAGGAGCCTAATTTGTGTTTTTGGAGGCCAAAATTGGTGAAAACCACCAAAAATAGCAATGCCAATCATTTTACACGAAACGAACAATAAACGAACAGCCAAAATGTCTGTAGGTATGTCCCACAGGATAATAAACCTATGTGACAAGGACTTTGCACAGTTTTTTGTTTATTATTTTCAACAGTGAACCTTTGAAACAATTTTCAACCCCCCCAACGTTTCATGGTTATGTTTCAAGGGATGTAGAATACGAATATAGAATAAAAATATTTCCGTCCGTCCGCCGTCTGCGGCTTTTCCCTAAGTTCCCAAGAACCAAAATTTACGAAATTTGGTATTTCATTTTGAGGTGTAGGTTCTTTCGCATCTCAAATAGTTTGATTTTCTTCTGAATTTTCGAGACCTCCCGAAGCATTCTACGATGTTGCCATACGATCTGCTGTAAAATTTGCCGTGAAGAGCAGGGTCTACGCCGGCATCAAGCTGAGTTGAGAGCGCACATCAATGACCATTCGGCCAGGTTGGCTCTGTAGCGCAGTTGTCTAAGCAACGGACTGGAGCGATAAAGTTCCCGAGATCAAAACCCAACCGGGATTGAATATTTTGGTTTATTATTTTCAATAATGAACCATTGGAATCGAGCAAGAAAAAAAAATTCTTACCCCCCCTCAAAATTTGATGGTTTACGTTTCAAGGTACATAGAATCCAAAACTGCAATAAAAATATTTCTGTCTGTACGCCGTACGGGCCACTTTTCTTAGTTACCATGAAACAAAATTGATGAAATTCGGGTTATAGGTTCCGTTCGGGGTCTAGTTGGTCCTCGAAGCTCGACGTTACTGTGAGTCATCTCTGGGGTTCAAAATAGGGGTTGACATTTTCAGAACGCCGTATCTCGAAAACTTTCGATGGAAGGGTATGGTTTTTTTTACGTTATTAAATTTGTCTTGAGCTAAACAATTTTTTGAGACCACCCGGAGCACTGTAAGTCCAGCCGTTCGTGAGCACCAAAAAGCTTCGTCAACACGATCGTGAATCAAACGGTATAAACCAGGCCCCGATATCATAACTAGCATCTGATTATAACCAAGGATGACTGTATGAAGTCGAGTTGTTTGTTCTGCGATATTATTTCATTTGACAAGTGATGGACTACTGGATTTTGTTGGTAGGTACTTCTGAAACTTGAACAAACGTCGAAGTATTATTGATGGGTATAAATTATTACGCAATGGTAAATTATTACACAACGGCAAATTATTACACAACGGTAATTATGGCACCACGGCAAATTATTACACAACGGTTAATTATTACACAACGGCTCATCTACCCAGAAGGGGCTGGATTTTGTTGATAGGTACTTTTGCAAATTGAACAACCGTTGAAATATCATTGATGGGTAAATTATTACACAATGACAAATTATTACACAACGGCTCATCTGCCCAGAAGGGACTGGATTTTGTTGATAGGTACTTTTGCAACTTGAACAACCGTTGAAGTATTATTGATGGGCAAATTATTACACAACGGTTTAGGTAGGTACCTAGTAACGTGTACGGGGTTGGGTACTAACCTACGGAGGGTGTAGAATAGTACATAATTATGTTACATATAGAAGGGTTATCTATACAGAGAGCTGTGATCTGTAACAGGAGGGTATTCTGTACAAAATAATAAACTGTTTTGCAGGGATTTGCAGCGTTTTCACTTCACATCAACAACTTTTCTTCAGAACTTCATTTGTCTTTCTTTTTGCCATTTTAGCTTCTGCTTGCCATTTTAGCTATTGTTTGTCATTGATAGAATTATTTTAGCAACATTTAACACGTGATTCCGGTTAGGTACGTAGTAACGAGTATGGGAGGTACTAGTTGACGGAGGGTCTGCAATCTACATAATATACAAGGGTTATCTATAGAGAGAGTTGTGATCTTTAATAGAAGGGTGTTCTGTAAAGATAAGTATATGATCTGTAACAGAAGGGTGTTCTATACAAAATAATAAACCGTTGTGTAGGGATTTGCAGCGTATAGGGATTTTTCTTAGTGCAGTATCACTAAACTTATTTTTCCTTTAAACTGGCTGAATGAGTACTTTTGAAACCTGAAATAAATATCTGAATGGTATTTTTGGAGCCTGAAATAAATATCTGATTGACAATTTTGAAACCATGTAAAAGACATATTATTACTTTTAATTTAAATTGGTTGAGTGAATGTTTTTGAAACCTGAAATGAAAATATTTGAATGATATTTTTGAAGCCATCTAGAAGATAATATATAATTATTTTTCATTTAAATTGGTTGAATGAATATTTTTGAAACCTGAAATAAAAATCTGAATGACATTTTTGAAACCATGTAAAAGATATATTATTATTTTTCATTTAAATTTGCTGAATGTATAGATACTTCCAGGGAAGGGTCATAATAGGATTGACGGATCAAATTCATTCACTCGGTACTTTGCCGAGGTGCGTAAACTCAATTTGCTACCTTCCAGTCCCAAAGAGGATTTGAATTGAAGCCAATGCACAAAAGGGAAAATGTGTTTGTGCGCGAGCTCTCGTCTGTTAAGTGATAACGGAATTAGTGCAGAGTGAGAAAAGAGGCAGGAGGGAGAGGGAGACAAAGAGAATAGAAAACAAAGTGGTAATCCAGGGGAAAAAGTAAAAGATAAAAAAAACTCTCTTTTTCAGGGGAATGAAAGAGTCAGCCCGTTAAAAGTATATTGAAGGCAGAGAGCAACTGAAACTACAGAATCTATCCTTGAGGAATCTGATCAAAATCAACTCAATAATTTGGTAACGGCGGACTCTATGTAATCCAATTAGGCTGTGCATTTCCGATTTAATTAATTAATTCAGTTGAATGTTGCCTATTGTCTTCTACTGCCATAATAGTCCTAGCTGGTTCGTCCACGGACTGAAGCTGATTTCTGACATTTTGTCAGAAGAAAGGCGAGATCAAGGATCTAGGCAGGTACTTGGTGTTCAGTGCCTATGAACAGAAACTGCTAACGAATTTCAGGAAACCAGCAGTGATGCACTTCCCAAGAACACTAGGTTATGAAGTATGTGAGTCTTTCGAGGAAACATTTTCACACGATGTCCAAACAAATCATTAAGTTGCACTATTTTTATGGAACTAGATTCCTTCGTGTGTATACTGGAATTAAGTAATAAAATCTGCAAGCCATGCGACTCTTTTTTTCGCTGAGGAAAGCATTCTTTGATGCAATCAGTTTCCAGTATCACCGACACTGGGTTCACTATGTTAATATAATATATTAGCATCGCGGTGTTTAGTCTTACCTACTCAATTAATATTATTAATTGAGTAGGTAAGACTAAACACAGCGATGCTATTTACAATATACAGTTCTAGCCATTTCGTGGTGTATTCATAATGACTAAAACCAACTTAAACACTGCAAAATAAATAACGAACTCTGAGAGCGTCTATACAAGATGAATGGCTCCCGAAACATGATTTTTAAAGCGAAAAAATAATAATGAAGGTTTGAAAGTTAATAAAACCTCTCCCCCTTCCACTCCTCAAGCCATCACTGGGATAGGATATTTGATAATTATATTCTTTTCCATCGCTGAGAAGCCGGCTTTCTCCCGTGACTTGGAGGGGCGGCTGCGTAATTTTCATATAATGAAAAGAAAATGAGGGGTTTTCGAAGCTCGAGGAGGGAGAGGAAAATAATTGTTCGAAAAAATCATCCTTGCCCGAGGGTCGCACTTTTGACCTGGGACTTGTTTCCTTGAATGACTTGGAAAAGGTAAGCGATCACTATATTTTTCTAGACCTAATAGTTCAAAACACATTTCCAGTAGAATGGCTTTTCACGGTAAAAACGTATTTCCAGCTAGATGACAAATAATTTGATAAGACTGCAACATTAATCGAATCGCTTCGTCAGGAATCCGGTGGCTGTATTTAGCATATGCGTTATTGTTTGTTACTGACGATGGTTTATCACCGAAACCGTTACCTATAACATTATTTTTTGTGTAAGAGTAGAAATAATTTTTTATATTTTTATTGTTATGATAATGACAGATAGTCAATCTCAAGGAGTTTACGAAGGAATTGATCTCAACAACAACTGATGGCGAGTGGCTATACCACCGTTTGATATGCTGAAAAGAACAATCGACTGGGTAGAAAGTGATATGAAGAGAGATGGAAATCGAACCACCTCCTTCGAGGAACCAGAAATGACTTCAAAATATTGAATGGTAGACCGCAAAAATTTGTCAATTACCCTGAGTAAATACTAATTCCACACTCGGATCTTGGCTGCTGCCACCAGCAAATCGATTAATTATTATAATAAAGTTTTTAATTATTATTATTATATTAAAGTTAAAGTTGCTTACAAATTGCTAACGTTTTTGGATTCTCGTCGGACGTTTTGCTCGTAGTTGGAGATGCTTGGAATAGGGAATTTTTGTCGTCAGATTTGACGCGTAAGCCACTATACGAACGTGGCGACTTATCCCAGGTCACAATGGGTTTAGTTGGACGGTTCTGTATACAGATGAATCAACAGCTTGATCATTACCACAGCAAATGTAGACTCTATAGCTTCACTACTGCTGAAGAATATGTAGAATATCATCGTGCTGTGAAAAAATATATTGGATACTACATGATAGGACGACTCACTTCCAAGACCTGAAGAATGAGATTTTGTTCAGGAATATAGGAATATAGGACGACGACATTGGAGCCATCCATGGCGAACTCACTCGCCGATCAATCAACGAGATGTCAATGGACACGCTAAAACTCTTTTGGTGCTTCTTTTACGACGTATGGACTATTATTGCGAAGGATTACTCCTAATAACAGCAGTGCATTTGTATAGTAGAAATGGATCATTATAACCATGTACCTTGCCGTGAGTTAACCATAGTGCAGTTCTCGCAATGTATGTCAATCAACACACTTCTGAATAATAAGAAAACGAATCGTCATGAGTTCTCTAAGCATAATAATAATAATATTCACTTGCACGATACATGACGAAGAGACGAGTATAATCTGAAGTCGAAAACCAGAACATCCCATTAAAATCTTCAAGAAACGAATCAAGGCATTTCTCAGGCAAGACTCTGCACTGCGTTGAAGAATAATTTATTAATTATGTCATGAATAAATAACCTACCGCTGTAGAGTAAACTATTTTAAATTAAAAAATAAACTTAATACACTATGTCATATTATTTATTCTGAGTAAATTAAGGTTGAAGTGAATGCATTTTATGAAACTACTCTTGCTCGCGCGGAATGAATGATACCCGTACACAGTAAGAGCATGTATATTCACCGATATGTACACAACGCAGTGCGTAGGTCGATCGGCCTGCCCGTGGACAGCCTCCGACGTTCGTTTTAGCGAATTTTCGAAGAAAAAGAAGCTATTGTTCTCGGTCCAAAATTTTTAAAACTCGAATTTCCGAAAGATTTTTATACCAAAATCCGTTTCAGACCATCCTGAATTCCCTGCCGAAAGACACCAAAAATTATATGTATATATATATATATATATATTTATATATATATTTATATATTTATATATATATTTATATATGTATGTGTCATTCCAGACGATAACTCTCGAAAGAATTGAGATAAAAAGTTCAAATTTGCACGAAAAATCTGTCTTGGCAATCGACAGGCTTTGTTCGAAGATGGGCAGAATCGGGTCACCCTAAGGGGGAGTTTTGGGGAGTTTTAGGGGGGGGAAATTACCCAAAAATTCCCAAAATGAAAAAGTCTGACAAGTGACACCTCATTTTAAAGGTTTTTGTACGCTGAACACGATGGTGAAATCAAAATTGAATATCTCATTCCGTTCTCAAACTGGAGCACTTTGAAGATGAAGGAACGTGGTTATTTCTTGAGATGTTCTTCCTGGTTCGTCTGCTCTAATCTGATAACGGAATGGGATATCGCAATTCTGACTTAACCATCGTGTTCAGCGTTGGAAAATCTACAAACCGAGGTGTTACTCGGCAAAAAATGGAACAAAAAATTTGTTACCTACGTACCCAATACCTACTCTTCTGGTATTCAAAACATTTTTGATTTCCCCCTCCCCCTCCTTCCACCCCAAATTTTACTTTGCGTAAAACTACTCCTGTTTTAATTTTGTATGGTATCAAGTTGGGAAAACATTGACCGAAAATTAATTTTCAGAAAATTTTAGGCGGAGGAGGAAGATGCCAAAAACTTCGAAAATTCGCTCTTATAGCCATGCTGCATGACTGTGGTTTTTTTTTTTAGAATAATTAGAATCTGCTCTGTGTTCATCACGGCCACTCACTCAGAAATGGATACACACGGTAGCTACCATAGTGGGTGGGACCGGGCCAGTCGAAGCCTTTTCTGTGCAGCTTCTCTCCATATGATATGGCTATCAAGAAATGCTCTTCTAAATTTGGAATCTAAACAGAACCAAATAAAACAAAACTATAAACAAAATAGACGAACTCTAGATATTATGCACAAGTTCAACCGCGACGGCGAAGGGAGTGAAACATCTGGGACACGAGAAGAGCCTTAGGTGCACGTAGCTACCGTACAAAAAAGTTGGGGCAGACGATCGCGATTGAACGAACTCGTCTGAGTAGGGAGGGAATCAAGATATAAAATAGAGAGAAGTGACCCACTTATTTCTCTTTCTTGTTCAACTTGTGTCACAGGTACCAAGATATCAAGGAACGCAAAACCTCAACTTTTTTGCCCCGGTAGGAAGGAAAAAAGTTTGGTAAAGTTTTTTTACGATTGGGAACCGCAACCAGGTTCGATTACTATACGAGCAGAGGGGAGTCAGTGATCGAGAAAAGTTACAGCCCTCTGAGTCACACCGCAAAAGATACGAAGGGGACGGATAATTTTTTCTACATCCATATCACCGAAGACTGGGGAAATGGATAAGACAGTCTGACAGTCAAGTGTACATTAGGTGCCTAATAGCTATAATAGTAAAGTGCGAGCAGATGAATAACTCAAGACAGCATGTTACGAATTTAGGCAATTTGACGGTCAATATTTACATATTTCTAAAAACTTCAAACTGGTGATACTACGAAGATTTTATGTAGTTATAAAGAATCCATGGCAGAACAGCTAGAAATCTGATAACACTGATCCTGGGAGGGTAGGTGTTCAAATTACGACGTTCTACCTGTATAATAATGGAAACGAACAATTTCTTAAGGTCTGTGAAATGTATGACCTTAAATATGCCCATCATTCAAACAAAGAGTGAATACGGTAATGAAAAATTAATACATACAGACAGAAATGCTGGCTGTTCATTTATTGTTCCTTTCATCTGCAATAATTGAAATAGCTATTACTGATGGTTTCCACCAATTCGGACCCCGAAAACACGAATTATGCTCGGTTTTTCCTTTCAACAGATTATTTTTGATCATAGATAGTAACATTTAATTGTCTTGATTCACCTGCTTATACTACCTCTAGTGTTATTATAAACATTAACGGTGACTTCAGAAAATTTCCGAGGTTTTTGACCCATAAAAAATGAATATTGGGAGCTCAACCTTCGTTCCAACTTCAATTCTTCACTCTTCGTTCAAAATCATATTCTGTCTTCTCGCCCTAAAAACCAAGGAAAACGACACCTCACAAGCTCATGTTCACTAAAACCTCAAATACCCCTATTTATACGCCCATTTCCCCCCCATAACACCCCTCGGTGTATTCCGATTGGGTGGCCGACCTTTGGAGCACAATTAGGACTCAAATGTGTTTCAAAACTTGTACCGAAACTGTGTGAGGTGATACGACGATCATAGACCAAAATTTAACGTAAATTTAGGGCTGAAACTTCGTTAGAACCTCAATCATCCACTCTTTGGTCAAAATCGACTTTATATTCGGTCTCCTCGTCCTGAAAAACATGGAAAGCGATGGCTCAAAAGCTCTTGTTACTAAAATACCAAAACGCCCAATTTGCACACCCATTTTTCACCCATAAAAACCTTGGGTTTACTGCGATCGGGCTGCAAAGTTTCGGGACACAAATAGGGCCCAAATGGAGCTTGTGCGCGAAAGAATGAATTTTTAAGACCGAAAAAGAAGTAGATATGGATGATACGGCGGACGGAAATTGCATTTTCGGAATCTACGCACCTAAAAGAAAAGAAAAACGCTGCAAAGTCCTCGTCACATCTGTTTATTGTTCTACTAGACGTAACTATGGAAATGTTGGCTGTTCGTTTATTGTTTGGACACATTATCTTTGATCATTGATAGTGCCATTCAATTGTATCGATTCACCTGTTGATACTACTTCCAGGTTGTTATAAACATTTATGGTGATTTCAGACAATTTCCAAGGTTTTCGACTGATAAAAAATGAATTTTGGGAGCAGAACCTTCGTTACAACCTCAATTCTTCACTCTTTGGTCAAAATAAACTTCATATTCGGTCTTCTCACCCTAAAAAAAATTGAAAACGATACCTCGCCAGCTCATGTTCACTAAAACCTGAAAAAAAAAATAAAAAAAAAATAAAAATCGAAAACCTAATTTTCTACCATTACCCCCCACAACACCCCTGGGTGTTTCCGATCGGACTGCCGAGCATCGGAGCACAACTAGGATCCAAATGTGTTCCCAAATGGGGACTCAAACTGTGTGCGGAAAAACGACGATTTTATACCAACATTTAACGTAAATTTAAGGCTGAAACTTCGTAGAACCGCGATTTTCCAGTCACTGGTAAAAATCGACTTCTAATTCGGTCTCCTCGTCCTAAAAAACATGGAAAACGATGTCTCAAAATACCATGTTGTTGGAACACCAAAAAACCTATTTTTACACCTATTTTTCACCCATAACACCCTTGGGTATATTCCGATCGGGCTGCATAGTTTCGGGACATAACTAGGGCCCAAATGGAGCCTGTGTGCGAAAGAACGAATTTTTTAGACAGAAAATAAAGTAGATTTGGATGATACGGCGGAGGGCGTACGGCGGACGGACATTGCATTTTTGGAATCTAAGCACCTTGAAACGTAAAAGAGAAAATTTTGAACGGGTTACAAACATTTTTTGGGCCCCTTGGATAAAATATGGGTCTCACGAGAATGGGTGTATGAAAAGCCAACACCGGAGACCCCCAGGAGGCCGAGTTGGTTGGAGGGGGGGTTAAAACCATACTTGTTCTGCCGCAGTGCCGCGTACACAGTGCCTTGGTCGCTAAGCAGGTATATGGAGGTTTTCGGTTTTCTTGGCGGACTGGACGCTCCTGCGTCCCTAGACAGTACCAGTTTTCCCCCCTTCATTTGGCATTAGCCAGTAACCATAACCATGAAGTGTTTATTTCGTGATATTTTGCACTCATTTACACAAATTCATACATAAATCAACTGCTAGAGCATAGAATAATTTAATAACATCATTATTCAATCACTATCGTCTTCTTGATGGAAAATTAAATTTTTACATTAACTTTTTTGACGAATACACCGAGTTTTCTATAAACTGGCACCGATCTCGAATGAACCATTGAGGCGTTGTCCAAATGATGACCAACTGAAGTTAGCATGAGTTAGCATGATCTATTGATTTGTGGTATGGGTATACATTTTCAAAATCAGTAAACCGCAATTCTATCCTGAAGCTATTCAATCTAGAAAGTACGTATGTAGGACCATCGCAAGAATGCTATTTTCGAAAGGCAATTTATTACCCTCCCCCATTATTAATCTAACAAGAGTATTTTCTTCCCGCCCTCCACCACTTTTCATCCATTTTTTGTTGTTGCTGAACAAAGTATGTAAAGTATCTGCAAAATCTCAAGAAAACGGCGAAGCTGGCTTTTTCCTTTTGAATTATTAGACAAGGATGTAATTAGCTGGATGGACGTTGGATTTATGTCTAGTAACTCTCAGCCCTCCCCGCTTCCCATCACGCCATTTGCCTCCCAAGAAGTTAACAGGACCTGAAAAGTTTTATCATTACCCCAGCTTGGGCTTCGCCTGAAATAATCTTAGTTTTTCCCACCGCCTCAGCTCAGCCGTCGTTCACTTGCGGGAAAACTGAGGGGAAGAACTTGAATTTCTGATGATGGGAATTTATATTAAAAACAGTGCGACGCGATGTTGGCGAGCTAAAGGTAGAGAGTTAGATAATTTAAATGGGAAAGTTCCAGGTTAATTGTTTAACTTGAATCGGCGAACAGTTTGTCCTAGCGACAACTGACGTTCCAAGAAAGGTGAGGACTTTTTAACGAGACAAATTTTCGGCAAGTACAGCGCTGTTGAATGAAATGACCATTTCATGATACAAGAAAAACAAAACTACCCCCAATAAAGAGTAGGTAATGAAGTTTCTAGGTAGATGATGAATGTCTTTAAGTTCAAACAGGTTGAACAGGAAAAAGGTAAACTTTTGAAAAAATTATAACAATCCGTATCCAACGCATTTTATTTATTTAGAAAATTAATTGTACGATTTGGTAACGGAATATTTTAGGTACAAAATGAAACGCGGATGTAATGAGGAAAAACTTCTGGAATAGCTAAATGTAGTCAAACGGCGGGGGAGGTTACTCAAGCTCAATCCAATTTTGGAGAAAAGTATTTTGAGAGTAGAAACCTATGAATATGGTTACGCAAAATCAAGCATGACACTGATAGAACAATGAATACAGAAAATGCATCAAAATACCCGCAAAACTAAAGTTATACCTGACAGATTTTTGGTCATCCTTTTTCAATACCCAATAAAACAATGAGCTTTGGGAATCGCTTAGGGGTAAGACAAAAGTTTCTTGTTCCAAGAGTACCTACCTACATTCTGTGTCCACAGGACTAAATTTGCACAGACCCATTTGGGGACCAACCCGCATCTACCCTCAAATTTCAGCTCACTAAAATTGTCCATGGTAATATGGGAGTTCCAAGGAAGAAAACAAGTTTGTGCATGTGCTGAGATTCATTCGGATTTTGATGAAGTTGATGTAAAGGTATCTGACCATCTAAGGATCAACCAACACTTCAGCTCATCGCTTGATCAATTTTTGTATAATTTTAAAATATTGATGTATAGTTTAATAATTTTCGAGGGTGGTGTACCTATCGAGGGTATAGGGTACAAAAGCGCATAGAAAACTGGTCAAGAAACAATCGCGTCAACAGACAAAGTCAAAACTGTACTTCCTGTCTACTATACAGTAGGTACAGAAAATAATGAACAGTTTTTTGTTTATTATTCTACGAATAATACACCTATGTATTCGCTCGACAAAACATTTGAATAACAACCCCTCAAAATTTTTTCTTTTACGTTTCAAGGTGCGTAGATTCAGAAGATGCAATGTCCGTCCGCCGTACGCTGTATCATGCATACCGGCTTCATTTTCGGTCTAAAAAATTCGTTCTTTCGCACACATGCTCTATTTGGGCCCTAGTTGTGTTCCCGAACTTAGCACCCAGATCGGAATATGCCCAGAGGTGCTATGAGTGAAAATGGGTATATAAATAGGTATTTTTTTGTGTTTGGTGTATTATTCTGTGAATAATACACCTATGGATTCGCTCAGCAAAACATTTTTATAACACCCCTCAAAAATTTTTCTTTTACGTTTCAGGGCGCTTAGATTCAGAAAATGCCATGTCCGTACGCCGTCCGCCGTCCGCCTATCATGCATACCTGCTTCATTTTTGGTCTAAAAAATTTGTTCTTTCGCAAACATGCTCCATTTGGGCCCTAGTTGTGTCCCGAAACTTTGCAGCCCGATCGGAATATACCCTAGGGTGTTATGAGTGAAAAATGGGTATAAAAGTAGGTATTTTTGTGTTTTAGTAACACGAGCTTTTGAGGTATCGTTTTCCATGTTTTGGGGGCGAGAAGACCGTATATGAAGTCAATTATGACCAGAGAGTGGAAAACTGAGGTTCTAACGAAGTTTCAGCCTTAAATTTACGTTAAATTTTGGTCTAAAATGGTCGTTCTTCCGCACACAGTTTGGGTCCCCATTTGGGAACAGATTTGGGTCCTAGTTTTGTTCAAAACTCGGCAGCCCGATCGGCATACACTCCGAGGTGTTAGGGAGAAAAATGGGTGTAAAAATAGAGGTCTTCTGAAGCTATTTCACCAAAATCTGTCAAGTTCAGGTCTAGTAAAACATTGGTTTACATGGTCCATTACAGTTATATGGGTACTCACCACTTTCCGCGAAGAATGAATAGCTGTTTCTAACAACATTTTTCCTACCTGCAACACACGCAAAAACAATCATCAATGACTGAAAAAGGTAATGCAGAATATATTGAGAACAAGCATAGGTATCTAATATGCACAATTACTATCTACAAAAACCTCCTCTTATTACTGAAGATAAAGGGTAAGTAATTTATTAACGACGATGTCCTCCGCATAACTGGGGGACCCTCAGCGCTGAAATATTTTTGACTTAAAGTGTACCTTTGCACATAATTAAAAATTTAAACTATAACTGCAATCAAAAACCAACTTTCCTCACAACTGAGGAACTCTCGGGGGCAAAGTATCACACAAGACGATGCTCCTCTCATGCCTGGTTTGTGTGTTGCCTCAGGATGGTGTTTTTCTATAAATGATTCCTGACATATTAGATTCAACATATTAATCAATACCACCTTATTTTATATAGAAGAGTGTTCGTGAACTTCTTCAACTTTCGTTACATCTTAGCAATATTAGTGACTACTCACAGATAAGTGAAGGGGAAAAAAATTCTTGCAATTCTCGTTTGTACTTGAGCTGAAAATTGTGGAACCGGCCTTCAGAGATTGGAAGATAGTAATCTCCAGTTGTATCGTCAAGTAACTGCAAGGTTCCAAGAAGGTTTTGTTAGAGGCCAAACGATCCAACGGCCTAGATTGTAGGCTCAGGGACATTCATGAGTGAATTCTCATTCATCATCCAGAATGTTGGCGACTAACTCGAGGACAGGTATCGTTCTTTCTATGTAACGGAAGCGAAATGAACTCTTTTCTTTGAAGGGAGTAGGGGAGATGCCTCCCATATTATTCCCAGAATTTTCAGTGGCAGTTTGTCTAAAAATGTTTCGATGTGGTCATTGCGATTATTCATGTAAAATGGCTATCTGTAACACTTTGGTAGACATTATTGTATCAATATAAATACATCCATGTATCTACATACTGGTAAGTAAAAGGAATTGTCAGAGGCCAATAGTATGATTAGGAAAGTACCTCGTCCATCAAGATATTATACAGGTGAGTTCAATAATTATAGAGGTATTTTAATTCTGCTCATCATCAAAAGAAATCAAACGAAACCGCGGGTCGATTGAAGCACATCAACTATCAGCATTGTCACCGCTGGAAAGAAAAAAATTCTTGCTGTATACATATCTATAGAAAATGCGTAGTATAACGTTTTGCTTCCGAGTCTGTAAGGCAGCGGAAACTTTGTTTTCTCTATCGAAATGAAAAATTTTTTTTGCTCCAAAATCAAAATTTCCACTTGTGTTTTGCGTTTCAGGGCCTTCTGAACAAATTTGGTTTCCTGTCCGTCTGTCTGTCCGTATGTCTATCCACATTTCCTTGCCACAGCCGTAACTTCCACAATTTTGATCCGATTTCAATAAAATGTTCAGGAATTGTGTGGGTTTAGCGCTAGATGGTCCCCTATAAGTTTCATCATGATCGAATCAACGGTAGCCTCTGCGCAGGGCTAACGAGATTTTCTTGTTACGGTCATAACTCCATCAATTTTGAACGGATTTTGGTCAGATTTTCAGAGATGATGCGGGTAAGGTCCCATGAGGTCCCATACGACATTCATTATGATTGAATCAGCGGTGGCAGTGGCACGTGGCACTGGCACCGCGTACATTCCAAACGTCGAGCATTCCAGACCACAGAACTATAAACCTGGAAGGGCCTCTGCGTTGACGAATGAAATGACAGGCTCCGCACCCTGCTCAGCTGATGTGCTAAATTCTCTCCTGTTCAATCCTAGGAAGTTGAAATTTGAGAGGGACTCTTTGCGTTCTCAGTTCTATTAGTGGACTAATTACTTTACCTTAAAGCATGAATACTAAATTCGAATTAGGTACCCTTATTATTAAATAACAGTTAAATAATTCCGTTAATTAATCTGAATCTTCATGTATGCAAATTTAATTGTGACATACTGTGAAAGCCAAGAGGAAGCTTCTGTGTCATGTCCTTGGCAGTATATTTTCTCTCTCTTCTTCCCTAACAGTAGCAAAGGGTAATTTAAACTGTTAGATAGTCTCAAGAGGTGGTGGGTTCAAGACCTCAAGTATTACCGCGATAAACGCTGAGCACCGCACTTACGGTATTAAGATAAAAGCCTTTAGAAGACCTCAGCAAATAGATCTCGCCCATCTTGCTCGTCGGCAGTTGGCGGGGCCGGAGCGTGGTTAGCTCAGCGTGGATGAATGGTCGGGGTGGGATTTATCGCGTCTGATAAAATAAGAGAGATGTAAAATATCCATATGCCGGTGATGGAAGGGAAAAAAGAAGGCAGAGAAGGGGAAGAAAGATAAGAGAGGGGATGAGAGCTTTGTGAATCCTTATCCAAAGACTCGGAAAATCTGACAGGTCTTCAAGGAGACTTTCTTTTGAGGAAAATGTAGGAGGCTTTGTCAATCGAAGAGCATTTGTTCATATGTACATCCTGTGCAACATAGCTCTACATTTTTCGGCATACCATATCCTTCACGTTGGGGGAATTCAAAGGACCGTTCCTCAAACTCACTTCCAATGTAAGTAGAAATAAAGTAATCACAATACCACAACATAAAAATTCCGTTAAGCAATTTTGGCCCAGTATTTTCGGATAAATGCGACGGACGGCGTACGGCAGATGGATTTTTTATTCAATTACTTTGAAACGTGACCTGGCCCCTTGGATGTGCATATAGAAACCTGTTCCTTCCCCCTCTATTGACTGTGTGTATAGAAACTTGTTCCTTCCTCTCAAACTGTAATTGCCGAACGTTAGAGAGACTCAGGTGGCATTTATGTCGTGAATATAGGTAGGTAGGTATGCACCGCATAAGGGGTATCTATACTGGAAAATAATGAACCGTTGTGTTAATCTAGCGTTTTGATTCTTTCATGCCTCTCGCCTGACCCGGAGCCCTGCCCTCTATGACGTCATGTTCCCATTCTTTAACGCTAACGTCTTTCAGAAAAGTGGAGCATCTGAAAGTATTTGGCGCGACCTACTGTATGAGGTTTAAACAAGGGGCAAAAATCTGCCCGCCATACAGCGTTGGAAGGAGTTTCAAGCCCTCTGTTGAATGAGTGTACAGAAACCTGTTCCTTCTCCGCAAACCTTGCCACTGCTTTCAACGCTGTTTGTCGGGCAGATTTTTGCCCCCTGTTTATACCTCATACAGTACGTCGCACCAAATACTTGAGATGCACCATTTTTCTTAAAGAAATTAGGAATGAAGAATGGGAACATGACGACATGGAGGGCAGGGCTCCGGGTCAGGATGAAAGAATCAAAACGCTACAAATTATTACACAACGGTTATTTTCCAGTACAGATATACCCCTTTTGAGTACATCACTTTAATTACTATTAGCGTAAGATGCTGAATTAGTGGGGTCGTTTTATGTGGTGCATACCTACCTACCTATATTCACGACATAAGTGCCACCAGAGTCGAAGTTCTCTACGTTGGGAAATTACAGTCCTACATCAATGCAATATCTCACCGCCTCCATCTCCTGTATCGCGCTATTTCGGCTCCATGAACCCATGATAATTTTTGAAATAAATTGTGATGGTCACTGAACCTAACCTTCGATATACATCCTAATTTTCACCTAATTTGGAGAATCGTCAGGCCGTGAACAACAAACATGTACCTATCAACAAATATAGGTAAAAAAGTACCTATCAACATATAAAATCCAAAGTAACCATCTTTCTTCCAGTGAAATAATAACACGGAACAAACTCGATTTCATAAAGCCATGTGTGATTATAATCAGCTTTTCCCTAGGAATGATATCTGGCCTGAAGGTATGTACACCGTATGATTCATAATCATGTTGAAAAAGCTATTTGTTCAAACTTCACAGCCTCACTGTGAACGAACGGCTGGACGCACCTAACAATGCTCCAGGTAGTCTAAAAAAAAATTATGTTCGGAACCAGTTTAAAAACGTCATAAAAACCATGTACCCTTCTATTGCATGTTTTCGAGCTACGGCGCACAGTGGTCCAGAACCCCCTAAAAACAGCCAAAAACTCTTACCATGCGAAAAATTGGGTGAAACTTGATATACTCCCGTATAAGTCAGTTTTTGTCGAAACTTCAGTTCAAAACCTACTTTATTTTCAATCAACCTTACTGGCCTACAGACCTATGGAATGTGACTGGCTAATGGCCTTATGCACATTTTGAGAAAAAACACTTCTTAAATAATTTTCCGCAATTTCAACAGATTTTTAGCCATTTTTGTTCCTTAAAAAACATATTTTTGACCTCCAAAAACATACAAAATCGCTAGCCTTTGAACTCACTATTTTTTCAAAGTAATTAAGGTATTTGCGTTATGGATGAAACTTGAGTTTTTATCCTGTTTCCAATCGTTGTTATTGGCACTGAACTCACCTTTCACCCAGAGACGTGTCAATAAGAATTCAATAAACATGACTGGGGGCGGATTGTTGCAGCTGATTTAACTCTCTTTCTGTTCAAATGAGATCCTACTGAATACATCAGTAATAGCGAGAACCCATCGCACGTCTTCGCATTCAAAAGTACCCAACTTCTGAACTTTCTTAAAACGTGTTTTTCAGCATTTTCCCCACAATATCGTCCTTTAATCAAGGAACAGGCCAAAAACACGTTTTTCGGACTTTATATAGTACATTATATAACTATTCAGTAACCAGAAAAAAATTAGGTTTCACAGATACCAACTTTGGTAAAAGACACCACAGCAATTTACAGCGATTTATTTTCTCTTGCTTAGTTTGGCATGTTCTATTCAGCTATTCTAAAACTGGATACAACAGTAAAATAACATTTTTGTGAACTTGAAAATTTTGGGGTTTCGGCTACCCTTCGACCATTGTGCGGCGTTTTGAAAATTGCAACCCTCTATTTTTCACTCCTTTAGAGATAGCGTCGAGCTTCGCGGACCTAGGAGACTCCAAATTTGGACCTACAAATAGAATTTCATTAATTATGGTTCATGGTAACTAAAGAAAGTGACGCGTACGCAATACGGAGGGCGGACGGACGTTTTTTTTTCTCTCTCGTTTTCGGATTCTACGTAGGTACACTCGAAACGGAAACCATCAAAATGGGGGGGGGGTTAAAATTTTTCATACTCGACTCCAAAGATTCGTTATTTAAAAAAATAAAAATAAACCAATAGCATTAAGTTTCAAAAATTGAGAAACCAAGCTGGTAGCGATGCGGTTGGGGTCAACATAAAAAAAAAAAAAAAAAAAAAAAAAAAAAAAAAAAGTTGGGACATCGCTAACAGCTTATATTATCCTTTTCGAAACTACAGAAAAACGTTTAAAAATGTACGAAAACTGCTCACTGGGATGTCTAAGGTGTACTTACTGATGTCTCGAGTCGCTGAGTCTCAGAGAAACAATGGCCACTTACACATTTACAGTCGAAAATTGAAAACTTGTCGCCATGGCAGCCCCCTTAGCTTGCCAAGATTTTAGCAGTGAAGTCTAGCAGGTTTTAGACTACAACAGAACTTGAGGGCACAAAGTTTAGAGGTACTTAGTGAATATAATCTACTATGTAAGCATAACGTCACGCCCAAGTTATTTCCTTCGCTTTACGTAGCTTGATCAACGAAGAGGGATAGAAGGAGGATGAAACGGTTCTCGCGCAAAGGACAAAAGGATGAAAATATTGTAAGGCAAGCAGATATACTTACACGGAAAACAGGTTGATAGTGTTTAAGCATAAGCGAATGTATCTTACTTTGCACTGGCAGTTAGCAGGGACTCAAGAAGTGCAGGAGCCTCCTCTGGATGTGATAAAATAAGGGGAAGGCTGTAAAATATTCATATGGACAAGAGGGAAAAGAGAGGGAAATGCTCAGTAGAAAAAAAGGAGATCGGTTGAAAGCTTTGTGAATCCTTATCTAAGGGCGATACTGACGGGAGAAAAAGGAAAACTTTTTCAGAAGAAAATACCTAAATCAGGGGAGGATTCCCTTCAGATGTATCGAACAGAGTTTGAGAAAAGGCAAGAGTTAAAAGTCGAGGATACCAATATTGTATCAGACGACTCCAACCTAGTTGGAATATTTGCCTTTGTACACGAATGAACGTGTCAAAGACCAAAGATGATGAAAAGCTATCACAGACTTGTTAAAATGAGTAAGAGATGAAAGGTTTTTCTTTTGGGGGCGTCGATGAAGTGACCCTCGTGAAAATGAAAATATATGAAGTCAAAATCGACCTCGTTGAGTTGATCCCTGGAACAATTAGCAACCGAAGTTGAATAGTAGAAGTTTTGTAATTGTGGTTATGGTGAGTCTCGTGGTAAATGTTATATTTACCACTCCTATAACATGTAGATTTAACCAAATAAACAAGGAGAAAGACTTTAGAAAAATAAGGAGGGGCGGTTTCTGAAAAATTTCTGGGAGACTTTTTGTTGTTAAAAATCAGTTGCTGAATCAAACCCTGATGTTTTGTGTGTGGTTGTAGTCTGTATATACCCTGACGCAACCTGTATAATATACACCCAGTAGAACCTCTCCTCCCTTCTTCACCACACCTTCTCGAAAAGCCAAACATCTTCATGAGTTTAAACAGAAAATTCACCTTTGAAGCAGAATCCTAAATCAAAAACGCTGCAAATCCCTGCACAACGGTTTATTATTTTGTACAGAATACCCTTCTGTTACAGACCACAGCTCTCCGTATGGATAACCCATTATATAATATATGTACTATTATGCAAACCCTCCGTAAGTTAGTACCTAACCCCGTACTCGTTACTAAGTACCTACCAAATCACGAGTTAAATGTCGCTAAAATAATTCTGTCGATGACAAACAGTAACTAAAATGGCAAAAATAAACGCAAATAATAAAGTGATGAAGGGAAATTGTTGATGAGCAGTGAAAATAGAGAGTTTTTGCAACACACTCGTGACGAAACGAAACGGAAAACGACACCGAAACGGAAATGGCGGATAGGGCGACCGAAGTCAGATGCTAACCTTTTTCGGTTCAGTTTTCGTTCAGCTTTGGCGTCTACCGGCTGGTGGAGTCACGCTAACGTTATGTCAACCTCTCTTTCATCCATTTTACTCCATGGTTAATACAAATCTATGTCCACACATGTCGTCAAGTCTGCCAAGACGCCAAGAAGCAGCTGTGAATACGACGCTCAACATTTTTATTTTCCAAGGAAAACAGAAGAAGGTAGGTAGCGTTATACAGATGTAAGGTTAAATTACGTTTCGTCATATCAACTCGACGAAAGCTGACACCGCGAGATCCCGGTATTTTTCGTCGTCACGGTTCGTCAAACTTTTCGGTGTCTTAAGTGCGCATGCGCAGCACTGCTTTCGTTTCGTTCGTTTCGTCGTGAGTGTGTTGCAAAAACTCTCTAATACACTGGAAATGGCGGATGAGGTTGGGACAGAAACAAGAGCCGGCGCCACAACGCGAAATCCCATGTGATTGGAAAGGCCTAGGCCAGTCATATTGAATTTATTGAAAAAAACAAAAGAAAACGATTGATTGAACTATTGCGGACCATGCCAATGCGCACCACGCCAATTTAGTCAATTCGATTATAATCAAGGATATTGTATCCAATATTGTCGGGGGGGGGGGGGGGGGCAGTCTTCAATTGTTTTCAATGGTTTTCAGTGGTTATCAATGGATTTTGACTTATTATTTTCAATAATGAACCATTGGAATCGAGCATGGAAAAAAAAAAATTCTAACCCCCCCCTCAAAATTTGATGGTTTACATTTCAAGGTATGTAGAATCCGAAAATGCAATAAAAATATTTCTGTCTGTCCGCCGTACGCCGTACGGGCCACTTTTCTTAGTTACCATGAAACAAAATTGATGAAATTCGGGTTATAGGTTCCGTTCGGGGTCTAGTTGGTCCTCGAAGCTCGACGTTACTGTCAGTCATCTTCAAAATAGGTTCAATAGGGGTTGAAATTTTCAGAACGCCGTATCTCAAAAACTCTCGATTGAAGGGTATGGTTTTTTTTAAACGATATTAAATTTGTCTTGAGCTAAACAATTTTTTGAGACCACCCGGAGCACTGTACGTCCAGCCGTTTGTGTGCACCAAAAAGCTTGGTCAACACGATCGTGAATCAAACGGTATAAATCCGGCCGGGATTTCATTACTAAGGCCCGGTTCAAAAAAAATCGGTAACCATGATAGTTACCTAACCCTGGGGCTACTTTCGATTTTTCGGTAACCCTGGGTTTCGCAGCAGGAGCGTTCAAAAAAGTTTTCTAATATGGTAAGGTTACCTTGATAGAATCGATTATTTGGGTAACCCTGGTAACTTCAAATTTAGCCATGGATGCTTCACGAGAAATCCACGTCAAACCGCTCATGGACGCTATAAATCCATGAAGTTTGATTCATGGATAATATAGTTTATTTATTTATTTATTTATCGGCGGAATATCGGCTCCATGGAATATTTATCGGTTCCATGGAATATCGGCGTATAAAGCAACTTTTAGGCAACACTGTTGCCCATTCCTACCTAGATCCCGTGACTTCATCCTAGCATGATATTTAATAAATCCGCACTCTTCAAGTGCTGTAGTAATCGATCCTAGCAACAAATATTGCCTTTACTAAAAATACTTTCTATGCTTTTTAATTGAGTGATTTGTAGCAACTCCTAGGTGTACGTTTATTCGGCGTTGCACCTGTTTGATGGAAATTTAAACGGGGGTAAACAAGGATAATGTGGGGTAAATCACACAGACCTGTTAGGAACAAGGATACCTATATTTCTATTCACTACGTAATGGTTCAAAATATGCAATGAATCATGAATGCAATGTTTAACATGATTGCGATGTTGTGGAGAACTGCCTGCGTTCTGCCGTAGATATTTGAGGGCGTATTTCTTCGAGAACAAACGCGACTCCTTCCTTCGACAACCTGAAGCTATCGAAAAATTCCTTCTCACTCCAGGCGTCGAAGTTGGGATGTCTCGCTCTGATCGATATCTTCTCGGTTCTACGACTAACCCTAGTTCGACGAAGACGTCATCATCCTCATCGCTCGCATAATAGTTATAACGGTTCATTATTACCACAACAATGCAAAATAGGACGGGATCTGAATGGTGCAGCGCAAATAGGAAAACCAAAAACAATGAGCAGCCATCTTCGTTTTGAGAGTAACCATGGTAAACTTCTTGTAACCCCTCGAATTGCTGGGGTTACGTACCCATGGTAAAGTTTTCGATTTATCGCACTAATGATCGATTACTGAATTTTTTTGAACGCCACTTTCGTTACCATGGTTGGGAAACCTTAAGGTAAACTTCAACCCCAGGGTTACACTCTTTTTTGAACCGGGCCTAAGGAGCACCTGATTATAATCAAGGATGGCTGTATGAAGTCGAGTTGTTTGTTCTGCGATATTATTTCATTTGATAAGTGATGGACTGTTGGATTTTGTTGGTAGGTACTTGTGAAACTTGAACAAACTTTTAAGTATTATTGATGGGTAAATTATTACACAACGGCAAATTATTACACAACGTTAAATTATTACAGTTGTACACGGATTTGCAGCGTTTTAAATAAAAGTTTGTAATCGCCAGGTACAATAGCATTTCTGCCCTTCCGGCGTCACTGAGAACACTGAGGCGCCGATCAGATTGGAATACCAAAAGCATACTGTTTGCTCAGGTGTTTGCAGGGACGTTTGTACCATGCCCGCTCGAGGTTTGTCAAAAAAGCCGAGGCCGTTCGTACCTTTGGACAACACCGCTCGGGTTTCACTTTCCCTGACACGGGGCCGTTCGTACCGTTACCCCTCTTCCAAAAGGTAGGGCAAGATTACTTTTTACACTAGCGGAAATAACTGTTTAGATTTGATACTCAATTTGAATGTGGTTCTTTTCATTCTCGGCGAGTGCTGTCCTCTTCTGACCAGACGACATACATAAAAACGTCTCTTACTACTGAGGGACGTCCTAAAAATCATACCTTCCTTGCAGCTTAAAATTGTGCGTTCTCATTTTTGAAGATGAGCAATCCGGTCGATATTATTTTGATTCTTGATTCTTCTTATTGCTTGAATTGTAAATATCCAACATATGCCTATTTTTTTTATCCAGGATATTATTTGTCATTAGCAAATAAGCTGAAGTTTGTGTGAAATTTAGTTGATTTTCAACGTGCCATGAATCTTCATCATGAGTCTTGAATGATTCTTCTTCTTCTTCTTTCTAATATTCTAAAAAAAAGTTGGCTAACTTCTGAAAAAATTGGCGGCTGTTACATACTGGGAAGATGGCACTCGAAAAGCGTTTATTCCGTTACGTGGAATAATTTTTGATTTCAGATCCTGCGTCAAAGGTGAATTTTCTGTTTGATCTCATGAAGATGTTTGACTTTTCAAGAAGGGTGAAGAAGGGAAGAGAGGTTTTTCTGGATGTATACAGACCTCGTGCACAGGACTGGGTTAGAGTGCTCTGTCGGTGCCCGTGGCGACGCTTGATGCCTGCTCCGTAGACCCACTGGGACTACAGTACATTAACGTATACGGCCATCCGCACAGGCCTTTTGCGCAAATTCTTTCGAAAATTTGCGCAAATTCGAAAATTCGTTTGTTAATAACGAAAACATCGTTATTAACAATATTTTTTCTGCCAATTAATTTGCCCATTTTGGTAGTGAACAAGCCAAGGTAAATGGACGACATACCTAAAGTGGGTCACACTTTGTCCTGAATAACGGGGATTGATCGACAGCAGAGAAAATACTAAATGCATTGGCAGGTACTTCGGCAAACGTCAATCAATCCCCTGCTTCCTTGAATATTGCTGGGGGTACTGTGATATTTTCACTACTTACTTCCTTTAATTTGTTAACAAATTTTCGAATTTAATGTACGTATTTCATTCTTTGATTTCGTTGATTTTGTAGAGCCTGATCTACGTGCGCCGTAAAATTATCCAGGACTCCATCCGTTCTAATCGACTTTCACTGCAGCACAAAATTTGTTGTTGGGCATCTGATTTATCATAAAAACCGTATTTTTGATCAACAGTTGAAGTTCCCCAAGATTTGAATAACAATTTAGTATTCGCATAACGCCACCCAACATAAACCTGAACGAGAAGGCAAGAAGTAAACGGACTGTGCAATTACGTTGTACTTGTGATCGTTACTTGTGATAACGATGTACGAAATCACTCCATGACCCGTAGAATGCGCTAGTGTTCGTCCCCAGTTCACAAGGTCCAGAAAGTCCTCCAAAATAGTATTAAACTATTATTATTTTATTTTAGTTAGGTTTGCACTAGACCTTCTCAGGATTATATTGGAAACTATTTAAAGATCTGATGACATCACTGGGGAGCCACTAGCGGGTACTCGGTACATAGTAATCCATGAATCAGTAAGAAAAAGTCGTTAAAACCAGCTGAAAATCGTGTTTTGTGTAAATTTCAAACTGCAGCGTGGAGGAAGAACTTAACAGTGTGACGTCACTCGCCGTCAGTAGGTAATTTAGGAACTTGGAGTAAATATGCATTCTCCCGACTAATATTGGAATTTCTTCATATTAACAACTAAACTAACTAACAACATAAAAAACTACTCGAGGGAAAAATTAGCCAATTTTAGACCCATGGATGCTCCTCATTGCCGAGAATCAGCAGATTGCGGTCCAGAGGTTTTGCCGTCGTCGTAGGGCTACAGCCCTAAACGCGCTCCAAAGTTGGGTTCTTTCGTTGGATCGTTGCTTCGTGGTTCTTGATGCCTCCACTTCCTAGAAACTCCTGGATTTCTATCAAAAACACAACTTCGGTTATATGTATCCGCATGTGTTCCGCCGTCTTTGTTGAGACATCGCGGGAACAGTAGTTGAACAGTTGTTGGGAGTCTCGAGGGTCGAAATGAGAAGCGGGGCTTAGAGCGCCGACCCAACTTGATGCATAGATAACTTGGAATGTCCCTTGGCCTAGCGCCATGCGGGTATTTGGTTCTATACCCGGGCTTAGTTTATGTCTCGCTTCCCTCCTACATCTTTCTCCAGAACTGTTCCGTCTCCATTCTGTGGTTTTGCGTAGCTAACTAGTTCCCAGCAAATTCACTTCACGTTGGTTGTTTGACCTCTCCTTTCCATGGATACCGAATTAATTAGTTGTATTATGTGAGGATTAGAGTGTTTTAAATACGGTTCAACGACTTTGCACTGTAGTTACATGCTTCTCATTACATTATTAGTTACATTATTCCATTTAAACGAGGATTAGTACCATTTCACGTCAGGTAAATGGTTTGTAGGACCCCAGCACAGTGAAAGAAACCCCCAAAAAGGCGAATAAAGCTGAATGTCTTGGAAATAGGTTTTTGCTTTTGGTTTATTATTTTCAATAATGAACCATTGGAATCGAGCATGGAAAAAAAAAAAAAAATTCTAACCCCCATCAAAATTTGATGGTTTACGTTTCAAGGTATGTAGAATCCGAAAATGCGATAAAAAAATTTCTGCCTGTCCGCCGTACGGGCCACTTCTCTTAGTTACCATGAAACAAAATTGATGAAATTCGGGTTATAGGTCCCATTTGGGGTCTAGTTGGTCCTCGAAGCTCGGCGTTACTGTCAGTCATCTCTAAGGGGTTCAAAATAGGGGTTGAAATTTTCAGAACGCCGTATCTCGAAAACTTTCGATAGAAGGGTATGGTTTATTTTACGTTATTAAATTTGTCTTGAGCTAAATAATTTTTTGAGACCACCCGGAGCATCGTACGTCCAGCCGTTCGTGTGCACCAAAAAGCTTCGTCAATACGATCGTGAATCAAACGGTATAAATCCGGCCCGGATATCATCGCTAGGGAGCACCTGATTATAATCAAGGAAGGCTGTATGAAGTCGAGTTGGTTGTTCTGCGATATTATTTCATTTGATAAGTGATGGACTACTGGATTTTGTTGGTCGGCACTTGTGAAACTTGAACAAACGTTGAAGTATTATTGATGGGTAAATTATTACACAACGGCAAATTATTACACAACAGTATATTATTACATAACGGTAAATTATTACACAACGGTAAATTATTACACAACGGTTCATCTACCAAGAAGGGGCTGGATTTTGTTGATTGGTACTTTTGCAACTTGAACAACCGTTGATTGATGGGCAAGTTATTACACAACGGTTCATTATAGGTATTGGCCACAGAAAACAGTGATCTACGCAGAAGGGGCATCTATTTCACTCCACATCAACAATTTTCCTTTAGAACTTCATTATTTGCGTTTCTTTTTGCCGTTTTAGTTACTGTTTGTCATCGTCTGTATTATTTTAGCAACATTTAACTCGTGATTTAGGTAGGCACCTAGTAACGAGTACGGGGTTAGGTACTAACCTACGTAGGGTCTGCGATGTATTGAGTAGTACACGTTATATTATATAGACGGGTTATCTATACAGAGAGCTGTGATCTGTAACAGAAGGATATTCCGTACAAAATAATAAACCGTTGTGCAGGCATTTGCAGCGTTTTTATTAAATTGGCGGAGTCCTGGCTTCTGAGTCTGTATGATTATGATCCTAAGTCCGACTTGGTGTCTAACTTCTTTATTTTTATGAGGAGCGTAACACTTTAGGGGGAATGGACCCGGCAGAAGACGCGGAGAAAGGAACACGATAGGGTTAATGACAAACAAGACGTTAGGGCACAACATCGAAGAAGACTGCAATTTCAACCTAACTCTTTGGGTACAACCCCCTGCCTTGGGAAGTCCCACGACGACGAATGGATCCGAGTCCTTCCATGCGGACTTCAACAAGCAATTTTATTTCAAGCACCCGAACATTCATGCCATCGACAAAGTCCTAGAAGAAATTCAGGCCGAAAGCATGTTGAAAATACGGAGTTAGAAAGCTGGCTCAACAAACTAATCCCATGAGAAAAGACCGCAAGGAACGCCTGGACTTCCTCCTAAACGAGTGGGAGACATATCAACGGGGAAAAAATCCCCTCGCATACCTTGAGAGAGTTGGACCAATAGTAGCCCCTGCGTAAAATTCAAAATTTTGACGAAGTGTCTTCGGACAATGAAATCGGAGCCAGCAATCTTTAACCACACTTACGTTCGTAGCCAGTCTTAAATCTGGTCAAGTGAGAAGGAAGATGTGCTTGGAACACGTCGATTTTGGCAAGGCAAGAGTTCCCCCTAACGTGTCGTTTTCCTCAAAAACCATTCCCCCTTACATGTCGATTTCCGGTTAACATTTCCCCTAACGTGCTGCGCCCTTCATGAGATCCCATTTCAGCAACGTTTACTAGCACAATGAAAGGTACTTAATGCACCGTTTTGGAAGCAAGTGCGTATACCAATACGCATTTCAATTTTAAACAGTTTCAGTCATGCGTGTAATTTTAAATTTTTTAATGATTTTTGACATACCTACAAAATGTGATCAGAATTGTCTGTTAGGATATCAACAAAGAAAATTTTACGCTGATTCCTAATATACCTACCTTACATGTTCCTGTAACTAAAACTGATTTTCGTTTGGAAAAAAAAGAAGAAATTATAATACATATTTTTGGTGATTTCCCATCCTAACAAAATTTAAATGCCACCCTTGAGGTTGCACCAAAACAACAGACGAAGTCCAGAAAAAATTACTGGTACCTGTGAAGGCATTAGTGAAATTCTGATAGTAAGAATCCGCTTGGTACTGGGAATATCGATGAGCCTAATACAGTTTTAGAGTTCAGAAAAATTATTTCCGTGTATTGAAATAAATCTTGTCGGCACGTCGCGCAATGAACCCCATTTTCTTGGGCCGTTTAACGATGGGAAAGAAATGAGAATGGCAGGGATTTAGGGAAAAGTGTGATTTGATTACCATATATATTATAGGTTTACAGTAAACCACCCCTCAGCGAAGTAGTGAAAGGGCGCGCGTCGGTTTTCTAAGGACCTCAGACCTTCTTTGTAGTGTGGCCGCCGTGAAAATTTCCCGTCACACTGATGATTTATCCCATCATTCCCTTTTTTTCAGCTCGGATTCTTTAGAGGCAAATACCAATTTCAAATACGAGTTGGTTAGGCAACAATGAAAAGCCAAATGAACAAAAATAATTTGAGTGTTGGACACTGTATCCATCAGAAAAAATTCACCGAGTATCAGAAGGTAAATCACTCCACCCTTTAGGGGAAAGATTGTGGGGGGGGGGGGGGGGGGTCCACAACTCTCGACCTAATTAGAGAATTTTCCAATGAACGTATTCAGACCACCCTTCAACATTTTTTTTGAACAACCCCTCACAATTTTTTTCTTTTACGTTTCAAGGTGCGTAGATTCCAAAAATGCAATGCTCTCCGCCGTTAGCCGCATCATCTATATATCTACCTTTATTTTCGGTCTAAAACATTCGTTCTTTCGCATACAGGCTCCACTTGGGCCCTAGTTGTGTCCCGATACATTGCAGCAGGATCGGAATATACCCAAGGGTGTTATGCGTGAAAAAAGGGTGCAAAAATAGGGTTTTTTTTGTCTGTTTTAGTGACATGAGCTTGTGAAGTATCGTTGCCCATATTTTTTTACGGGAAGGAGACCGAATAGGAAGTCGATTTTGACTAACGAGCGAAGAACTGAAGTTGTACCAAAGTTTCGGCCTTAAATTTACGTTAAAGTTGGGTTAAAATTGCTCCATTTGGGCTCCATTTGGGAACTTCTTGCGCTCCGAAGCTCGGCAGCACAATCGGAATACACCCAGGAGTGTTGTGGGTGAAAAATTGGTGTAAAAACACGGTTTCTTGTGGTTTTTTTAAAGGTTTCAGTGAACACCAGCTTGTGAGGTATCGTTTTCATGTTTTAAATTCGACCTTGAGAATTTGTTGACACCATATGGAGCATTCTAGGTTCAGCGGTTCGTTTGTACCGAAAAGCTTCAACATGATCGTGAATGAAGCGGTATACATCCAGCCCAGATATCGTTGATAGGGAACACCTGATTACAATCACGCATGCCTGCATTAAATTGAGTTGGTTGCTCCGTTACTATTATTTCATCTGAAGAATAGAGAGTTCCTAAAGACTAAAGTCAGGAAGATGTGTTCGGATTTATCTCAACTGCGCATGCGCGTCGCCCAAGTTCAAACTTATTTCCTTAAGTTCGACTTATTCGGCCTTATACATAAGGCGCGTCATCTCCCAGGGCACAAACTTTAGGAATCGTCTTTAACCTTACTCAGGGGTAACAGTGCACAGCTTTTTGCCGCGTTTTGTCGTTTTTTTTTAACGCGTCATGTGTCGTCGGTCCTCGCCATCGCCAGCGTCTTTCAAAGTTACTCCAAGCGTCTTTCAAAGAATTTGCTAGATTGTTGCGATATCAACTTAGGATAAAAAAAGTTAGTATACCTACCTATGCTATGTAATGGAATGGATTTCGCGTTGTGCTAAGTTAAGTGACGTTACTTTTTAATTCACTCCTACCCCCACCACTTCTGTCAAACCGGACTTATTGGTTAGCATCCAAAGGCTGCTCGCCTTAGATGTGGCCAAAAGATATGGCCGTTCCCTAATGAACTTATCTCTTAGGAACTCTCTAATGATGGTTATTTTGGATTTTGTTGCTAGGTTCCTTTATAACATGAAAAAACGTTTATACTCCTTGAATAACGAAAAATATTTAGGAATCCACCGCATATTATTTTATGGAACTGCAACTGCCGGGCTGGCTGCAGCACTCAGTTTAGGGTTTTCCTGTGGGGGGGGGGGGGGGGGCGAGGGGAGGTATTGACTAGAAAAACAGTGATATACAAAACAAATCGACACAGAAAAACAGTGAGCAGGATGGGCATCTATAGAGGAAAATGCAGCGTTTTTACCTATACATGTTTTTCTCCGGAATATTAGTTACTGAGTGATTTTTTGCAATTTTATCATTATTACTATATTAATTTATTCTGTCAATGTATTTTCTATTTTTTGTTTAGTTTCTGAGTATTCAAATTACTAGGAGGGTAAGGTTCGGAGTTTCCTTACGAAATATCGGAGGGGCATGGCGTAAATCATGTTCCATGCATGTCATTCAGTCTCATACAAAAAATTATTGTTTCAATATCCCCTATGATGAAACAATGAGTAGTACCCATGACTTCTGTTTATATTTTCCGTAAGAATTTGTAGGTTCCGTAAGAATTTTGAGACCAACCGTACTCTCCTAAGATGAATAGTTCTTTTTCTATGATTTTTCAAAATCCATCACTACCTACCTCACAGCTGGTAAGGGGGTCCCACCCAGGCGGGAGGTGTGCAATGCTGTCACTCGTTGCCGAAATTTTTAAAGCTCATAGAAAAAGAACTATTAATCGTACGAGAGTGAGGTTGGGTTGGTCTCCAAATTCTTAGAATGTTATCTACTTTCATTTGCAAATGAGAAAGTAATACAAACAGAAGTCATGGGTACTCTTCATTGCTTTTCGCACAAAATTCTGTCAACTGCATTAATGCATATTACATCACCGTTTCGTCAGTTTTGGTTTATTATTTTCAATAATGAACCATTGGAATCGAGCATGAAAAAAAAAATTCTTACCCCCCCTCAAAATTTGATGGTTTACGTTTCAAGGTATGTAGAATCCAAAACTGCAATAAAAATATTTCTGTCTGTCCGCCGTACGCCGTACGGGCCACTTTTCTTAGTTACCATGAAAAAAAATTGATGAAATTCGGGTTATAGGTTCCGTTTGGCGTCTAGTTGGTCCTCGAAGCTCGACGTTACTGTGAGTCATCTCTAAGGGGTTCAAAATAGGGGTTGAAATTTTCAAAACGCCTATACCATTTTTTTACGTAAATATTTTTACGGTTTTAAATATTTCTTGAACTTGCGAGTTTTTTAAGACCATCCGGAGCATCGTACGTCCAGCCGTTCGTTCACAGTAAGGCCCCGAAGTTTGCACCGACAGGCATTTTCGACTCCAGTGTGAATGAAATTGTATACAATTCAAACCAAATCTCGTAACCAGAGACGCGCCCACAATAGGAATTTGTGAATACGGCCAATCATTGGTAGGGATCACCTGATTATATTGGCGGAGTATGAAGTCGAGTTGGTTGTTCTGTGATATTATTTAATTTGAAAAATGATGGCTCTTTTGGAGTTTTTTGGTAGGTAGTGAAACTTGAACAAACGTTGAAGTATTATTGATGGGTAAATTAGGTATTACTACGGTAAATCATTACTCAACGGTAAATTATTACACAACGGTTCATTATACCATCTACGTAGAAGGGGCTGGAGTTTGTTGGTAGGTACGTTTGCAACTTTTTTCACTCCTCATCAACAATTTCTTTTCAGAACTTCATTATGTGTGTTTCTTTTTGTTAGGTACTGTTTGTCATCGGCAGAATTATTTTAGCAACATTTAACTCGTGATTTAGGTAGGTACCTAGTAACGAGTACGGGGTTAGGTACTAACCTACGGAGGGTCTGCGATCTACATAATATGCATAGAATAGTACATATTATATTATATAGACGGGTTATCTATACATAGAGCTGTGATCTGTAACAGAAGGGTATTCTATACAAAATAATAAACCGTTGTGCAGGGATTTGCAGCGTTTTTACTTAATGCGGTCACTGTCTACTCTCTCCGACAGACTCCATTTCGTACTACATTTTGTAACAGAAATTTTGTGAAAAGTTTCTAGTCTTCGATAAACGTGGTTTTATCCTCGTTATAGATCTCATTAATGTCGATCTCAAAAACATACTTAGGATTTCCTAGTATTCAAATATTTACCAACAAGGAGGAGGTTGTTGGGGAGCTGAATCAGGATCGACCGGAATCACATATTTCCAACTATGTTTCAGCCGTGAAACTGTAATTAGAGCTCAATTTCGGAATGTCAACCGTGCACGGTGAAGCGGATGGTGATATTAATTAGCAAAGGCGAGCTCTGCTTCGTGATCACAGGGAGACGTCGACAGGGGACGCCCGGCATTGAAATGAGCGACCTATTTTGGTTCACAAATCACCAACTTAAACCCCCAGCAGCAACAAAGAGCTGAGAGAGGATTCGAGCGCACACTCACTGCGCGGTCGCCGCAAGGTCAATATCTCTACTGCCGGCGAACAATATTAACATGCTAATGAATCTAATTTCTATGTTAAAACGCCGCGGCTACGTATAGCCGAATATCAGAAGTGTTGAAAATGGAAACAAGGAAGTCATTTCGATGGAGAAGGCCGCAGAGGGTCATAAGTTATTGACAACGAAGGACACGAGTTTTTACGAGTACTTGCCAGTAGATGGGAGGAAATCCTATTACCCTATGATCCTAAAAACTGATCAAGTCATTGTACTTTTCTAACCGGGTCAACGAATATTTATGGTCAGGAACACACTGAGTCCCTTAGTTCAACAAACGATTCATTCCAATGCTTGACTAACTTCCCAGTACAATGGGAGGAGAATAGGATTGAGCATGATTCAGAGATCAATACAGGGTTTCATACATATTTTTCTAGAACTATGAGGTTAAGCATGTAGGTAGAGTATGGAAATATCAAGCTGAACAAGAACAAAATGTCAACGGTATAGCACTGCAATGAGTTAATTTATTTAAATAATGCTCAACAGCATTTTTCTAAAGAGAAAAAAACACACTTTTTTTAAAACTTAAAAAAAAATGCATTAGGGCAGACAGCCGTGACGATTTCTCAACAACAAATCGGAACCAAACAATTGGTGATGGTTTTTATGATGCCGTTTCCTCTTGGCCGCAAGTGACATGGTTGCGAATGGCGGATTAGTCCCTTCAACGAAAACCTAAATAGAGGCTGAAGACGACGTGGAGGATCTCAGAATTTTTGAGTTCAGAAATGTGTTCATAGTGGTCAGTTAGTAACAATAGCTTGTCAGGTATCGTTTCCTATGTTTTTTAGGACCAGGAGACCGAATATGAAGTCGATTTTGACGTGAGAGGGGAAAATCAGGGTTCTAACGAAGTTTCAGTGCGTAGGCCAACTCCCCCACTGAGCACGGAACTTTGTTCCAACAAGTGGGGTGATTCCGTATTAACCGATCAAATTAAATTTATTTTTTAGTTTAGTATTGATTTTTATTTCATTTTTGGTTTATTATTTTCAATAATGAACCATTGGAATCGAGCATGAAAAAAAAAAAAAAAAAAAAATGCTAACCCCCCCTCAGAATTTGATGGTTTCTGTTTCAAGGTATGTAGAATCCAAAACTGCAATAAAAAAAAATTTCTGTCTGTCCGCCGTACGCTGTACTGGCCACTTTTCTTAGTTACCATGAACCAAAATTGATGAAATTCGGGTTATAGGTTCCGTTCGGGGTCTAGTTGGTCCTCGAAGCTCGACGTTACTGTCAGTCATCTCTAAGGGGTTCAAAATAGGGGTTGAAATTTTAAGAACGCCATAGCTCGAAAACGTTCGATAGAAGGGTATGGTTTTTTTTACGTTATTAAATTTGTCTTGAGCTAAACAATTTTTTGAGACCACCCGCATTGTACATCCAGCCGTTCGTGTGCACCAAAAGCTTCGTCAACACGATCGTGAATTAAACGGTATAAATCCGGCCCAGATAATCATCACTAGGGAGCACTTGATTATAATCAAGGATGGCTGTATAAGTCGAGTTGGTTGTTCTGCGATATTATATCATTTGATAAGTGATGGACTATTGGATTTTGTTGGTAGGTACTTCTGAAACTTGAACAAACTTCGAAGTATTATTGATGGGTAAATTATTACACGATGGTAAATTATTACACAACGGTTAATTATTACACAACGGTAAATTATTTCATAACGGTAAATTATTACACAATGGTAAATTATTACACAACGGTTCATCTACCAAGAAGGGGCTGGATTTTGTTGATCGGTACTTTTGCAACTTGAACAAACGTTGAAGTATTACGTACTTATTCGGTAAATTATTACACAACGGTAAATTATTATGCAACGGTTTATTATACTATCTACGCAGAAAGGGCACCTATACATGTAAATTATTACATAACAGTTTATTATTTGAATTATGCTTCATGAATAATTACAATTATTTGGTGATTGAATCCCGCGCATTTGTATGAAACTTTGATTCCCGGACAACCACAGAAAACATTGATCTACGCAGAAGGGGCATCTATACAGGTAAATAATAAACTGCTGTGTAATAATTTGCAGCGTTTTACTGCTTGTAAGTGGTCTATTTCACAAGGAATGAATTATTATTCATTTCATTTCAGCCTTAAATTTATGTTTAATTTTGATCTAAAATCGTTGTTCTTTTGCACATTGTTTGGGTCCCCATTTGCGAACACACTTGGGTCCTAGTTGTCCTCCTAAGCTCCACAGTCCAATCGGAATACACTCAGGGGAGTTATGGGGGGGAAAATGGGTGAAAAACTTGGGATTTTTCGAGGGTTTTTTGTTTTTAAAGGTTTTAGTGAACATGAGCTTGTAATGTATCGTTTTCCATGTTTCCATGTTTTAGGGCGAGAAGACCATTGCTGATTTTGACTAAAGAGTGAAGAATGGAGGTTGTAACGAAGGTTCAGCTCCCAAAAATTAATTGTTTATGCGTCAAAAATCCGGGAAATTGTCTATCACCATATATTTGTATCAGCAGGTGAATCAAGACAATTAAATGGCACTATCAATGACAAAAGATAATTTGAAGAAAACTCTAAAAATTATTACACACCGGTTTACTATTTAACCTGTATAGATGCCCCTTCGTGTAGATCTGCGTTTTCTGTGGACAATACCTACCCTCGTGCTGCCCCCCAGGAAAGCCTTAAATTGAGTACTAGGAGCCGGCCCGGGAATTACAGTTCCATAAAAAGGCGCGGGATATCAATAATTCAATCTTTCATTATTTTTGTTATTCATGAAGCATACCGATTGTTCAAGTGACGAAAGTACCTTTCAACAAAATCCAAAAGAGCCATCATTCCTCAAATGAAATAACATCACAGAACAACCAACTCAACTCCATACAGCCATCCGTGATTATAATCAGGTACTCCCTAGCAATGATATCTGGGTCGTATTTATACCGTTTCATTCACGATCACGTTGGCGAAGCTTTTCGGTGCAAAAGAACGGCTGGACGTTCGAGTGGTCTCAAAAATTCTTTAATTCAAGATCAATTTAAAAAACTAAAAAAAACCATACCCTTCCATTGAAGTTTTCGAGTTACGGCGTTCTGAAAATTTCAACCCCTATTTTTCACCCCTTAGAGATGAGTGACAGTAACGCCGAGCTTCGCGGACCCACTATACTCCAAACTGGACCTACAAACCAAATTTCATTAATTTGGGTTAATGATATACAGTGGAAGGACCGGGAATTATACTATGTTCATCCCCTGACCACTCTGAACACATTCCGTAAGTCAAACATTCTGAGGACCTCCATGGCGTCTACAGCCCCTTTATTGACCGGACTGAATGTAATACCGAAACCTATAGTACGACATTATGTAGTAATAAAATCTACTTCTCCTTGCCACACAAAACGTCCTCTATTTGTCAGGAAATTTTACGCTGGTCACAAATATTACATGAGTCCCTAAATGGAAATTTCCTATTTTCAGGAGATAACAAAACCACTTTACGTAGTTTTTCCAGTGGCTTCTACAGGAAAAAACCCATAAGGAAAACCCATTATGCCTAAATCTGGAAACATAAATATCAAGATAAACACTGATGGAAACCCAATTTTACTTCAAATGAGATCACAATATCATCTTAGCTCTTAGAATTCGCTCCTTGAGTGTATCGTGTTTTGCCCATTTTCAATGTTCAATGCAGAATTTAAAAACTCAAAATCTGTAATTATATTTTTAGGGGTAAAAATAATAAAATATGAAAGTTTCCAGTATAATGTTGACCTAGAATTATTTCCCAAATAATTAGAGTTTCCTAAGCAGTACAATTTTCCGTGGGAATCTTTCGGATTACATTATTCTCTATTAATTAAATTTTTTAGGGTAAACTTGTATGCATGTTGTGATACTCTCAAATAGACTGGCGGGTGGTGAAACCTATTTAGATTCTAAATATTGGAAATGGCTATCTAAAGTTGACCAAATTCATAAAGTTTAACTTGTGTGTACAAAATGCAGTTACTTATGTGTAGATAGTTACATATATGTAGTTACATATTCATGTGAGTCGACTCAATGGAGTGTGGGTGTCTTTGGGGTGATTCCGAGATAAGAGAAGGCGTTGGTGGAGACTCAGATACCACGAAAATCCGTCGTACATTTTATTTGAACTCCAAAGTTTGAAAAAATGTTGGCAGACATCAATATACGAGTACTGTTAACACGTTCAATGATACGTTTAAGTTTCGATGTCATCGCAATGCAGATGCTCCCCTTAACAAAGCGCTGGATGAAAATAGGCGGCGGCATCAATAGGTCACGACATTTGACTTCAAAAATGTCAACGGTAGGTATCTACCGACAGTAACATTTATGGAATATAGTAATAACCTTTTTTCGTCATTTTCAGGCAAATTATAGGAGGTTCTTGAATAACCAAATTATAGGAAGACCCTGTCTCACCATAAGTAGGTAGAGAATCCAAAAATTATGAGTTCTTTTTGTCGGATAGTATGTGTAAGGGAGGATTTTTTTCCCCCACCAACGAAGGAGCGAAAGCCTGGTCATGGTTTATTATTTTCAATAAAGAATGTTTGGAAATCGACATGGAAAAAAAATACAACCCCCCCCACCACAAACAACTACCACAAAATTTGACTGTTTCCGTTTCAAGGTACATGTAGAATCCGAAAATGGAATGAAAACGGTGCAAATTAATACACAACGGTTCATTATGTACCTGTATAGATGCCCCTTCTGCGTAGATAGTATAATAAACCGTTGTGTAATAATTTACCGTTATATAATAATTTACCCAATAATACTTCAACGTCTGTTCAAAATGCAAAAGTACCCATAAACAAAATCCAAAAGACCCATCATTTTTCAAATGAAATATCACAGAACAACCAACTCGACTCATACAGCCATCCTTGATTATAATCAGTTGATCCCTAGCGATGATATCTGGGCCGGATCCGGATACGGGATTTATACCGTTTGATTCACGATCAGTTGACGAAGCTTTTGGTTCAAACGAACGGCTGGTTGTACGTACAATGCTCAGGGTGGTCTCAAGAAATTCTTTATTCAAGATCAATTTAAAAACGTAGAAACGCTGCTAATTATTAAACAAAGGTTCATTATTTATCTATATAGATGCCCCTTCTGCGTAGATCACTGCTACCCTCGAGCTCCCCTCAGGAGAAACCTAAACCGAGTACTGGAGCCGCCCCCACGATTAAAGTTTCCTAAAATTCGCGGGATTCAATAATTCATTCATTAATTATTTGCAATTATTAATGAAGCATAAGGCATGTAATAAATCGTTGTGTAATAATTTACCTGCATAGATGCTCCTTCTACGTAGATACTATAATCAACCGTTGTGTAATATTTACGTTGTGTAATAATTTACCGTTGTGTAATAATTTACCCATCAATAATAATTCTACGTTTGTTCAAGTTTCACTACCTATCGACGAACTCCAAAAGAGCCATCATTTTTCAAATGAAATAATATAACAGATCAACCAACTCGACTTCATACTTCGTGAATATAATCAGGTGCTCCCTGGCAATGATGATCTCCGGCCAATTCGCCATTGTTAGCGCGTCCCTGGTGATGATATTTGTGCTGAATGTATACAATTCCATTCACCCTGCTGTTGAAAAAGCCTGTCGGTGCAAACTTCTGGGCCTTACTTATGCTCCGGGTGGTCTCAAAAAACTCCCAAGTTCGAGAACTATTTAAAACCGTAAAAAAATTCAAGATAACGGCGTCCTGGAAATTTCAACCCCTATTTTTCACCCCTTAGGGATGACTGACATTAACGCCGAGCTTCGAGGACCAACTAGACCCCAAATGGGGCCTATAAACCGGGTTTCGTCAATTTTGGTTCATGGTAACTAAGAAAAGTGCGATGTACTGCGTACGGCGGACGGACAGAAATTTTTGATTGCATTTTCGGGTTCTACATACCTTGAAACGGAAACCATCAAATTTTGAGGGGGGGGGGGGGGAGTTAAACTTCTTTTTTTTCTAATTCTCGATCCCAAAGGTTCATTATTGAAAATAAACCAAAATTTCTGTCTGTCCGCCGTACGCCGTTCTTCGCACTTTACTTAGTGTCAACATGAACCAAACTTGATGAAATTTGGTTTGTATAACCATTTGGGGTCTAGTTGGTGCGCGAAGCTCGGCGTTAATGTCAGTCGTCTCTACGGGGTGAAAAATAGGGATTGAAATCTCCAGGACGCCGTTACCTCGAGTTTTTTCATGTTTTTAAATAGTTCTTGAACTTGGGAGTTTTTTTAGAGCGCCCGGAGCATTTATGTCCAGCCATTCGTTCACAGTAAGGCCCCGAAGTTTGCACCGACAGGAGGGTGAATCAAATTGTAAACATTCAGCCCAAATATCATTCCTAGGGACCACCTGATTATAATCACGGATGGCTGTATGAAGTCGAGTTGGGTTTTCTGTGACATAACTCCATATTTGAAAAATGATGGCTCTTCTGGATTTTGTTGATAGGTATTTTTACAACTTGAAAAAACATTGAAATATTATTTTGTAATTATTAAACAACGGTAAATTATTACACAACGGTAAATTATTACACAACCATAAATTAGTAAACAACAGTTTATTATGTACCTTGTGCTTCATGAATAACTACAAATAATTAATGATGTAATTATCGACTCCCGCGCGTTTGTATGAAACTTTAATTCCCGGGCCGGCTCCAGTACTCCATTTAGGGCTTTCCAGGGGGCAGCTCGAGGGTACTGACCACAGAAAACAGTGATCTACGCAGAAGGGCATCTATACAAGTACATAATGAACCGTTGACTGGTTGACTGGACTCGTAATAACTGGCAGCGTTCTTCAAGCAGAAGCCGAACAAATGTTGTCCATCGAGATAAAAATGTCCACTCGCATTTGCGTTTCAACTATCAAAGAAAAAATTTTGTTCTGTGCCCATCGGTCGGTCTGTATTTAATTTCTTGTAACCAACATATTAACCGATAAAACGATCCAACCAAGCTGACATTTTACGGTAATTCGAAATTATCAACAATTCTAACTCTAGTTCTATTTAACCTACTTACCTGATATTTTCAGGTAAGTTCCCATGAATTTCATTGTGTAATTCAGATACGATTTAGATTTGTTCTCAATGGTGTCCAACAAATCCCACGGTGATCGGAGAATTAATAGAAAAGCATTACAACAATATCAAGATAATATAATTCCACCTCATGGAAGCCATCAGCTTTCTGTAATTAATTGTCCTTTCAAAGAAAAAAACCAATCGTAAACGAATGTATTCAAAATTGGAATGGTTTCCTTTGAGATTTCTGTTCAGGGTTAATGAATAATGCGCGCACCATTTAACAAGTGGAAGGGGTAGGCTGGTAGAAATTTACTTGAAACGTAAGAAGATTACAAAGGAGGCGCTGTCAAGTGCGAAATAAAATCGAGCCACCGCCACTTGGCGCCGCTCTCATCAGAGCAACTGATTGAAACACTATCCTCCTTTGATCGAACGCCCTTAACCAAACCGCCAACCTCTCACCTGGCAAACTCAGGGGCTTCCCTAATCCATCGATGCCGCGCCCCACAACGGCGGTCGTACCTCCAACTCTGCTTTAATGTTGGTGGCTCATGCAACACCAAGTTTTTCCCTCTCAGAGCAATTACAACAAAGATGTCGTGGGGAAACGAGAGACAAGGATTTAATAGGGGGAAATGGATTCAGAGTGGTTTTAAAGAGGGTTGAACGAATTAATCTGTTTAAGATTTTAAGACTGTAAGAATTGTACAGATAAGAGATTAAGAGATATGAGAATAATGGTTTCAGTACAACTCCTAGAATAGGGGAAAGAATGTTCTTCAAAACTGGTTTGGTACCTATTTATCTCGAAAGTTTTTGGAGAGAAGGAAAATAGACTGGGACACTACCATACGAGGAGGAAACCCAAGGGGGGGGGGGGGGTTATGGTAAATAAAATAATGTAATAATCCTATACGACACGATAATGATATGATCGGTAGTTTTGATTAGTTCAAATTCTTGTGCTTTACACTAGTTAAAAAAACACCTAATGAACAACCAGAACGGCCCAGACCCACGCATCATGATACAGCTCGGAGATACGCTCACGATAGTACCAGATTTCGGTAGATATTTAAAATACTATGACAGCGCTATTCAAGAAACGAAGAAAAAACGCTAAAAATTACTACACAACGGTTTATTATTATCCACCTATAGATGCCCCTTCTGCGTAGGTCACTATTTCAGTGGTCAATACCCACCCTCGTGCCCCCCCCCCCCCCCCCCTCATAATGATAATCGAAATAATAATTATCACGGAACAACCAACTCGATTTCGTTCAGCCGTTCGTGATTATAATCAGGTACTCGCTAGCAGTGATATCTGGGCTGGATCTATACCGTTTTATTCACAATCACATTGACGAAGCTTCACGATCTCTAGACGAACGGCTAGACTTACAATGCCCTGGGTGGTCTCAAAAAATTCTCAATTTCGAGATCAATTTAAAAACGTCAAAAAAACCATACTTACCGTTCTATTGAAAGTTTTCGAGCTAGGGCGTTCTGAAAATGTCGGCCCCTATTTTACACCCCTCAGAGGTGACTGACAGTAACGCCAAGCTTCCCAGACCAGCTAGACCCTGAATGGAACCTAAAAACCAAATTTCATTAATTTTGGTTCATGGTAACTAAGGAAAGCGCGAAGTATGGCGGACGGCACCGACGTACGGACAGTACTTTTTGTTGATTATTTTCAACAACGAAACTTGGAAAAACGAAAGATTTTTACCCCCCCCCCCCCCCCCCCCATAAAAATTTGGTTTCCGTTTCAAGGTATGTAGGATTTAGAAGCCGAAAATGGAATTTAAAAAAAAATTTCTCCCGCCGTACATCGCACTTTTCTTCGTTACCAAGAACCAAAATTAACGAAATTTCGTTTGTAGGCCCCTTTTGGGGTCTAGTTGGTCCGCGAAGCTCGGCGCTACTGTCAGTCATCTCTATGGAAAGAAAAATAAGGGTTGAAAATTTCAGAACGCCGTAGCTCAAAAACTTTCAATAAAAGGGTTTTTTAAGATTTTTAAATTGATCTCAAACTAAAGAATTTTTCCAGCCGTTCGTTCGCACCGAAAAGCTTCGCAAACACGATCGTGAATGAAACAGTATAAACACGGCCCAGATACCATTGTTAGGCCCAGATAGATTGCTTCAACTAATCATGATCAATGCCCAACAGTCACGGTTTGAGGAAGTTGTAATGGCCAGGGCCCATTCATTCACCATGGCAGACTTTTTAAATGGATGTATTGTGTCAAGATAGCACTAACAAAAATATGAGCAAAGTAGACGAAGAGTTAACTCGAATTCAAGAAGAAAGATAATGAATTTCATTC
This sequence comes from Leptopterna dolabrata, assembly GCA_954871275.1. Taxonomy (NCBI): domain Eukaryota; kingdom Metazoa; phylum Arthropoda; class Insecta; order Hemiptera; family Miridae; genus Leptopterna; species Leptopterna dolabrata. Next base: position 47,931,232 of record OX940978.1, on the reverse strand, counting down.
TATTCCACACATAATCAAGAATGAATAAATTCCAGTTTTCCATAATTCCAGTTGAAGTTGGTTTTCTTTACCAATCCCTTTGGCCCCTAAAAAACAGCGAAACACCCGAGGGATCATTAAATTTAAAACTTTACAGAAAGGGTTCCCGGGGAACGCGATATAATAATAAAATAGTCACTTTGGTGTAAACTGGAAACGGAGAAGTTTGCATTTGTTGTTACAGAACCCCAGCGTAAAAGGTTATCCGAAACAACGAGGGATGGACGTGGGCCGGAATTTGCTGCTCTTGACCTCAGAATCGGATTCACGGCCCTCGAAAACCCCTGTATCCCAATTTTCAGCTCCGAAATCCGAGTGGTAGAATAAGGTAAAGAAAGAACGTGTTACGTCATCTGGTATGCATACAGCTCTCTCTCACTCGGTTCCCATGTCGGAAGCGAGAGGGAAATACATACCAAATGACGTCGCACGCTTTTTCCTTCCCCTTTGTCACCCACTTCCATTGATTTCCCCGACCCAACATATTGCACCTTTTTGGAAAGCTCTCCGTTTGACCTGCAATTTGAAAGGATACAAAAATGTCGGCCAAGTCGGGTAGGCAGTATAGCTTCCTCACCTATGTAACATGGACGTATATAATATTAGTTGGTGGGTCCATTCAGTGGAAAGATGAAGAATTGACGCGTATGGATTTGAAATTGAGAGGTTCAAAAATGACAAGTAGGATGAAATAGGAGTTGTAGTAATAGGATTAATGATAACCGTAATAGTATTATTGTATGCATTCATAATCTGAATATTTGTGGAATCATACCACTGGAAGAATAAGTATTGCAAAAGGGTCGAAGCAAGTTGCAATACATTACAAGATTTTATACTGAAACAAATGGAACTAATTAAAATTGAGAGAGAAATCCAAGAACATGTGGTTTTGAGTTTAAATCCAAATACATGTCATTTTCTAGGGTAGTTATAAGCTCTACTATGATTTTAAGTTTGCACAAGCGCAGACGAAAGTTACTTGTCGTGGTATCCCCTATCCCACTCCAATTTAAATATGTTAAGATTTAACCAATAAATAGCAAGGAGAAAGACGAGCTGTGCGAGGCCTCCGTAGAAGCCCGAGAAGGGTTCCCCTCCATTAACTCCCAACGGCCATGGCCCTCAACAGTCGTTGTTAGACGAGGGACGAGGTAGAGACACCTTTATAAGGCGCCCGGCTCGCCCAGCTCTTCATTCTACAGATCCCACTCCTACCTGCGACTTCTCTCTCCCTCTCTTACCTTGCGCCTCCTCTCTCGAACCTTTACCTCGCATACTCGCTGTGGTGAAAACCACGGGGTTGTAGATATCCTCTAACACTCGATGTGGTGAAAACCACGGGGTGGTAGCAATCCTAAAAGACTTGTAAGAGGCAAATCCTGCACCCAAACCAAACCCTAACTCGGGCTAAGGACAACTTTATTATGAGATTATCTGTGGCCCAACCTACTCTCCAAACCTCATCGCTTCACGACGATTTCTAGAGTAGTGGGGGGGGGGGGGGGGGGTTACAAAATTTTGTTCAAGGTCGATTCTAAACGTTCATTGTTGAAAATAATTAACCAAAATGGGCAGTGTTTTAAAACGGAAAATATACATTTTTACGTAGAAAGGGAGACGTAAAACTCCTTTCGAAATGAAAAATGCGAACTCGACAATCATTGAACAACGCGTTGAAAAAATCTCAAAAAATTAATGATAATATTAACAGATGATACCTACTAGCGATTTTCCATGTTTCGTGAAATATTTGGATTTTGGTCAATATGCGTCCCAAATTAGATCGACATTTCATTGAACTAAAGGAAAGTAGAGGGCAAATGGACAGCATACTAGCCACAATTAATGTGGGGTACAGGTACCTCGGCTTGAACATTCGGAAGTGCCGAAATTTACGTCAAAGAAACGAGCGTCGGCAGACTGAACAGTAGGTAGATAAACCATAGGTAGTTGTTCTGGTGCAAAACGATAGTTTAAATTAGGATTTTTCCCCTTTATTTTTTTTTAGGATTCCTCCCAGTGATCCAGGAGCTTACACCATTAGGGCACGGAGAAACGGAGCCACCCCCTTCCCCCTCCAATCAATGTCATTGCTTGACAATTTTAAAGGATGCGATTTACATGAGAACTGGGTGGTTGAAGAGAAGATAGACCTCTACAAAGAAGAGATAGGTAAAATGAAACAATTAGTCTCGTAATGGGGAGATAGCAATTTGACCTCAGTTGTACCACGAACAATCCATTACTACGAAACCGTGGTCGAAGGATGCCCCTCAGCGCATCCTTGAAGTGGCCATGTTCACTAGCAGGTCCAACCGCGAGTTTCCAGTAAAAACTGAAGTATAAGGGCATTCGCATCGCAAAGCCTTTCAGAGATCGAAAATTCCTGTTGACTCGAGCATCATGCATTCAGTACCCACTCTACAGGAGTCGGCCATTTCGAATATTTCACGTTCGTCTGATTGCAGAAACTAAAATTACTCCCGATAGAATTAAAACAAATGGAACCATGTTTGTATAGTGACAAACTGCCATAAGAAAAACAACCATAACTGTCAAAATCTCAGCACTATAATGCCGTCAAAATTGGTTGGACATAGAACTACGATGCATAAAACTACAGACGTCACACAGACACACAGGGCTATTCAGAGCTCTACCCTCGAGTAATAACATATTCCATCATATATAAACCCTTATTTCATCAAGAACCACTTTATGTTATTCGTGTAGCAAGCACATCGCATTCGCGCATGGGAAAAAATTTGATTCCTAGAAATACTCCGAAGCATTAAGTTCCGGTCACGCAGCATCACGTTTGAACCGAATGTTTTGTGTAACCATAGTCTAAAACTCAAAACTGACTACCCATGTCATATAGATACAAATTTCGATATACTTGGAAATCCCTATCAAGATGTGAGGATGAACTGACTTATACGGGTCAGTGATCATAGAGATCATAATAGCTCAGCATTATCACAACAAAGCTAGATGAGGGAAGGAGGGAAATAAGATTTCTAACGGCCTGCGAATGGCGGGTATCGAGAACCGATCAAGAACTTCATTAGGTGAGCCTCCTCTGATTTTCCTTTCATCCAATTACTAGTTGATGGTGGATTGGTTAATACGGCTTCGCCTGAGGGCTGGCCCATCATCCCAGGCGTTCCGGTTCTAACCCTAGCAAAGGGCTTCATTAATTAGGGGAACTTTCAACGTGCCGGTTCCTAGCGAGCGAATCGTTTGAATGAAACAGCCATCGACCTACCTACTCAATCCACGAGTCCATAAGTTGGGCAAGGGCGCAAGAAGATCGAGAACAATATTAGGCTAGTATGCATCGGAATGGGTTGTGAGCACTGCAGACTCAATAGTTTCCCTACTCAAGAATGCAACTAGCAATTAAATATCCAAAAATAGCCATTTTTCACGTATTCACTCTAAGGTGACAAGCACAGCGCACAAGCACAGTGTGTGGTGAAACATAATATATGGCAGATCCGCGAGCATTTCAAAATATTGCAATATGAGGAGTATTGAATGAACAGATTTCGTAACTTCCCCCTATTTTCCGAAACCACCAAGTGGTTAAGTTAGGCCTTCAAAAAAAATTCGCTCACCGACCACAACCCTTAACAAAACGTAAGGGTATCATTTGTGGAGTCTGCGGGGGAATATTTATGGCGGAAACGGCAGAAGTCTTCACCCAGTTTCAGTGCCCCTAACATCGCACTACTCTGTTAAAGGGGTGGCCTGTACAGGATGGTCACTCGACCTTACTGCCTACGTGATATACATACTTTAGTATCAGCTCCCAGACCTAAACGCCTATTTTCAGTCGTATTGCGGTAATTCTTTTCGTTTTCCCGTCCTTATAGCGTGATCAACTCAATGTAGTGAGTTATCGTTACAACAGTCTCAAATTTAGTTCCGCTTCTCTCAATCTTTACCCAACTCCTCGTAATAACCATATCTCATTAAGCTACTCATTACTACCATACCTCATTACTAGTTAGAAGGTTTTAAAAGGATGTCAACAAATTCCAGAAAGTCGGATTATTACGTCTTCGCACGCGTGAACATGCAAGTTCTGACACTGTCTTGACTCCATAATATCAACACCGATTTTGGCGATTTTTCAGGGCTCATGCAAGCTGTCACTGATTTTCCCCAATGTGTTGCGATGCGACTGGTTAGATATTCGCGTGTGAGAGCGAATAGCAAATTTGGAATTTTGGTTTATTATTTTCGACAATGAACCATCAGAATTGAGCATGAAAAAAAATATTTTAACACCCCTTCAACATTATTTGATGGCTTCTGTTTCAAGCTATGTAGAATCCGAAAATGCAATAAAAAAAATTTCTGTCCGTCCGCCGTACTTCGCACTTTTCTTAGTTACCATGAACCAAAATTAATGGAATTTGGTTTGTAGGTCCCGTTTGGGCTCAAGTTGGTCCTCAAAGCTCGGCGGGCCAGCCATCTTTACGGGGTGAAAAATAGGGGCTGAATTTTTAGAACGCCGTAGCTCGAAAACATTCAATAGAAGGGTACCTATGGTTTAAAAAAAAAGTTTTTAAATTGATCTTAAACTAAAGAATTTTTTGAGACCATCCGGAGCATTGTACGACCAGCCGTTCCTTTGCACCGAAAAACTTCGTCAACATGATCGTGAATAAAACGGTATGAATCTGGCCGAGATATCATTGCTAGGATCAGCTGATTATAACCACGGATGGCTGTATGAAGAGTTGGTTGTTCTGTGATATTATTTCATTTGAAAAATGATGGATCTTTTGAATTTGTTGATAGGTACTTTTGCAATCTGAGCAAACATAGAAGTATTACACAACGGTAAATTATTACACAACGGTTTATTACAATATCTACGTAGAAGGGGCATTTATACAGGTAAAACATTACACAACGTTCATTATTTACCTTATGCTTCACGAATAACTACAAATAATTAATTATTGAACTGAATCCGGCGCATTTGTATGAAACTTTAATTCCTGGGCCGGCTCCTGTACTCCGTTTAGGGCTGTCCTGGGGGGAGCTGGAGGGTACTGATCACAGAAAACAGTGATCTACGCAAAAGGGGCATCTGCACAGGTAAATAATAAACCGTTGTGTAATAATTTGTAGCGTTTTTCATTACGTAGCCATGATTAGATCGTCTACAGTGTGACCCATATACATAAACAAGTAACACGAATTTTCAAAATTTAGGGTTGTATTCGGAAGATTCATTGGGAAAAACTTCAAAACTATGGGGAGTGAAGAAGGTCTCAAAGGATGAAATATGCTCTCACCACATGTTCCATGAAGAATATGCAGAGTGTATGGGGAATTTGCAAGATTAGTTCCTATTTTTGACATACTTGATTTAAATGAGGAGAGCCCATGAGTTCTGTTTATATTTTTGAATGAAAGTAGGTTCGATTCTAAGAATTTTGAGACCAACCGCACTCTCCTACGATGACTGGTTCTTTTTCTATTAGCTTTCAAAGTTTCGGCACCAAGTGACGTCACACTGGGCGAGGGGGTCCCGCCCTGGGGTCGGATGCAATTCCAATTACTCCTAATCCGATTTTGCAGAATTACACTTGTTTACTTTCACCCGTCAGCTGAACCGATAATAATTTCACCGGTTCGGTTGCCTCTCGTTCTCTGCTGTTCTCTTCACTTCAAAGAACTCCTGTACATCGACAACAATCTTCGCTGACAGAGTTCGCTGAGTGTGTTTGCATTGTGCGCTATTTTGGGCCAGTTAATCATACATCATCACTGTTCCCAACCTCCATTATCCATTAATTTTGTCAACGTAAATGCCTTATTTCACTTGGTTTTATCACTGATGCTTGTCGATAAATCGTATTTTATACATTTTTTGTTGGTATAATAAATCAGTACTTCTTACAACCCACCATTCCAGTGGAGTGGATGTTCGGTAGAATGTTAGGTGGAGTCCGGTGGAAGATAGGCTCCTTTTCAGGTGGCATATCGACGATATACGTTCTATATAAGGGGTGCGATGTAGTCACTTGTTGCCGGAACTTTGAAAGCTCATAGAAAAAGAACTACATCGTAGGAGAGTATATTTGTTGGTTTCAAAATTCTTAGAATGGAACCTACTTTCATTTGGAAATGGGAAAGTAACATAAACAGAAGTCACGGGTACTCCTCATTGAAAGATAATAGAGTGAGTTTTCCAAAAAGAGCAATATGAAGGTTATCCTAACAGCGAATAAGTATGCTCGGAAATGGGTCTAGATAACAGTAAGAGAAAAATCAACCCCTATTTTTCTCTCCTTATAAATATGGCTGAGAGCAACACCGAGCGTCACGGACCAACTTGACCCCAAATGGGACCTAAAAACCAAATTTCATACATTCCTATTCATGGTAACTAAGGAAAGTTCCGCGTACGGCGCGCCGGAAGGAATGAAATTGTTTTACTCAATTTCTGGATTCCACATACCTATCCTGAAACGCAAATAACCAAATTTTGAGAGGGTTAACTTTTTTTATGCACGATTTCAAAGGTTCATTATGCAAAACAATAAACCAAAATGCAAAATCCCGACCCGAGCGAATTCTCCATTAAGAAAATGGTGATGAGTTGACACAAGTATTTTATTCAGCTGTCCATGCCATCCACTGTTTCAAGTGAACTTGGTAGGTAAAGAGACAATTTAATGACACGATGAGAGATTTTAGTTTTTGTAGGTGGAGGTCTGGCTCAGTGAAACTAATGCCAGCGCGATGAGTTAGTTACAGCTGTGTTGAATGATTGAACGAGGTACATACCTGATCCTGAGTTGGTTTCCAACTCCGGCAGCCCCCAAGAGTTTACGATCTCCACACTGGTGAGGTTCATGTTGTCGATTTATTCAAACTAGGGACCTCCACCTGGCACCTTCTTCATTGGTGAATATTTGATAACAGAACTGCAAAATGTATTTTTACTACTCTGGATCGCTACCCCAACATTCCACATCTTAATCAAGAGAAGGGGAACGGTGGTCTCTCATAGCTCATTTATCATTATCAAAAACCATACGATCCATTCTAAATTAAGAACGTCGCCAACCAAACGGCAGTACTAGGTTAGGGTTGGTGATCTTTGGATTGAGAACTAGGATTTCGTGAATGCATTACAGGTGTCTCTAAATGAGCAATTCGTGCTGAACTTACACAGCAATTTGACATCAACATCCAAAGACAAAGCGAGAATATCAATTCCGCAATGAACGAAAATTGTTCTTCCTTCTTCAATCGATTTCAGCCAGCAAAGCATCGTCCCCCATAGCTGTCGGGGGGGGGGGGGGGGGGGTTCAAGATTGTGATTCATACTAAAGAGATTATAATTTTACATTGAACTGAAAGATATAATTCTACGATAGGTTCACGCCGTATCCGTAAATCATCCATAAATCAACTCACCAACTCCCAAGTACAGCGTTATCGAGAAAGCATAGCCCAAAGATACTCACCTAGAACAAATAGAAGGAAAATTGCACGTCAGCTCATCAAATATAAATTAGGTAATAATTATGAGACCGTAAAATATGAACATAAATTCTAGAGGACTATACCAAACTGCAGAGATATGGGAGGAGATGAAGAATCCGTAAAAGATTCAAACGTTTTCCTAATTAGAGTGTTGGATAAAAGAATATACATGTTTATACTACCTATCTCTTAGTGGATGTTAGACTTTGCGTTATCACACAACACCGTAACCCAGCCAGTTGAAATACAGCAACCCTCAACTGTATCTCACCGTGGCAACGTAGCGAGGACATTGGCTGTTAGGGCGAACAACATGGATGCTAACCCGTTGCCATGGGTTACGAGAAACAACTATCATGATAGTCGGTATCTTAAAGTAACGCCAATTCCTTACTGATTGTTGAAGTACCTCAAATTCTACCCCCTTCCATCTCAAAAGACAAAAGAGTACAACAAACCACTATGCACCAGCTCTGTTAAATCTGAAGTCAGGAGCCTGTTTGGAATTTGAAGAACATATAATTAGTTATTGCAAAATTGAAGTTGTATAAAGTTGGTTTGCTTCTGCAGCACAATATTTGGATTCTTTTGCAAAACTGCTAAAGCCTGCTAAACCAGCTATAAATTTGTGAAACTAGGATTTATTATGAGGGAAAGGTAGGTCTACACTAAAAAAGCTTAAGCATTTGAAACCATTTATTTTTTTTTTTTTAGAAAACAATGTAAAGTAGGTACTACAGGTTAAGAAAACAGTAGGTACAGATATATTTTACAGTACACTTTAGTGCAAAACACGAAAAGCGGGCAAAACTTGAGTTAGGATTATCAGAAATGTTCATGAAGAAAATTACTGAATTGTTTGATGTTGCTAAATTTGTCAAGAAAGTGGAATCAATTCTTCACCCTCACTCCAACAAAAATCCGATTCTATGGGTTTTGGTTCATATAATTTTCATGATGTTCTCCGTTGATGTGTGTTTCCATAACAACTTCTCTTTCCTCTTGATTCGCCTCAGCAGAAACGGCTTGAAAGGGAGGTAGGTATTTGGGTTGCAAAAGCGTTGGTTCTTGAAAGCATGGTGGAAAATTCAACGCGATCACGTTTTTACCGTAACACGTAGTAGGTACTTCAACATGTACTGTTTTCAACATATCAGGTTACTTTTACTCACGGTCTAGTCGTTACGTTTCACGGGATTGAGAGGCGGTGACGGATGTATGCGGCAAAAAAATGATGGATCTTTTGGATTTTGTTGATAGGTACTTTTGTAACTTGAACAAACGTTATGCTTCATGAATAACAACAAACGCTATGCTTCATGAATAACAACAAATAATTAATTATTGAATTATTGAATCCCTCGAATTTTTATGAAACTTTAATTCCCGGGCCGTCTCCAGTACTCGATTTAGGGCTTTCCTGGGGGGAGCTCGAGGGTGGGTATTGGCCACAGAAAACAGTGATTACGCAGAACGGGCATCTATACAAGTAATTAAATCGAGTACAGTTGTATAATAATTCGCAGCGTTTTTTTAAATGTGGGGGTAAAATTCTATTATGGTTCTCAAATAATATATAATAACGGGGTATAGAATGCTCTGCAGCTGGTTGTTCTGATGTATTTATTATCTTTGGTTACCACTCGATGCTTCTCGCTAGAGATTCTACAGAAGGAATCACTGGAAGCTGCTTATTTGAAGATACTTCAATTCTTCGAAAGTGTCGCGCCAAGGTGATTTGGATGAAACCGGATAATTTGGAGAGCCTGACGGGCCTAGCGGTTAGCTATTTTACGGTATAGATGCAGCACCGAGGTATGTACTTTGTCAGATATAAATCAATATAGGTACGTCAGAAATCATCTATAAGTCAAAATATAAATACGCAAATATTTCACGGCTGGTAACCATCTGTACAAAACTTTAAATAAGCCAACTAGGCACCAGGATTCCATCAGGCTTCACCTGCTCCAGTTTCCTTTGTACTGGGAACAAAGTTCTTGCGTCTTTTCATATGAGGGTGCACGGGTTAGTTTTGTTTCCCAGCCAGAATGCTTTGGTTGTTTCAATCAATGAATGAATGAATGGATGGAATTCACATGTGTTGAATGCTCATATCCATGATGGGGGATCGGAGTTAACACGATACCACGATCTACTCACCCAACTAATCCATAGATTTACTCAAGGACCGATTATGATATTTTGCGTTTTGGAGATCCATCCACACCACTTGATCTACTCACCCCAATGATCTATATTATTACTCAAGGACCGATATAGGTGGGATATTTTCTTCGTTTTTGGAGATGCAAGCTTGCGAGTATCCAGAAACCTGAATCTAGTCACACCACTAACATATATTTTTACTTAAGGACCATTAAGGATATTTTTTCCTTTTGGAGATGCAAGCTTGCGAGCATCCAGACCACTTCTCTATTCAAACAGAAAAATAACGCAAAAACATAATTATTACTACGTGAATTCACAACATGGTATGGACTGGTGGCGAGTGTCGCACATTTGTAGGTGGTTGCAATTTATTGTCACTGGTGGCTACTGACTTGAATGTATTCTTTGAGACATGGTCCCTTCACCTACTGCTCGAAGTCCTTAACCCGAAATACGCTGGTAATCGCACATCACTCGGAATCGTACTGGCTCCACTGTTGCTGTTCATATTCAAACCGAATCGATATCATCTCAAAATTTACGACAACGATTTATTGCTGAATAGTCACTCAAGTTAAATTCTAACAGTAATCTAATGAATGAAAACATGATCATTATCTTCAGCAGTGGAAAAACACGGTTGTCTTTCTTCAATTTATTTAAAATATTCAACTGAAACGATTCACCTTGTTCAATCGAGCTAGTGCCCAAAATTGGAAAATACTAGGTATGCTAAGAGTCGCATGAATAATTACCATACGTCAATACTGTATTAATAATCTGCAATCAACTAAAGCTTGAAATAGATATTTATGAGCGGTAAACATTCAATTTGATTTTAAAAATAAGTCTTCTATAAGACTTTTATGGAAGTTTGCCTTCAGCCACTTCATGAAACGTTCTTTCGTTCAAATAAGTCGAAAAAATACGGAGATCGCTTCCGCCTCTTTCTTTTCCCCCTCATCGAGGAAAAATGTTCAGAGTTGGTTATAAGAACAAGAAAAAAAATGACGCACAAGGTCTGAGGCGGGAACATATATGAAGCGAGCGGTGCGAAATGGCACAAGTTGAATTGAAGGAGCCGCCCCCATTTTATGGCCCTCCATCCTGTAATTTTCAACAACTCCGTTGTTCCCCGTACACCTAGTACGCTCTCTTTCGTTGACTTCCATCAAGCTTTGTTCAGGAGTATTCTACCATCTGGGGGGAAAAAATGTTCAAGTATAAGTACTTCGCTTGGATTTCCAATCATATAGGAAATTCTATATCTGGCTCGATTTTTAATATTTTTCCTACCTTCTTGATGAGATTTCCGCATTCATCCACCTGTTCCATACGTCAGATATGGGACAGAACTCTAGGGAAGGGAGACATTCCACGATGATATCCTCCTATTTCCACATAATAAAACCTTGTCCTTGAGTAGACGACCACGTAAAGTGATTATAATATGATATTATTCTTTCCATTCGGAGCTGCAACTAAAAGGAAACTACGTTTTTAATTTTTTTTTCAACAGCTGAAGTCCCCTACACAATTATTTAAAGAAAAATATTCAAAGCTCCTTCCTACAACGGGCAGGCTATTGTGACGTGTGATACCTATCAATGAGAGTATATTTAAACATTATTTTCGAAGTAAGTCCTTTCGGTATCAACTGTTGTATGATTATTAAAAAAAAAATAATAATAATAATAATAAAAATTAACCACAAGGTTTTATCCCGAAATGATCTAAAAAGAATTAAATAATTTCTTTCTGATACCCAGGAACATTGGAATTTGTTATGACTAAAACTAAAACCGTGGGGCGTTAGGGGATGTTATGATTAATGGCGGAGCGTGCTGACCGTGATTATTTTACTGAGGACAAAATTTGACTCAATTTACTCCTAACCTTTTTGATTTGTGAAATATGAATATTGTAGTCGGCGTTAACCGTTCTGTCGAGGTAGATGACTACGTCGGCGTGAACCGGGTAGTCAGAGAAGGTAAGGATAGCAGTGAAAGACTTCTTCGTATACACTATGTCTCAGCCTCTTAGCACAGTCTCACAGTCCGGTATTTATATCCTGATATTTATACATACAACAGAATTTAGGAGTTAATGACGGGATATTTAACTTTTAAAGATATTTGATTAATTATTGTATGTTTTTATGATTGATTCATGTATTGTCATTGAATATAGATGACTATGCAAAATTTCAGCGAAAAGTGTATTACACACGAACAGTGCGAGTTAAATGAAATCATGTAAAAACCTTTTCCTTTTTCCCATACTGTACCAATTTTGAATGGAAATCGTTACTGGAAAAACATCATAGATTACTTCGTACATAGTACAGTCGTACAGCTAACTCGAATGTCCATCAAATAGGTACAAGTGCACATAAAGGTAAAGTGCTCAATATCGTAAGCCTTGCTAGTGTGACGAGCAGGAAAGCAGAACGAGAGGAGTTATGATAAACACACATCCATATTTACTGATATCAGCAAACGAGTATACAATTAGATGGCAGCTATAAAGTAACTAAGGTAACTGTTATTGCAATATGACAAGCAGGTAATGCGTCTGGTTCACAAATGGCCGACCCGTGGACGATCAGGCCAACCAAAACCGACCCAACTGCCGTAATACAACAATATTATGGGTTCTCGTATAGTTACAGGGTCGACATAGATATTCAATTTGGTTTGCGGAGTGGAAGTTGTCTCATTGAAGAATAATTGAGGTGAAGGGACACGGAAAACGTTGACTAGACCACAACAGAATTGATTGAAACCACCTGACGGCTGACAGATGGACGAGGGACATGAAGTAGTACCGTTCACACAAGTGATGTTGATCTGAATCGTGATAAGTTTTCAGGGGCGTACAACAAAACGTAAAATAATCTGAAGTAGATGATACACGGAAACGATGTACAATTACTCACTCCGAAACTTATGGCCATAGCCGAAATAATGGACACCAAATTACGTGGTGTTTTTCATTGTTACTCACGATGGTTTGATCACCGAAACCGGCATATTTTGGTTTATTATTCTGTGAATAATAAACCTATGTATTCGCTCAGAAAAAAATGTTTATGACACCCCCTCAAAATTTTTCTTTTAGGTTTCAAGGTGCGTTGATTCCAAATATGCAATGTCCGTCCGCCGCATCATGCATAACTACCTAATTTTCGGTCTAAAAATTCGTTCTTTCGCATACAGGCTCCATTTGGGCCCTAGTTGTGTCCCGAAACTTCGCAGTGTTTCCTAAAACACCCTGGGGTATTATGGGTAAAAAATGGGTGTAAAAATAGGGTTTTTTGGCGTGAGCTTTTGAGGTATCTTTTTCAATGTTTTTTTGGCGAGAAGACGAACATGAAGTCGATTTTGACATTTATAAGTCAATTTGGAAGAGTGAATAACTGAGATTGTAACGAAGGTTAAGCTCCCAAAATTAATTTTTTATTAGTCAAAAACATGGGAAATTGTCTGAAGTCACCATGCATTTGTCAACAGGTGAATAAAGAGGATTAAACGGTACTATCAATGACCAAAAATAATCTGTTTAAAAAAGAAGCCGAGCCTAATTCGTGTTTTTGGGGGCCCAAATTTGTGGAAACCATATAAAAATAGCCATTTCAATAATTGCACATGAAAGAAACAATAAATGAACAGCCAACATTTCTGTAGGTATGTCCAGTAGAATAATAAACCCATGTGACAAGGACTTTGCAGCGTTCTTGGAATCTACGCACCTTGAAACGGAAAAGAAAAAATATGAGGGGGGGGTATAAAATTTTTTTGCTGAGCGAATACATAGGTGTATTATTCACAAAATAATAAACCAGAAACGCTGCAAAGTCCTTGTCACGTGGGTTTATTATTCTCGAATGAATACGGCACGATTGGAACCTCACTGAACAGACTCACAAAGATACATTTGACAGTTTTAAAGACGAATATTAGATTATTATTTCTGAAAAAATTATTTTTGATCATGGAAATTGTCATTGAATTTTCTTGATTCACCTGTTGTTACTTACTACCTCCTGTGTTATTATAAAAATTTCTGGTGATTGCAGCCATTTTCACAGGTTTCTGACCCATAAATATTGAGTTTTGAGAGTTAAAACTTTGTCAGAATCTCAGTCCTTCTCTCTTTGGTCAAAATCAACGTCATATATGGTCTCCTCGCCCTAAAAAACATGGAAAACTAAATCTCACAAGCCCAAGTTCGCTAAAACCTAAAAAATACATCGAAAAGCCCTATTTTTGCCCCCATTTCACCCCCACAACACCCCTCGGTGTATTCCGATCGGGCTTTCGAGCTTCGGAGCACAACTACGACCCGAATGTGTCCCCAAACATTGTGCGGAAGAAAGACGATTTTAGACCAAAATTTAACGTAAATTTAATGCTGGAACTTCGTTAGAACATGAATTTCCCACTCCTTGGTCAAAATCGACTTCATATTCGGTCTTCTCATAATTCAGTCAGATAAAACAGTCAGAAATATCTATTTAAATTATTTCACATGAAAGAAACAATAAATAACGAACAGCCTGCAGGTGTATCCAATAGAATAATAAACCCATGTGACATGGACTTTGCAGCGTTTTTCTATAGGAGCTTTCTTCAAACACAGAGACAAACATAATTTGTCTGAAACATATGGGTATAGAGTAAAACTGGGTAAGGAAGCTGCGTTAACAGCTCCAACTTGAAACGGAGTAAATTAACCTTGAACAGAACTTCCTAGGTAATCGAACTCCCGTGAGGTGACGATATCCGAAGGAAATTCTGACTAGGGAGACCCTCCATTTCCGCAGCGGTAATCAAACATGAGGAGATAAACGCTGAACCTTGTGTTATCCGGGGCGACAAGAGGTTGACTAATAGAGACATTCCGTGACTAATGCGCCGACCTGATTTCCCACAGGAACTAGAGATTAGGTGGAAAACGAACGACCAATGCCGCTGCCGCGCACATCGAGCCGTGCACCAAGCTGGTCTCGTTTCGCACAGATATCATCTGGAAAAAGAGAAGGGGCACAACGTTGTTAAAAAATTGAGCTCAATTTCTTGAGCGCATGAAGCTCTTTTAGGTGGACAAAAATTGAGCGACACAGGAACGAATGAGGAATTCATCGCATGAAAATTAATATCTACATCTACATTAAGATTGCCCGAAATGACCGCAAATTTTGAGGCAGATGTGGGAGTGGATGGTTTCATATAAATTTCATCCTTGATTGGGGTGACTCATTGGTGGTTGGAATTCGAACGGCAAAAATGGTCTCTCCGTCTCTCGCACAGTGCACTGCTGTCCGGGGGAAAAGGGGTACCCGACTAAAAGTATGGTAACCACCACAGTAATAGGCAATTTTTCGCTGGTTCCGAATATACCCAACGTCCCTACTCCTCAAACTGCATTTTATTAACCTCATTTTTCATCCATAACACCCTTGGGTATATTTCGATCGGGCTACAAAGTTTCGGGACACAACTAGGGCCCAAATGGAGCCTGTGTGCAAAAGAAAGAATTTTTTAGACCGAAATTAAAGTAGATACGGAAGATACGACGTACGGCGTATAAGGACATTTCATTTTGGAATCTACGCACCTTGAAACGATAAAGAAACAATTTTGAGGGGGTGTTATAAACATTTTTTGCTAAGCGAATACATAGGTGTATTATTTACAGAATAATAAACCAAAATGCAATGCCCGTCCGCCATACGCCGTCCGCCGTCTCATACATAATTATCTACTTTATTTTCTGTAAAAAATTCGTTCTTTCGGACACAGGCTCCACTCGGGCCGTAGTTGTCCCGAAAATTCGCAGCCCAATCGGAATATACACAAGGGTTTTATGGGCGAAAAATGGGTGTGAAAATGGTTTTTTATTAGTGCGTTTTTCAGTAACATGAGCGTCTGAGGTATCGTTTTCCATTTCAAAGAAAAACGGAGTTATCGAAAAATAGTCTATTTCCACTAATACACGAAAAACGCAAAAAACACTGTTATACCGGTTTCGGTGATCAAACCATCGTCAGTAACACACAATAACTATTGTATGTTATTATGTGTTATTGTGTGTTAATGACGATGGATTGATCACCGAAACCGGTATAACAGTGTTTTTTGCGTTTTTCGTGTATTAGTGGAAGTAGACTATTTTTTTTTCTTTGAAATGGGTTACCACGATTTCGTCGCGAGTGATTTAGTTCATATCGTTTTCCATGTTTTTCAGGATGAGGAGACATAATATGAAGTCGATTTTGACCAAACAGTGGAACATTGAGGTTCTAATGAAGTTTCAGCCTTGAATTCACGTTAAAATTTGGTATAAAATCGCCGTTCTTCCGCATACAGTTTCGGTCCCCATTTCGGAACACATTTGGGTCTAAGTTGTGCTCCGAAGCACGGCAGCCCGATCGGAATACACCAAGGGGTGTATTATGGGTGAAAAATGGGTACATAAGAAGGAATTTTCATTTTAGTGAATGAGCTTGCAAGGCACCGTTTTCCATGTTTTTTAGGGCGAGAAGACTGAGTATGAAGTTGGTTTTGACCAAAGAGTGAAGAACTGAGGTTGCAACGAAGGTTCAGCTTCCAAAATGCATTTTTTATGAGTCAAGAACCTGGGAAATGGTCTGAAACCACCATATATTGGTATAATAACACTAGAAGTATAGCAACAGTTAATCAAGGCAATTAAATGGCACTATCAATGATCAAAGATCGTATGTCAAAAACAGGAGCCTATTTGGTGTTTTCGGGGGGCCAAAATTGGTGGAAACCATCAATAATGGCTATTTCAATTACTGAACTTGAAAGAAACAATAAATTAACAGACATACCTGCACACAAACATACCGACATACCTACCACATACCATTAGACGTACCTAAATTTCTGTAGGTATGTCCAATAGAATAATAAACTCATGTGACAAGGACTTTGCAGCGTTTTTTATATACCTAGTTATTCTATGATGTAGAATCATCTTGAAACCCCGTTTAACCTTCATGTTGGAACATATCTACATACCCACATACTTCACTATGAGCTTTAGCATTCCGATCAGAAGCCGGAACAAGTAAGTAAGTAGACAAATTTCAGCGAAACCGCCTTCGAATCGATTGATGTCGCTGGATTCGAGGTGTTCTTGCCAGACCAGGAAACAACTAACTGCTCTCACAAAGTTGTCTTGAACAATTATTGTAAGGCCTTTAAGAGAAAGGCCTTTATTATAAGGATCTTTAACTTTGTTCTAACAAAATATTTTCGTGAAGCATGTTAGTTCAAGGCCGGGTTCAGGGATATGAAGGAAGGGCTACTTTCTATCCTGAACTTGATGACCATTATACTGAAATCCGTGACAAAAACTGTTCAATTCATTAGTGTTTTTCAGGACGTCAGGAATAGACGGGGTTCTATTTTCGAGCGGTGAGCACGAAAATATAGTGAGCAGATTATTCAATGCTGAATGAACTATCTGAACAAAGTGTTCCAGCGAATTTTATTGGAAGGAGAATGACAAATATCAACTTTACATCCAACGCTGATAAGGCATCGTTAGGTTTTGTGAGAGCGCCATAATACCGAGGCAACGGCAGTGAGAGATAAAATTCGTATCAACTCTCGCACTGAGAACGCATCGTAAAACGTTCATTAGCCCCGTAACCACCAACCAGCGCGCCCCAGACCCAGCTATGTCTGCAGTGATTCACAGATCTAATAAAGCACCTCCCGTTAATTCCAGCCTGGAAGTCAAATGGGTAGAGGGGATGAAATTTATGGATCCAATATGGCGTGAGACATGATAACCAAGTCATACGAACTATGCGTTAGTGGGTCTCTTGGACTAGCACCCAAGTTAATTTCCCGTTATTGAGTGATTCAACATTCCATTAGCCCAAATTTCACACCCGCAAGAGCGAACCAACGATGTTAGCTGGGAAACTTGGTTATAGGTATCTAATCCAGGGAATGCTTCAGCCCCGCAATCTAACTGCCACGTACTACAGCTCTTCTGACAAACCAACCAATCGCAAAGAGCAAAATACGTGTATGCGCCAATGTCCAGCAGGGTTCCAACGATTAAGAATTCCTATTCAACATCCAAACAGTTATGAAACAAGCGGAACAAATAAGACCCAAGATGAATGGGGATATGGGACTTCTCGCCACATTAATTCAATATCGGAAATACCATACGAAATATTATAATAAAGATACCAACCAACTTAAACCAACCTTCAACCCAAGACATTAGCAATACAACGCCATACATGGTGATTTTTTTAGAGCAATTTTTTAAGCAATTTCGAATAATTAAGGACCCACAAAACCACCGATATATACACAACGACTTTCTGTATTGCAAGGGCGCTGGTCTCTGAATTCATCCATCCTTTGCTAAATAGGGATTAAACCAAGAAACCTGGAAGGACGTTAAATATATGTACATAACTATTTTGCAGCCAGAACCCGTAATCAGTCAAAACTAGTATTGCCATCCACCAGTCACAACTTGTGTCTAGTAGGCACAATAGTCTTGACTATCACAATCAATTTATTATAATTGTTGCAGTCAAAACCCTTGTCTGAAGAATGGAAACCAGTGTAATTCCAAGAGCCATGGCGGTTGGAATTACCTCTAACACAGTTGGCGAATAATAATTTACTATTTTGACAATAATAATATGTATGCGACTATTAATTGTTAATAAATTTTCCCTAGCTTCTTCTCGTCTTAAGATAAACTTACAGAGTTAAAAATTCGCCTTGTAACAAAATTTCAATCTATTTTTTCCTATAATCATGGCGTTGGACAAACTAGTTCGAAAAAAGTTCATTTACAAGGAATTTTACATTGCCATATTTCAACTCCTCCAAAAACTCGGTAATGGAGCACCACGTGAGGCAGATCGAGGCTAGCTAAACTGTATGGGAACAATTTGAGCGAGGCTCAAACAACTTGATAATAACACGTACTTTTACCGCAGCATTTGTGTGATGTGAACTGACAGCTAAGTCAACAAAAAGATCAAAAATTCCTAATTAATAATCTCACAATTTTCACTCTATGCAACAGTATGTTCCTAAGGAATAATGTACGGAAGCCAAAGCTAGGAAGGACCTACCCAATGCTGAACATATATACAATGAAGATACTGGCGGAGGGCTCCAACGTTCAAACAGGAGGACGAGGAGGGGGAGATGAATAGAGAGAAACTAGCGTATGAATGAAAAGTGGGAGAAACATTGTTATCTGCCTAACGAAAAGCGATGGCAGACTATAATCCCGAGAAGAAGTTGGGAACGGTTGTGCTGGAGCCATGGGTAGGACTAAATGGAAATGCTGGCAAATAGCAACCAGTGTGGACAGACCCCCACCAGTTGCATCCGTTTGAATCTAATGAGTTTAGTACCTAGTTTGCTAGTTTTTAACATGTCCTTCAGTAATAAAACGCTGCAAAGTCGTTGTCACATGGGTTTATTATTCTATTGGACATACCTACAGAGATGTTGGCTGTTCATTTATTGTTTCTTTCATATAAAATAATTGAAATAGCTATTTCTGGTGGTTTCCACCAATTTTGGCCCCCAAAACACGAATAAGGTACGCTCCTTTTTTTTTTTAAATGATAAATTATCTCTGATAGTACCATTTAATCGTCTTGATCCACCTGTTGACACTTTTTCCAGTGTTATTCTACAAATTGATGGTGATTTCAGACGATTTCGCAGGTTTTTGACTCATAAAAAATCAATTTCGGGAGCTGAACATCTGGTAGAACCTCAATTTTCTACTCTTTGGTCAAAACCGACTTCATATTCGGTCTTCTAGTCTCCAAAAACATGAAAAACGATACCTTAAAAGCTCATGTTACCAACATGTTGTTAAAACGCAAAAAGTACCTATTTTTACATACATTTTCACTCATAACACCCCTGGGTATATTCCGATCGGGCTGAAAAGTTTCGGGACACAACTAGGGCACAAATGGAGCATGTGTGCGAAAGAACGATTTTTTTTTACCGAAAATGAAGCCTGTACACGTGATACGGCGGACGGCGTACGTCGTACGGCGGACGGACATTGCATTTTTGGAATCTACGCACCTTGAAACGGAAAAAAAAATTTTTGAGGGGGTGTTATAGAAATTTTTTGCTGAGCGAATACATAGGTGTATTATTCACAGAATAATAATCCAAAACCATCTTAACGTTCGTTGAAAACAACTGGTCATTGAGTTAAGTAATCCACCCACCTATTTACCTACATGTTAATGCTGGATTAGGTTTTTATTGACACAAAAAATAAAATTAGGAAGTATAAACAATATTGTATTTATGGAAGGAAAATTTTGTTCGAATAATTTTAACATTAGGTGTAGTAAATATAGATACAGTTAAATACAACTCGTCCCCTCAGCACAAGTACTCAAGCAATTGAAGAGGGGAGTTTACAAGAGCACCTAATACGCTGTAAAGAAGCCGCATGGAAAAAATAATAAGATATTTAAGTTGAACTGCAAATGAATGTTAAAAAAATGAAAAAATTACAAATCATGTTATGTACATACCTACCTGTTATTAATAGTGAAAGGAGTATAAGAGGGGGGGGGGGGGGGGTATAAGGAGTGCAGAAGTGATTCAAGAGACTAGCGGGAGTGGACCCATGGTTGTGGCGCCGTCTTTGTTTTAGGAGCGATTATTGTGAGTTGTGAGTTTTTTTCTGCCTTTGGCAACTATTGAAGCGCCAGCTGTTGATACGTAACTGAATAGGAGAGGCAGACGTGAAAATTCGGATTTAGCAGTACATTTCATTTAAAGTTAGCCCTCCCCCAATCAACACAAGACTGTTTTTTCGGTAAATTGCTTGCATTTTTTGGTTTATTATTCTGTGAATAATACACCTATGTATTCGCTCAGCAAAAAATTTTTATAACACCCCCTCAAAATTTTTTCTTTTCCGTTTCAAGGTGCGTAGATTCCAAAAACGCTGCAAAGTCCTTGTCACATGGGTTTATTATTCTATTGGACATACCTACAAAAACGTTGGCTGTTTATTTATTGTTTCTTTCATATAAAATAATTTAAATAGCTATTTCTGGTGGTTTCCACCAATTTTGGCCCCCAAAACACGAATTAGGTACGCTCCTTTTTTTTTTTTCAAATTATCTTTGATCATTGATAGTACCATTTAATCGTCTTGATCCACCTCTTGATACTTTTTCTAGTGTTATTCTACAAATTGATGGTGATTTCAGACGATTTTCCAGGTTTTTGACTTATAAAAAATCAATTTTGGGAGCTGAACGTCTGGTACAACCTCAATTTTCCACTCTTTGGTCAAAATCGACTTCATATTCGGTCTTCTCGTCCCCAAAAACATGAAAAACGATACCTCAAAAGCTCATTTTACCAACATGTTGCTAAAACGCAAAAAGTACCTATTTTTACACACATTTTCACTCATAACACCCCTGGGTATATTCCGATCGGGCTGAAAAGTTTCGGGACACAAATAGGGCCCAAATGGAGCATGTGTGCGAAAGAGCGAATTTTTTAGACCAAAAATGAAGCCTGTACACGTGATACGGCGGACGGCGGACGGCGTACGGCGGACGGACATTGCATTTTTTGAATCTACGCACCTTGAAACGGAAAAGAAAAAATTTTGAGGGGGTGTTATAAAAATTTTTTGCTGAGCGAATACATAGGTGTATTATTCACAGAATAATAAACCAAAATGCAATGTCCGTCCGCCGTCCGCCGTACGCCGTATCACGTGTACAGGCTTCATTTTCGGTCTAAAAAAATCGTTCTTTCGCACACATGCTCCATTTGGGCCCTAGTTGTGCCCCGAAACTTTTCAGCCCGATCGGAATATATCCAGGGGAGTTATGAGTGAAAATGTGTATAAAAATAGGTACTTTTTGTGTTTTAGTAACATAGGTAGTAGTAAAATGAGCTTTTGAGGTATCGTTCTCCATGTTTTCGAGGACGAGAAGACCGAATATGAAGTCGATTTTGACCAAGGAGTGGAAAATTGAGGTTGAACCAGATGTTCAGCTCCCAAAATTGATTTTTTATGAGTCAAAAACCTGCGAAATCGTCTGAAATCACCATCAATTTGTATAATATCACTAGAAAAAGTGTCAACACGTGGATCAAGACGATTAAATGGTACAATTAATGATCAAAGGTAATTTGAAAAAAAAAAAAAAGGATCGTAGTACCTACCTACCTAATTCAAGTTTTGGGGGCCAAAATTTGTGGAAACCACCAGAAATAGCTATTTCAATTATTTTACATGAAAGAAACAATAAATAAATAGCCAGCATTTCTCTAGACCAATAAAATAATAGAATAATAAACCCATGTGACAAGGACTTTGCAGCGTTTTTTTTTGTATTTTGAACGCGGCTGCCGTGGAAAAGCAACCGAATCGAAAAGAAAGACGAGCATATTTTTTATACTCCACGTGTATGTACAGGGACAGGCTGTATCACCACTGGATGGACGGGTGAATTAGTAGTTGAAACCAATATTAATGGGGGCCACGCACGGATGATTGCTTCCGTATTAATAATAATCAAGAAAGACGTGAAGAAGCGTGAATGACATTCCTTTCGGGGGGAAAAAAACAGTTCATTAGGCCTTACTGTTTGAAGAAAACAATCACGATAATGTACGGACAAATTACCACATTCGCAAAAAATGTCGAGGGTGTACCGAAGCTGCTATACGCCAAAGAGAATAAACAAAGTGCGAACAAAAAGCTGAAAGGGAGTGTGAATATATCTCGTCTCCTATATATGTAAATGAGAAATACAAAAGAGAGGTTCAAGTGTGTACGCGGGAGAGGCACTGCCCATGGGACATTACGTCACCGAATTAGCTAAACGATGTTTTTACGGCGAAGGGAAAAAAAGGACAGTTATATCCTAAGCTGGGGGAGAATTAGAGTAACACACCTTCAGTGGAATGCATGAGAATTTGTTGAATGCACCAGTCTGCATTAATAATTCCATTCAAAATTATTAAACAGAGATCTCCATCTGCCTATCCATAATTATAAAAGTGTTTCACGCGATATTAACAATTTCGTTTCAAGACCACAATTTAACGAACAATTGATGTTTGAGAGTTCTTTCTTCAGGTGATCAAAGTTCAGCACGTATGGTACTCAAATTTTTTCTTCTAGTACCTATAACGCAAAACGACTCATTAAGGACCACCCTCCAATCCACACAATTGAACACTCGAGTTTAATAACATTTCACTAATTCTTAGTATAGACAGGTAGTTCTTGAGAAAAAGACAAATTAAGATGTCTACCAATTAGAATGTGACGTTACTTTGAAGAGGAATGGATTGATTCATCAGAATGCATTCAACAACTAAATTAATCAATCAAAACAGGAGCGCCGTAATTTTTAATAGACTGCTAACTGAAGGCCGGATGCTATGCTGGTTTATTATTTTTTCATCTGCTCGAGATCGACTAAGTAAGTGCCTTATTCAACTGATGACAGCCGCATGTATGTCACTCCAACATTTCCACTGCCTACTCGAAATGAAGTAGGGAGCTACGTTCAATCACCACGATTTTTCGTGACCAGCGATTGGGAATACTCATGCACGTTCGTATTATGGGCTTATGGAGGGGAAAATCCATACAATTTATTACGTACCCAGAAGCTTCGCTCCTCGCTCTTGGATGTGCGCATGGAAATCTGTTCCTTCCCCTCAAACCTTGGGATTTCTTTCAACGGTCTTTGGCGGGGGCTTTTCGCATGAGGGATCTCACATCTTTTTGCTTCTTCACTACCGACAGATAGGGAAGCCTTGGATTCGTGAATGAGTGGAAAAATAAAATAAAAAAATGTCCTCCAAAATGAAAACTTCCACAACCATTTTGCGTTTCAAACATCAAGGAACATTTTTGGTTCTGTCTGTCTGTCTGTGGTCAATTCCTTGTAACGCCCATATACCCATAATAACGGTCGAAATAAGCTGAAATCCGGAAAATCCGGTGCGGGTTGGGTCACACTTAGTCCCACACCAAATCCACTGAAAAGTAACTTTCGTCTCGTGATATACCACTTGAAACGCCCATAACTACCTTGAATGCCGTTGAGATGAGTTCACACGATCAGGAATGACACGTTGATAGTTCCATATGAATTTTACTGGAATCGTCCAGTAACTTTCGCCCGCGCGACTATGCGAAAAATAGTAGTAGATAGCTGAGATTTTGAGGGTACACGCGGGTTAGATCGTAGATGGTCCAGTAACAAAATCATTGAAATCGTTCCGTAACTTTCGGCTGCGCATGCGCCATCGTGAAATACTTGAAACGCCCATAACTACCCGCAAATCATCCTAAAGCAGTGAAATTTGGAAGATAGATGGAGATGAGGTGTTGGATGGTGCCAAATGCATGTAACCCAAGCACGGATACTCCACCTGTCCGTTGAATGAACCTACCCAACTATTCTATAAGTTCATATGATTCAAGTGAGAAAGCTATACTGTCAAATGTATACGAGTTGGCAGACGTTTTCATTGATGAAGGAAAATTTTTTCCCCAGTACAATTTTTTTCCTAACAATCCTACCAAACCAAAAAATCCTAACAAAAAATTTTCGAGTAAAAATGTGTTCCGAGTAAACAATTTTTTCACAAATACAAATTTTTACCCAGTACATTTTTTGTTTTTGTTTTTTTGTTAATTATTTTCAATAACGGATCTTTCGAACAGAGCATGGAGAAAAAAACTTCGACCCCCACCTCAAAATTTGAAGGTTTCCGTTTCAAGGCACGTAGAATCCGAAAATGGAAAAAAAATGCTGCAAATTATTACATAGCAACTTATTATCTGCCTGCAAAGATGCCCCTTCCGCGTATATCACAATTATGTGTGGTCGATACATTTCCTCGTGATCCCCAGTCCCCCCTGCACCACAGGAGAGCCCTAAATCGAGCACTGGAGCCAGTCCGGGAATTGCAGTTTGATAAAAATAAGCGGTATTCAATAATTCGACCATTAACTATTATTTGTGGTTATTCATGAAGCATAACGTTTGTTCAAGTTACAACAGTACCTACCAACAAAATCCAAAAGAGCCAGCATTCTTCAGATGAAATAATATCACAGAATGAACAAATCAATTTCATACATCCATCCGTGATTATAATCAGGTGTTCCCTAGCAATGATACCTGGGCTGGATGTATACCATGTTGAAGAAGCGTTCCGGTGCAAACGAACGGCTGGTCGCACAATGCTCCGGGTGGTCTCGAAAAATGCTTTAGTTCCAGATCAGTTTAAAAACGTTTAAAAAAAAAACAGTAACGCCGAGCTTAGCGGACCAAATAGGACCTACAAACCAAATTTATACATATTTTGGTTGATGGTAACTAAGGGAAGTGCGAAGTACTGCGTACGGACAGAAATTCTTCTACCTATTCCATTTTAGGATTCTACGCACCTTGAAACGGAGACCATCAAATTTTGAGGAGGGGGGGGGGGGGGGGGTTAAACATTTGTGTTCCATGCCGGAGTCCAATGGTTCATTATTGAAAATAATAAGCCAAAAATTTCTGTCCGTCCGCCTTACTTCGCACTTTCCTTAGCTATCATGAACCAACATTAATGAAAAAATGTGGTCTGTAGGTCTCACTTGTGGTCCAGTTGGCGCGCGAAGCTCGGCGGTTCCCGAACGCCGTGGCTCGAAATTTTTCAAAAGAAAGGTTTTTCATGACGTTTCTAAGTTGATCTCGAACTAAAGAATTTTTTGAGGCCACCCGAAGCATTGTACGACCAGACATTCGCTTGCACCGAAAACCTTCGTCAACAAGATCGTGAATGAAACGGTATAAATCTGGTCCAGATATCTCTGCTAGGGAACACCTGATTATAATCATGGATGGCTGTATGAAATCGAGTTGGCTGTTCCAAGACACCATTTCATTTGAAGACTGATGGTTATTTTGGATTTGTTTTTTAATAAGTACTTTGTAACTTGAACAAACGTTATGCTTCATGAATAACCAAAAATTATTAATGATAGAATCCTTGAATCCACCGCATACTTATGAAATGTGATTGCCCGGCTGGTTCTAGAACTCGGTTTAATGCACTCTAGGGAGAAGTACGAGAGTATGTATTGACTACAGAAAACAGTGATACGCAGTGGGCTACGTAGAATGGGGATACAGGTTAATAATAAACCGTCTTTAATAAGTTGCATAGTTTTTGTTCGATCTTACCTACCTATAAAACTCTGTTTTCGTATGTTACCTAAAAACGTCTAAACCGCTCGACCAATTTCAATGATGGGTGTATAAACATGATCAGCGAGTTCTTAAGACGGACAGAGGTCATGGTAAAATGACGAAACGTCCTCTTTCGACCTGAACGGGGCGGCTTTCCTTCGCGACCCGACTGTTTGGTTTTTACGAATCAACGAGTAACGTGAATTTGAATGGACCACTTTTGAAGCATTATCACTCGGGCTTAGCCATCTATAATTATGCAGGTTTTTTTAAATAATTGTCTATAAAAAATTGTTTAACATTTTGACATTTTATGTCTTTACTCTGGCACATAACTCGAAAAACGTTACACAAAAAGCGTTACACGAAATCGTCACGAAAATTTCTGATGATTTTCGCTTACAACCGATTCGTTGCTACGGAACTTTATCTTCGCCAGTTATCATCGTACAAAAATCGTTCACCACTCGTTGGATAGCTCTCGATTTACCTAACCATACTACGTTAACCACTGCGGACTGCGTGGCCAACAAGCTGCGGTATGAGCGTGATTGTTTAAATGAATGTTTACGTACATAATACAGTGGAGTCCGGCTAATCCGAACTAATTGGGACTGAAGGCTGTTCGGACTAGGTACCATTCGTTAGAAATCTTGACCAAAACAATTAAGTACGAAGTACTTGGTGTGGGTGCGGGAGGGGGCGCTAAGACATAAAATGTCCATCGTGGTTGCGTACTTGTACGGGAGCTGTACCCACCGTTTGTGTTTGAAACGCTTCTTTCACAGTTTTGTAAAAAAATTAACTTCCATTGCTATGGAGCTTAAGGGTACTGAAGTGCTCAAAAACTTAGGGACGAGGAACCAACCCTAGTATCCGGTGTTATCCAAGTTCTCTGCTAAAAGTTTTAAAACACTTCAATTTTTTTCGATAATCTTCATTTGAATTTTAGTTTTCAACTTCTTTCAAAAAGCGCAGCAGAAAAGTATTATAATACGCGAAAGTTACAGTGTTCCAAACGCGATGTCGTCAATTAGGTTATTTGACCATAACCTGCAGCGTTTTAAACAGTTATAACTTGGCTTATTTCGAATGGATCGGGTTCAGATTTCGAACACTTCTTCAAGGAGGTGAACAAGTCTGCCAGACTGCACCCCCTACCCCCTACCCAATGGAGCCCAGTTCGATCCGTTATTTGTGCGAGGCAGTAGCCCTGTCAACGAACGAGAACAAGAAGCAGAAAAACTTGAAAAATAGCTATTTTCAACTTCCATAACCTTGATGGTCTAGAGGGTTTAAAGTCGATACACGTCTTCAGTGAAAGGGTGTACGAGAAATCAACGCCGGAGACCACCCTCAGGGGGCCAAGATGTGGCTCCTACTTGTCGCGTTAACAGCGTTCTTGGTCGCTTTCGAGTTTTTTTGTTTTCTTGGCGGGCTGGACGCCCCCGCGTCCCTAGACATTCATAGCATTGGAGTTAGACAAAAATATATGATGGACAATCTTAAAACTAGGTGACAAGAAATTGGTATAACTTACAGTTCAGTCAATATTGGGAAACCTCAGATACAAACAAGAAATCAATTCTCCATACATCCACAACTGGACATACCTACCTACTAACGATGGAATCAAGCACTTGCAAGCAACTTTCTAACTTTAATATGGATAGTCATGTACCCATATTTTTTCTTAGACTCTTCTTGGTAGTTAGAACTTCCTCTCAATAATTACCCAATGCGCAGTACTGGTCAGCTTACCGAGGACATGAAAGAAGTTGTACGTGTGAAAATGAAAATATGCAAAGAAATGAGACCGCAGCGCTGACTAAGTCAACTTCCAGCGCGAGCGTAGCTGATCGGCGGACCGCGATGTTATTGTTCGAAGAAATCTTTTCATGGCAGATTGTGGAGTATCACCTTGCAGTAACAAACGGAGCGGACCCTCTCACACGACCCGTTCTTTTGATCCTTGAACAGGAGTCCGGGTCAGCAGACTGAAAGGGTGTTGTTGTCTGGGGTGACGTGCGCGATGAAATCCACCGAGCGTTGCGTCATAATTTGAAAATTACTGGCATTTCCAGGTCAAGTGCAAGTGGCTGCTGAGTAAGGAGGGCTCTGAATGAGGATGGTTCGAGGTATTTGGGAATAGGTCGACCGTGATGAGAATCTACACCCGATTTACGATGGATCGTACAGGAGATCATATTGAATCGTACAGTCTTGAACGTATTGAAAAACATGACTCCAACGAAATCCCCCAAGCAAACCCATTCCTAATGTCTAAGGAAATTATAAGAATGTTTTTGGCGGAGGAATAATAGGGTCAGCAAATAGATCCAGTAGATAGAATCCAATGAGTTAAAACTTCAGCTGGTATCTACAGTTAACTTTTAGTTCCTGAAACTTGATATACTCATGAACATGCCGAACAAGTCCTAAAATACAGAACTGAGCGCATAACCTAAGGCGATATGGTTCAACTACGGTAGGTGAATCAAGTGAAGTTTCAACGCAATTATTGCGAAAGACGAACTACATATACAATGCAAAGTAAAGTTACGAGTAGAAAGGTTGGCAACTGCAGGGTAAGGCAGAAGAGTGGGATGGAAATCTGAGTCATTAAAGGCCGGTGCGCATTATGTTAATCCAAATAATTGAGATTCCCTTCTCGTGAACGCACAGAAAGTGAGAGACTTGACGGAAGTCCCTAATTTTACTGGAGGAAGGTTTTCTCAGGTTCAAAATGTTCAACAAACAAGAAATAGCCTTAATGACGTCTCCTTCTTCCTTCAACATTCGAATGAACATCGAGCGGAATTTCGACGTCGCATTCACGCTCTTGTTTATTATGTGTTTTGGTTTCAAAGACACGAAATCCTCAATATTTCGACCGTTTTAAAGACGTCAATGATGCATGTTCATAAGAACTTTGAAACAAAAACAAATGAAGCTTAAAAAAAACTGCAAGTTGTTATACGACGGTTTATTATTCCTGTGGTGGTGGTGGTGGTGGTGGTGGTGGTGGTGGTACTGGTAGTAGCAGTAGTAGTAGTACCTAGTAGTAAACAGCCATTCCAGGTAGGGGCTATTCGTCCGACTGCCTGCAACTCTGCCAGCGTATCACCACGTGTCACGCATCATGACCACACGGAACTCATCATGATGGCCTTTCCTTGAACGTCTCAAAGTGCTGCACAGTTAGTTTCACCCGCTCTAGGAACCCAATCAGATTTGACTATACGATTGCTGGGCACCACTTGGAGAAAGTCTCAGAGGTTCGAGACCTGGGAATAATCTATGATTCCAGACTAACCTTCTCAGCACATATCTCCTCTATCGTCTCACGTGCCTTACAGAGGTTGGGTTTTCTCTCTAGATCGTCACAGTCATTGCGTAAGCCTGAGACTCTAAAAATTTTGTACGTGGCTCTGGTCAGAAGCTGTTTGGAGTTTGGATCTGTCTTGTGGAACCCCTGCTATGCAGTATATGCTGATTCCCTGGAAAGAGTCCAGCATAAGTTCCTCAAGATGCTCCACTATAAGCATTGCCGGAAATATGGTAGTACTGAGGACTTCTCTGACCAGTCTGTGAGGCGTATGTATCGGCTGAACTCTCTGAGGGATAGACGGAAGATCTGCGATATATGTTTTCTGGCTAAGCTGGTTAAAGGGCTGATCGATGCTCCGGATGTCCTATCGATGGTGAATTTTCGTGTGCCTGGCTACGAAACGAGGAGTGCTGACTTGTTCCTTCCCTCGATGAGAAGCACGAACTATGGCAGAAATCGCCCGATGACCAGGATGCAGCGGGACTTTGACGCGATTCAGACTGATTTGGATATATTTGTGGATAGCCCCCATAGTATTAAATGCAAGTTGTGTAAATATTTTGTCGATATTGATTTTGATACTTAGCTTGAATGGTTTGATTCAGTTATCTTCTCTTAATGTTGCAGGAGTTCGTTAAATTCATTTTTGTCCTTTTTTTTTTTCATTCCCTTCCATGCCAGTGCATATTTAATTGATTAATATATTGTAATTGGGAGTATCTCCCGTTAATGTGTAAATAAATAAATAAATAAATAAATAAATAGATCTCACGGGAACGGCTTATTCCACCCTATAAATGACTGTTGGACATGATTATTTACCTGCGTAGATGCCCCTTATGCGCAGATCACTGTTTTCTATGGTCAGTACCTACCCTCGTGATTCCCACTAACTTGGGAAGCCCTAGTACGAACTAGGAAAGCCCTAGTACGAAATAGGAAAGCCCTAGTACGAAATAGGAAAGCCCTAGTTCGAGTACCTGTTGGAGGCGGCCGGGAAGATAAGTTTCATAAACATACGGCCGACAGACGTAGACCTCGAATGGGATCTACAAACCAAATTTAATTTACTTTGGTTCATGGAAACTAAGAAAGTGCAAAGCACGGCGAAAGGCGATCGGCGGACGGACAGAAATGTTATTCCATTTTCGGATTCTACGTACCTACCTGTGAAACGCAAACCATCAAATTTCAAATTTGGAGGGGTGTAAATTTATTGTTTTTTCATAGTCGATACCTACGGTTCATTATTTAAAATAATAAACCTAAATATCTGTCGGTCCGCCTTTCTTAGTTTTACCATGAACCACAATGAATGAAATTCGGTTTGATGGTCCCACTGGGGTCTAGTGGGTCCACGAAGCTCAGCGTAGCTCAATACCTTTCAATGTAAGGGTATGTTTTTATCGCATTTAAATTGATCTCGAACGTGTGGACTTTTTTTCAGACCACCCGGAGCATTGTACGTCCGTCCAGCCGTTCGTTCACAGTAAGGCCCTGAAGTTTGGCTTCGCTAAGATGAGTGTGAATGAAACGGTATCTATACATCCAGCCCAGATATCACTGCTAGGGAACAGCTGATTATAATCATAATCACCCATGGCTGTATGAAATCGAGATGGTTGTTCCGTGATATTATTTTATTGGAAGAAAGTTGGTTATTCTGGACTTTGTTGATAGGTAATCTTGTAACTTTAACGAAATAACATGCATGGCAACAAATAATTAAACAGAATTCTTTAACCCACCGAATATTATTTATGAAACTGTAATTGGCTGGCCTGCTCCGGTACTCGATTTAGGGCTATCTTGGGGGAAGAACGAGGTTACGTATTGTAGCATTATATTACTAGTTGAATAATGTATCAACAGATGGCAGCGCACCACGCTTGGAACAATCTGGTCACTTACCTCCTAATCAGTTGTTATCTTTTCTTGGGGATTATGTTAAAAAGACGTCTCCGATTATCGTTTGTATTAAAATGGTACATAAAACCTCATAACTCTTAAAATAGTACATGGTGTCAGGTGGTGCATGTACAAAATATGGATACGGTGGGCATGGACATAGGAGAATACCGAGGAAACATTTTCTTGGCAGTTGAGGATTATTTTTCTCGCTGGTTGGAAATCGTCCCACTTAAGACTAAAACATCGACCGAAATAATAATAAAAGTTAATAAAAATTCTCTTCACTGGGTTTGGAATCCCGGAAGTTATTCGTTGCGATAACATCGGAAGTAGCGAGATGAATGATTTTGCTAAATCTTAGGGTATACAAATAAAAACCTCGAGCCCTAACTATCCGAAATCCAACGGACTTTCTGAAAAATGAATAGGCATTGCTAAGAAGATGATTAAAAAATCAATTCTAGCCGGAAGTGACCTTCACCTAGCTCTTCTTGAGTACAGAGCTACACCGTTGACAGGCCTGGATTATTCGCCAAGTCAGCTGATGATGGGTAGATTCCTTCGTACTAAGGCCTCAACCTGCCTGGAGCACCTATTACCTCAATCGCTTGATGAGAACGTTCGCTACCAAATGGAAAAGCTAAAAATTGAGGCTAAAAGCCACCACGACAATTTTGCCAGAAATGAGAAGGAGTTTTCTGAGGAGCAGCCTTTCTTCATAAAAGGGAAAGATTCGTGGCAGGAAGGTTGGATTTCAAAGGTATTATCCGAACATAGATCCTATATAGTGAAGGATAAATCTGGGAAAGAGCTGCGAAGAAATTCATTTCACATTCGTGAGACGAAAGTCCCGGAGCCACGGTCTAAACACAAAACTCGAACTTCTAGGGCTTCTATTCCTGCACCGCCAATGACAGCTCTCGAGCAATATGACGGACTGCAGATCACCCTATCTAAGGAAAACCCAAAGACAACACAGGAATTGGCTTCTAGTTCCCCAGCGGGAGCTGTACCCTCTTCTCCAAACTCGTCGACGCCCATGAAACCCTCCTCTGGAACTACAACGAGGTGTGGAAGAGTGGTTCGAGCCCCTCTACGGTTCCTATAAGAAGAATTTTGTCTCCGAAATTGTGAAATTTTGTGTGCAGCAGTTATTTCTTTTACTGAAATGAGTGATTAGGCTTGCCAACTACGAGAAGACTTCAAATTCATTTCGGGTGCGACTGCCTTGTGGTTTAAAGTAACAAACCCATGGACCTTTCATAACCCCCAAGTTTGCATTTATTTTCCTAAAATGATCTTGCAGAAAGGATATAGCATTATATTACTAGTTGAATAATTTATCAACAGATGGCAGCGCACCACGCTTGGAAAAATCTGGTCACTTACCTCCTAATCAGTTGCTATCTTTTCTTGGATTATAATTAAAAAGACGTCTCCGATTATCGTTTGTATTTAGTAAATAAAACCTCATACCTCTTAAAATAGTACAGGTATTGACCACTGAAAACAGTGATCTAAGCAGAAGGGGAATCTAGATATTAAAAACAATAAGCCCTTGTGTATTTGCAGCGACTTTTATTCACTTTTCGGATTCTATGTACTTTGAATGGAAACAATCATTTTTTTAAATTTATTATTATTACTTTTTTAAAATACTAAATTTCAAAGGTTGATCACTGAAAATAATAAACCAACGTTAAGCCAAATTTTGATCAACATGCTGAACGTATGTTAAACACCTATCAAATGTAATACACGAATATTCAGCGTCTCTGCAGTTTCAGAATGGGGTTAGCTGGAGCGCCAATTTAACGGACATGCATAAAATATTTTAATTAAAAGCGAGCTTACGTTATATATCTTAGTTATCAAGTCACTCACCTTGGCTCTCACATGGTGGTACGTCAACGAATTCCACCGGCGGTCAACTGCCGGCTTGACAGCGGTTTTGGCAGCTGGCATAGTATCATCCAAAGTTCAAACTTGAATAGGGAAATGTGGGTGGTGGGGGGGGGGGGGGGGGTCCCCGAGAACAATTCGTTATAACTCAATCACGCACTCGCACTCCGACAGCCTCTAGAAGAGGCTGTTACCACTGTCAGTAAACACGACCTCACAACGACACTGACTGACGGGACAGGAGACTTGCCTAGCCAGGCCGAGTCCCCTCCTCTCGGCGTGACGTTTTTTCACCCAGATCGCGTCACAACATCTAATATTACGGTTGACACTAAGTTGTTTACTTTCGCCACTGGAAGTGCTGACGCCGTAGAATCCTCCACTGCTGAAATGTTCACGATGTTTTTATAACTGATGAGAGCTCTTCGCAAGCGAAGAAGTTTCATACTAATAGAAGGAGTGATTCTTCCGACATTGGTGAACTTTGGTAGTTCTGCAGTTACTCCATTCAAATGGGTAATACCTAACTAAGATAGAGTGAATATTAATGCACACATTGTATGATTATCATTTTGTGTAAACTGAATAGATGAAACCTAAAACATCATGAAGATGATTCATACATATTTTTATTCTATGCACTTATGCAGTTCGAACATACTGAAGAATTCATGTTCGGAGATTCATTGCTGGTTTGGTAATGAGGCAATCTGCTTGCTTCGGGGGAACGCACGAAAACGCGAACACATAACAACACACCAGACAACACTCCCCTTGGTTATTTCACCTACGTCAAGAATAACGAGCACCAACTACACTAATGATCATGTTAATTAGAAAGCGCAATAGGAACGTCGCATCTTGGGGGATCGGAAGCCCCTCAGCTTTCACAGTACTTTAAGCACAGCTGCAAGGCTCGTGGGTACCGAAAGACTAAGAAGTGAAGTCAGCTTCTCTAACAACAATCCCTTCTCCACGAACCAAGTTTCGAACCCAGAAGGTCACGGCCCCGTCAGGTGGCCACTTGGTCAAACCAGTTTTTTTTCTTCTTCGCTTTATTTCTCCTTCCTCCACCGAGAGCAACACGTGTTGACTTGGACAATAACTGCGATCGTGACTCGGATCCGAAGCTCGATGATTCGAGCTGCTATTAACGAGCGCCACGCGGGAAGATGACTCTTGCAAACAACGATGTAGCTACTACAGCACGTTGGGAACACTTGTCAACGGGAACCCTTCAAATGCCGAGGATCACCCGGAACTGGAGGGTACGAAAGCAAACATCACTCGACATTCTATTAGCGTTGCCATATTGATCGTAAAGGCGCCCATTATGTAGCGGCAATAATTGAAATGTGTCGCAAACTTCTCTCGTTCAGGGATGGAAGGAATCAAATCGAAGGATATATATGTACAATCGTTTGTAAACGAATCCAACACTAAAATATTCACTCCCGACTCTTGAAAAAAGCCAATCCGAAATCCATGTCATTTACCTATCCATAAACCTACCTCCTAGGGAACCCTAAAAAATTCAAAATATATTGTTGAGTATTGCATGCATTACAGGTGAAACTGCTGGGTGTATTATTCCTGTTACCAATACTAGTTTCACGAAGTTTTTGCAAAACTTACCCCAAGACTGAATCAATTGCAAAATTCCTACATTATGGACAAACGTTTTTTTCCCTCGGATTCATGTGTCTTGAAACCTAAAACAAGTCTGAAGAGGGTTAGAGCTGTATTTTTCAACCGACTCTAAATGTGCATTACTGAACAAATAAAAATGACAAAATGAACAATAATATTGAACATTTAAATATGTATTTACATTGCTCACCCGCATCCCCACCTATCAAAATGTGCACAACCTCGAAAAAACGCTGCAAATCCCTGCACAACGGTTTATTATTTTGTATAGAATACCCTTCCGTTACAGATCACAGCTCTATGTATAGATAACCCGTCTATATAATATGATATGTACTATTCTATAAATATTATGTAGATCGCAGACCCTCCGTAGGTTAGTACCTAACCCCGTACTCGTTACTAGGTACCTACCTAAATCACGAGTTAAATGTTGCTAAAATAATTCTGCCGATGACAAACAGTACCTAACAAAAAGAAACACACATAATGAAGTTCTGAAAAGAAATTGTTGATGAGGAGTGACAAAAGTTGCGAAAGTACCTACCAACAAACTCCAGCCCCTTCTACGTAGATGGTATAATGAACCGTTGTGTAATAATTTACCGTTGAGTAATGATTTACCGTAGTAATAATTTACCCATCAATAATGCTTCAACGTTTGTTTAAGTTTCACTACCTACCAACAAAATCCAAAAGAGCCATCACTTTTCAAATTAAATAATATCACAGAACAACCAACTCGACTTCATACTCCGCCAATATAATCAGGTGATCCCTAGCAATGATTTCATCTCCGCCAAATTTCCTATTGTGGGCGCGTCTCTGGTTACGAGATTTGGTTTGAATTGTATACAATTTCATTCACACTGGAGTCGAAAATGCCTGTCGGTGGAAACTTCGGGACCTTACTGTGAACGAACGGCTGGACGTACGATGCTCCGGATGGTCATAAAAAACTCGCAAGTTCAAGAACTACCTATTAAAAACCGTAAAAATATTCACGTAAAAAAATGGTATAGGCGTTTTGAAAATTTCAACCCCTATGTTGAACCCCTTAGAGATGACTGACAGTAACGTCGAGCTTCGAGGACCAACTAGACCCCGAACGGAACCTATAACCTGTAACTAAGAAAAGTGGCCCGTACGGCGTACGGCGGACAGACAGAAATATTTTTATTGCAGTTTTGGATTCTACATACCTTGAAACGTAAACCATCAAATTTTGAGGGGGGTAAGAATTTTTTTTTTCATGCTCGATTCCAATGGTTCATTATTGAAAATAATAAACCAAAACGCTGCAAAGTCCTTGTCACATGGGTTTATTATTCTATTGGACATACCTACAGAAATGTTGGCTGTTCATTTATTGTTACTTTCATGTAAAATAATGTAGAATAATGGAATTGAATTGGTTTTCACCAATTTTGGCCCCTAAAACTTGAATCAGGTACGCTCTTTTTTTTTTTTTTTTTTTCAAATTGTCTCGATCATTGGTAGTTCCATTTAATCGTCTTGATCCACGTGTTGAAACTTTTCCTAGTGCTGTTCTACAAATTGATGGTGGTTTCAGACGATTTTCAGGTTTTTGACTCATAAAAAATCAATTTCGGGAGCTGAACATCTGGTAGAACCTCAATTTTCTATTCTTTGGTCAAAATCGACTTCATATTCGGTCTTCTCGTCCCCAAAAACATGAAAAACGATACCTTAAATGCTCATGTTGCCAACATGTTGCTAAAACGCAAAAAGTACTTATTTTTACACACATTTTCACTCATAACACCCCTGGGTATATTCCGATCGGGCTGAAAAGTTTCGGGTCACAACTAGGGCCCAAATGGAGCATGTGTACGAAAGAACAAATTTTTTAGACCGAAAATGAAGCCTGTACACGTGATTCGGCGGACGGCGTACGGCGGACGGCATTGCATTTTTGGAATCTACGCACCTTGAAACGGAAAAGAAAAAATTTTGAGGGTGTGTTATAAAAATTTTTTGCTAAGCGAATACATAGGTGTAAAAAAGAAAAACGGAGTTATTGAAAAATAGTCTATTTCCACTAATACACGAAAAACGCAAAAAACACTGTTATACCGGTTTCGGTGATCAAACCATCGTCAGTTATTGTGTGTTACTGACGATGGTTTGATCACCGAAACCGGTATAACAGTGTTTTTTGCGTTTTTCGTGTATTAGTGGAAATAGACTATTTTTCAATAACTCCGTTTTTCTTTGAAATGGGTTTCCACGATTTCGTCGCGAGTGATTTAGTTCGTACATAGGTGTATTATTCACAGAATAATAAACCAACACGAAACAACTACAAAGAAACCACAAGAACTCATTCAAATAATGAATAATGAAGTAAACCAGTAATGTACCTGGATCTACATTACACAGAATTTGTGCCAGTGTGCTGACCGATCATCTGCTTATATTTGCAGCTGAGTGCGTTGTTTTTGGACCCGTGAATTCTGTAGATCAAACAGATTCATGTGAGAGGTTAAACGAGGATTACATTAGGATATCGCCCAACGCATGGGTGGTTCGAAACACTTTTTTGTGTATACAAATAAAACTAAACAAGAGTATATTATCCGGCTCGACCCATGGGAAACGGATTAGACGCGTCTCTGGTGTTAACTGAGGTAAGCTCAAAATCAAAACTTCGGTTGAAAGAAAACGATTGTCGACATTTTCTAAAATGATCAATTTTGACGCTTCTAACAAGTAACATTTTTCATTAGGTAAGCTGTTTAATCGGTCGAACATGACTGAAAAGTTCGTTGTTTGCAGGGGTTGTTGCTAGGTACTAAGTTGAAAAAAAAATTGAGAGCACCGTCAATTAATTTCTTATGCGACATTGTTGACTCGTGACTGTGGGAAGAACAAGTTTATTCATCGGATGAGTAATTAACGACTAGCCCACGCAAGGACTCGAGTCTTTCACCCCGAGCTCGTCGAAATAATACGAGTCACCCACATACTTTTGCCGTAGGTAATAATTCTTAAAGGTGTTTCGGAAGTTCGATACCTTATCATTAAGAATTATTGAAACAAAAACGGTGCAAATTATTAACGGTTTGCTATAGTGAATTGTTTTTTTTTTCGGTATAGATACCCCTCCTAGGAGACCACTGTTTTCTGTTTGAGAATAATCGCGTCATTTATTCGCGAGAAATTTAGTACCACGGATTTGCGTTTGCTCAGTCTCAGTGCCCGTACCAATGATCCCAACGATTTTAAATTCGTTAGGAGCAATCTAGAAGCAACACCCTAACCACCCCCGAATCTGAGCATGAACGGGCATTCGTGAGGAATTGTTTAACCGGATTCGCGTTTGCGCAGGCGCAGTGGCCATAGTCATGATTTAATCGGTCTGCAATTCTAGGGCACTATCTGGAAGCTACACCCCCCAACTAACCACCGAATTTTAGATAAATCAGGCCGTATATTCGCGAGAAATCGAGTAACTGGTATTCGCGTTTGCGCACACGCAGCGGCCGTTCCAATGACCCGGAACAGTACCTATACCCATGACTTCTGTTTATATCACTTTCCCCATTATTAAATGAAAGTTGGTTCCATTCTAAGTATTTTGAGACCAACCGCACTTTCCCACGATGAATGGTTGGTTGTTTTTCTATGAGCTTTCAAAATTCCGACAAAAAGCGACGTCATTGCACCCAGCCCGCCTGAGACCCCATGCCCACTGTGACGTCACTTGTTGCCAAAATTTTTAAAGCTCATAGAAAAAGGACTATTCATCGTAGGAGAGTGCGGTGGGTTCATTCTGAGAATGGAATCTACTTCCATTAAAAAATATTAACGGAAGTCATGGGTACTCCTCATTCATAAAGGCCAAACCCGCAAATTTCGGGGAGATCGGATTCGATTTGAGAAAATTATCAGTGTAGCAAGGATATGCCGACACACTACTGATGGACAGACGGACACCGAACCAAATTATTTCAAGTTACAAAGTAGGTACCTATCAACAAAATCCAAAATAACCAAGTTTCTTCAAATCAAATAATATCACGGAAGATTGAGAACAGCTGATTAGAATCAGCTGTTCTCTAGCAATAATATTGCATACCGTATGATTCAAGCTCATGTTGACGAAGCCTTTCGGTGCAAACTTCAGGGTCTTACTGTGAACGAACGGCTGGATGTACAACGCTACGGATGGACTGAGAAAATCCTCAAGTTCGGGATCAATTTAAACAAGTGAAAAAGACATATCCTTCTAACTGAAAGTTTTCGAGCGACGTCGTTCTGAAAAATTCAACATTAATTTTTAACGCCTTAGAGATGACTGACAGTAAAGCCGAGCTTCGCGGGCCTACTAGGCAGACAAACGCTAGGGCTTACAAACCGATTTTCATTAACTTTGGGGCGTGGTAACTAAGAAAAGTGCGAAGTACGCCGTACGGACAGAAGTTTTTTCATCCCATTTTCGTATGCTACGTATCTCGAAACGGAAACAATCACATTTTTAGGGGGAGGGTGTTCCTTTTTTAGTGCTAGATTCCAAAGGTTTATTACTTAAAATAATAAACCAAAACGTCATAGAAACCATACCCTTTGATTTACAGTTTTCGAAGTACGGTGTTTTGAAAATTGTAATCCTTATTTTATTCACACAGTTATGTGAGTTACAAACAAGACGCAAAAAAATAATTTATTATATCTACTTACATACATACATAATCATTTTCCTACATGAAAAAAATAAAAATAGAAAATAAAATAAATATACGAGTACCTACATATAAACTGAGAATACTAACCATAGTTAATATACCTATGTACAGTACTTCTAACAATTCAGACATATTATTACTGCTTCAATAATGTCATTGTGCGCCTAAATCCTATTACTATGATAAATTCTATACCCACCACATGTTACTGTAAAATGTGATTTATTATACAATAGCCACCTTACGCATCGGAAAAAGTATCTATACGATAAGCATGTATTATACAAAACATACATATGAATAACAAATTGCAATATAGAACGAACACCAAACCATGCCCGCGCGACCCTCCTTTATGTTCTTTGGCAGAAATTGTAAATCGCATATTATTGTAAATGAAAGGATTAAGATTGATAGGTAGGTATCCACCGTAAAGAAAGACCCTATTAATTCCGGGTCTTTACGCTTGTAGGAGTTCAGTGACCTACGCAGAACGGGTATCTATCTATAACAGTATTTTTCTGTACAAACCACATTTCATACCTATTACTTGTTTTCATACATTTCTAGTATAATTCACCAGAAATATATATAAACTAGCTAGAAGTACTTGTCATAGATTCATCATTGAACTCATCCTTTTGTTTGTCATGATGTTTGCCATTACTAACATTTAGGCACATGAATTTTCCCATCTCTTAGCCGAGGCCAGATATTGCCGGTAGTGGCACATAAATAGGCCCCTACATATATAGCCCACATAAATACAGAAATGATTTCAGAATATTCTAAAATTGATTTGTCGTTTCCAAAAACTCAATTCCATTTATTCGGTAAGTATGTAAAATTATAGGTGCGAAATAAGGAGGTAAGAATACAAAGGCTGTAATTTTTAAAATTTCTGTATTATTTGTATGCTGATCATTTTACTGTGATTGTTTTGACAGCAACCTGTGTTCCCACAGGTTCAACCATTGTTGAGTTGGCAACATTCAATCGAAAAGGGTAAAAAAGCGGGGAAGCTGATTTTCTCACCCCGCTACCTGAAAAGTTTTTATCAGAAGAGAACGAGATTAGACAGGGACTCGGAGGAAGGCAGGAGCTGGTCAACTTATAAATCAGCTCGGTGTCTGGGAAAACACCCTCTTCAAACTTGCTGATTCTGTTGGGCCCCCTACTGGTGGTTTGTGGGGAGGAAGATCGATCTCGAGGGAAATACGCTCTAAAGGAAGTGGTGCTATTTTCCGCTGGTTTCATAGATTCGTCGGTGATGAAGTTCATTCGATGTCAACACAATGACTCATGTTATTTGGAGAAAAAACTACAACCAATCGGTGAGTAGATATTTAGAAGAAATGCTAAGTACTCAAACTCATGAACAATAACATACGAACTACGTCTGAAAACGCTGCAGTTTGTCACACCGGTTTTAGAGAACTTCTGTTCCGCTTACTGAAAGCTCCGGAATTTTCAGTTGAGCGTTTAAGTCAAAAAACGCTGCAAATTATTGCACAACGGTTTATTAATTACCGGTATACATGCCCTTTCTGCGTAGATCACTGTTTTCTGTGGTCAATACCCTCGAGCTCCCGCCACCAAAGCCCTAAATGGAGTAGTGGAGCCGGCCCGGGAATTCAAGTTACAAATGCGCGGGATTCAACAACAATTCAATCATTCAATCATTATTTGGAGTTATTCATGTTGCATAAGGTAAATAATAAACCGTTGTGTAATAATTTACAGTTGTATAATAATTTACCCAATAATACGTCAACATTAATTTGTTCAAGTTGCAAAAGTACCTATCAACGAAATCCAAAAGCTCCGTCATTTTTCAAATGAAATAATACCACAGAACAACTAACTCGACTTCATACAGCCATCCGTGATTATAATCAGGTGATACCTAGCAATGATATCTGGGGCGGATTTATACCGTTTCATCCCCAGTCATGTTGGCGAAGCTTTTCGGTGCAAAGGAACGGCTGGTCGTACAATGCTCCGGGCGGTCTCAGAAAATTCTATAGCTCAAAGCACATGTTCACTAAAACCTCAAAAATCCATTGGAAGGCCCTATTTTTACACCCATATTTCTCCCATAACACCCCTGATCGTATTCCTATAGGGCTGCCGAGCACCGGAGCACAACTAAGACCCAAATGTGTTCCCAAATGGGGACCCAAACAGTGCGGGAGAACGACAATTTTAGACCAAAATTTAATGTAAATTTAAGGCTGAAACTTCGTTAGAACCTGTTTTCCACTCTTTGGTCAAAATCAACGGTATATTCGGTATTATAGTCCCAAAAACATGGAAAACTATACCTGAAACGCTCATGTTACTAGAGCACAAAAAATAAATATTTGTATACCCATTTTTCACTCATAACACCCTTGGGTGTATTCCGATCGGGCTGCAAAGTTTCGAGACACAGGCAGGGCCCAAATGGACCATGTGTGCGGAAGAACGCATTTTTTAGACCTAAAATGAAGCCGGTATGCATGACACGGAACACGGACATTCCATTTTCTGAATCCTTGAAACGGAAAAGAACAACTTTTGAGGGGGTGTCATGAAAACATTTTGCTGAGCGAATACATAGGTGTATTATTCACAAAACAATAAACCAAAAACCCTACACTTCTACTGAAAGTTTTCGAGCTACGGCGTTCTGAAAATGTCAACCCCTATTTGTCATATCTTAGAGATGACTGACAGGAACGACGAGCTTCGAGGACCAACTAGACGCCAAACGGGACCTACATTTCATAAATTTTGGTTCATGGTAACTACGAAAAGTGCGAAGTACGGCGTACGGCGGACGGACAGAAATTTGTTCATTGCATTTTCGGATCCTACATACCTTGAAACAGATACCATCAAATTTTGAGAGGGTATTGACAATTTCTTTTTCATGCTCGATTCCAAAGTTTCACTGTTGAAAATAGTAAACCAAAACATTACTTTTTTATGTGAAAAAAACTTTACTTCTTTATGTAAAAACTTTTCTTTCAATGCATGTGCTAGTATGTCTCTCCGCAATATCTATGAAATTATATACGGAAGACCGGCCAGTGGGTTTGACGCTGTTTATAAAGTGTTGGTGGGAGGGGTCTTAAAACGATCCTGTACAGAAAAAATGGACAAACTATACCAAATAAGTATATACATTTTTAACCGGCGCCGGGCGCCAGTGGCGGCGCCGTAATTCATCATGTGTTTATGTACTCCTAAATCGATCTACAACCATATTGTATGGAAAAATCCATGAAAATCTATATAAACCGCGTATTTTTTAATCGAAGCTGCTAACGGTGCATGAAGGTGTAAGTAGTCGCGCTGTTTCACCAAATGCAAGTAAAATGTATTTTTATTATTATTATTTTAATATACCTAGGTTTTTTTTCTGAACTAAACGTCAACTTGATAGGTACACTACTTTCTTTCTGCAACTTCATTTCAGCAATCTGAGATCCCTACACTCATAATCTGAAGCAAATGAACATAGGAACGACGATTATTATAATCTACTAAATTGATAGGCATCCACTGGTGGCTTAAGTAGCGAGCCTCAACTAATATAATTGGCATCTAAATGTTAGAATATAGAAACCTTCGTACGAGCGAGTGAAAAATTACTATATGACCAACAAATTATTGCTACATACTTTATATTTTTTCACCAAAGAAATGGGTGCTTAGTGCTGCTGCTTCCTGTTGCTACTTACTGATGATAAACAGTGCTGGAGGTTTTCATTAAACGTTGATTAACCACGATACAGAAAATATATTATGTAGTGCGTTGGGCATATATTATATAACATGGATATCGAGCTATATCGATGGTTTGCAACGCGAAAGTAGGCACTGATCGCACGACACTTCAGTCCTGAGGGTTTGCATACACAAATGAATTCCCTTGTCGAAGCCAGGCAGGCAGAAACAGTCCCGATGCAGTCCGAAAGGAAGATACAATTTTCATTAGCCTTATTGAAACAGGTGTTGAAATAAATGGTATACGCGCACGAATATGCACTCTTTTTGATACGATACCTATCTATATGTTTCGTGTATGTGTACAAGTGACTCGTGTAGAAGATTGCGGCCTTGAAAAACTGTAGAAAAATTTGATTTTGGGATGTACCTA
Organism: Leptopterna dolabrata; assembly: GCA_954871275.1. Classification (NCBI taxonomy): domain Eukaryota; kingdom Metazoa; phylum Arthropoda; class Insecta; order Hemiptera; family Miridae; genus Leptopterna; species Leptopterna dolabrata. Next base: position 47,887,553 of record OX940978.1, on the reverse strand, counting down.
AGTTATCACAAAAGAATTCCTCTAATAAACGTCGAAAAATAGGCGCAAAACTGTCGTTCATAGCACATTTTTGACAGTAGTTCTTTATTAAAAGAAAAGATCTGGATGGAATACTCATTTACAAACATGAGTAATGCATGCGCTACTGGGGACGTCCTTTTGGTGGTATATTGCTCAGTCACACGGTGCATAATAAATCGTACGGTTTAATACGAATTGATGACAAAGCGAATTTTATGGCATGGACAATGCCGCACTTATTGCGAAATTCCGGTGACGTAGTGCCCAACTAGACCCAAAACTGAATCAAATAAAATGAGAACCACGCAAATCAGTTGAGCTGTGCATAAAGTTTCAATATTAACCCCTCAATTAACTCCCCCATTATACAAATTTATGGTGATTTCAGACAATTTCCCAGGTTTTGGACTCATAAAAAATGAATTTCGGGAACTTAACCTTCGTTAGGACCTCCATTCTTCACTCTTTGGTCAAAATCAAGTTGATATTCAGTTTTCTCGCCCTAAAAAAAAGGAAAACGATACCTCACAAGCTCATATTCATTAAAACCTCAAGAAAACCTCAAAAACCCATACTTTTATACCCACTTTTCTCCCATGAGACCCCTGGGTGTATTCCGATTGGGCTGCCGAGCTTTGGCCCCAAATGTGTTCCCAAATGGGGACCCAAACTGTGTGCGGAAGAACGACGATTTTAGACCAAAATTTAGCGTACATTTAAGGCTGCAACTTCGCTAGAACCTCAATTTTCCACTCTGGTCAAAATCGACTTCAGGTTCGGTCTTCTCGTCCTAATAAACATGGAAAACGATACCTGAAAAGCTCATGCTACTCAAACAAAAACAAAAACGCTGCAAAGTCCTTGTCACATGGGTTTACGAGTATTATTCTACTGGACATAGTACGTAGAGAAGTTTTGGCTGTTCATTTATTGTTTCTTTCATGTGCAATGATTGAAATGACCATTTTTGATGGTTTCCGCCAATTTTAGCCCCCAAAACACGAATTAGGCTCAGCTTTTTTATAACAGATTATTTTTTATCATTATAGTACCATTTAATTGTCTTGATTCACCTGTTGATAGGTGCTACTTAGCTCGATTTGATGAAGAATTGTAAACAGAAACATTTAGAGCTATAAAAGACAACAGAATGGCCAAAGTTTATATTCATAAAACAAAGGGTTACTATTTGAAAAAGAAGATATTAAAAAGGGGATTCCTTCTGGAAAACCTCAGAGCTCTTCCTACTGGAGAAGCTCTCAAAAATATATAGTGGAGGGGGTACCGAGGATAAATCCAGCACATAGCACATACCCACCAACCACGCTCTGCTACCATGTAATGGATGAGGGGTTTAACTTCGCCGCCCATTCAGCGTAGTTTCCCCCTCTGCATTCTCAAGAAAGGTAGGGAGGCAGTGTGACAGCTGCCCCCTGAGACACTGGTTTGGTTATAACTCAATGCCTCCAGGAGTTGACGATTCATTTTCGCGAATCGACCGCCCTTTCAGCCCCGTGTCAGAAAGATCGGGAAGATCCCGGATCCAATATGGACGGGATTCCCATATATACCGTCACAAATTGCTATGGTTTTTTCGACAGATTCTGTTTTAGAATGATCTCAACGGATTAGCAGTAGGATATTTTTCTTTCCATTGAGTGACGACCCCTTCCAACCGAAATAGAAAACAATAGGGTTGCCCCTGACTGTAAGGGGTGTCCTTAAAAAAGACACGTTTTGTAAAAGAAACAAATAACTTGGAAGAGCTTGATGAATAGTAATTCACAACATGAAGTCAATAAAAGGTGTTCATACCGCAAACAGTAATGATATCCCGTCCTAGAGGATTTTCAAGGGGAACAATTAATTAATTGGTTTGGAAGGTTAGAAAAAAGAAAAACAACCGACCCTTTTACTGCTGACTCATAAAGCACGTGGATACGATTAGAAAAATGCCACCACGATGCAAAAGAAAATTGGCTTGACGAGCGAGAAACATCCTGCTTTATATCGTAACTTCAAAACACATGGTAAGAAAAAAAAATCTAGTCAAGGAGAAAAGATAGGGCAGTGGGAACACGGCTTGTAAAAGAATAACAAAAGATTGTAAATGAGATGGTAAAACGATGACAGTGTATAATTCCAAACAAAACATCAGAGCTGAAGAAGAAAATAACGTTCTCTATCAGATTTTGAGGCAAAGATGTTCTGTGTTTCTACCCTACTAAAAGAGACGACGGAAAAGAGATAAACTTCGCCGCCGAGGGAAAAATCGTTTCGAGCTGACCTCATTTAAAAGGGTGGAATGTAAAGAGAACACTCCTAAACCTCTTTTAGCAATGAATTTGGTTTTTTACATGTAGATGCGCATTTTGGTTTATTATTCTGTGAATAGTACACCTGTGTATTCGCTCAGCAAAAATGTTTTATAAAACCACCACAAAAGTTTTTCTTTTACGTTTCAAGGTGCGTAGATTCAGAAAATGCAATGTCCGTTCGCTGTACGCCGTATCATGCATACCGGCTTGAATTGCGGTCTAAGAAATTCGTTCTTTCGCACACATGCTCCATGCCCCGGTTGTGTCCCGAAACTTTGCAGTCCGATCGGAATATACCGAAGGGTGTTATGAGAGAAAAATATGTATATAAATAGGTATTTCTTGTGTTGTAGTAACATGGCTTTTCCACGTTTCGTAGGTATCGTTTTCCATGGTTTTTGGGACGAGAAGACCTAATATGAAGTCGATTTTGATGAGAGTGGGAAATTGAGGGTCTAACGAAGTTTCAGCCCTATATTTACGTTAAATTGTGGTATAAAATCGCCGTTCATCCGCACACATTGAGGTCCGAGTTGGGCTCTGAACCTCGGCAGCCCGATTGAAATGTTGGTGCAGAAATAGGGTTTTTTGAGGCTTTTAGTGAACACGAGCTTGTGAGGTATCGTTTTCCATGTTTTTTAGGGCCAGCAGACCGAATATGAAGTTGATTTTGACCGAAGAGTGAAGAATTGAGGTTGCAACGAAGATTCAGCTCCCAAAGTTCATTTTTTATGAGTCAAAAACCTGGAAATTATCTGAAATCACCATAAATTTGAATAATAACACTAGTAGTAGTATTAGCAGGCGAACCAAGATAATTAAATAGCACTATCAATGATCAAATGTAATCTGTAAAAAAAAAAGGCAAGCCTAATTCGTGTTTTCGGGGGCCAAAACTACTATTTCAATCATTGCACATGAATGGAACAATAAATGAACAGCCAACATTTCTGTAGGTTTGTCCAATAGAACAATAAACCCATGTGACAAGGACTTTGCAGCGTTTTGGTTTGTGATTTTCAATAACGAACGTTTAGAATCGAAAAAAAATTTAAACCTCCCATTACTAAGTTCTGTCGTCATCCCAGAACAAAAGGCTAACCCCCTACATGGAGTTATTTCTGATGGTTTCCATTAATTTTGGCCCCCAAAACTTCAATTAGGTACGCTCCTTTTTTTTTTTTTTTTTTTCAAATTATCTCTGATCATTGGTAGTGCCATTTAATCGTCTTGTCCCACGTGTTACACTTTTCCTAGTGTTATTATACAAATGGATGGTGATTTCAGACGATTTCGCAGGTTTTTTACTCATAAAAAATCAATTTTGGGAGCTGAACATCTGGTACAACCTCAATTTTCCACGCCTTGGTCAAAATCGGCTTCATATTCGGTCTTATCGTCCCCAAAAATATGGAAAACGATACTTCAAAAGCTCATTTTACTAACATGTTACTAATACACAAAAAGTACCTATTTTTATACACATTTTCACTCATAACACCCCTGAGTATATTCCGATCGGGCTGAAAAGTTTCGGGACACAACTAGGGCCCAAATGGAGAATGTGAGCGAAAGAACGAATTTTTTAGACCTAAAATGCGGCCGGTACACGTGATACGGCGGACGGCGTGCGGTGGACGGCGTACGGTGGACGGCGGACGGACATTGCATTTTTGGAATCTCCGCACCTTGAAACGGAAAAGAAAAAATTTTGAGGAGGTGTTATAAAAATTTTTTGCTGAGCGAATACATAGGTGTATTATTCTCAGAATAATAAACCAAAAGCCCTTTGCGGCAAATTTTCCCGGTTGGTACGACTAGTAGATGGGTGAAATTTTAGATTCTCATTATCGATTCCGATTCACTGAACGATTCTCTAGGAGGAACCTCTGCTCGATTTTTTATTTTGTAACAATAATGGGTCGTACACATCGAATTCCCTCTGAAAGAGGCGAAAAAAGCCCTTTGTGGACACTTGGCTCGGGTGGTAGACTAGTAGATGGGTAAAACTCTCCGATTCTCTGGACAATTCTCTAGGAGGGATTCTGATTGAAAGATCGAAAGTCCAGCAAAGGTCCCTCCTAGAAAATCGTTCAGCGAATCGGAATCGATTATGTGAATCTAGAACGCCATCCATCTACTAGTCGTACCAACCGGGCAATGTTTCCGCAAAGGACCTTTTTCGCCTATATCGGCCGAAATTCGATTTATAAGGCCCATTATGATTAAAAAATCAAAAATCGAGCAAAGGTCCCTCCAAGACAATCGTTTTGTAAATCAGAATCGATTATGAGAATCCAAAATTTCACCCATCTACTAATCGTACCAACCGGGAAAATTTGCCGCAAAGGGCTTTTTTCTCCTATTTCAGACGAAATTCGATGTACATGATCCATTCTGATTGAAAAATCGAAATTCCAGCAGAAGTCCCTCCTAGAGAATCGTTCAGTGAATCGGAATCGATTATGAGAATCTAGAATGTCATCCATCTACTAGTCGTACCAACCGGGCAAAGTTGCCGCAAAGGGCTTTTTCAGCCTATATCGGCCGAAATTCGATGAATAAGACCCATTATGAATAATAAATTTGAAAATCGAGCAGAGGTCCCTCCTACAGAATCGTCTTGTCTATCGGCATCGACAATGAGAAGTTTCAGTATTCTTTAGATAACCACACACCAACTGAGCGAATATGCTGAAATGTACTTTGCCTATATTTGACGAAATTCGAATTATATGACATATCATAATTTAAATACAGAAAAACTAGCAAAGGACCCTGCCAGAGAATAGTTTTCTTGATTGGATTCATTTATACAATTACCGAATATCTCAAATCTTATGCCGATTTCAACTGGGCAAAGTTTCAAAACTTCAAGGAATTTTCCGATCAAATTTCAAAATTTCAAACGAAAGTCCCTCCTAGCATTTTCTAACTTCATTAGATCCCCGTTGAAAGAATTTCAAAATTACCAAACTACAAGGCGTAGCAAAAGGGCAAAGTTTCGACTGTGAACATGCAACTTCAGGGCAGTTTTTTTTTAACGTTTTAAATTCATCTCGAACTTGAGGATTTTTTGAGACCACCCGGGAGTACTGTACGTCCAACCATCCGTCTGCATGGAAAAAATTCTTCAACATGATTGTGAATGAAACGGTATACATCCAGCTCAGATATCAATGCTAGAGAACACCTGATAATTACACTCACGCATGGCTGTAAATCGAGTTGTTTGTTCCGTGATATAATTTCCTTTGAAGAATGATGGTTATTTTGGATTTTGTTGATAGCTACTTTTTTAATTGAACAAACGTTATGCTTTATAAATAATAACAAATAATTAAATAATTACAGAATTCTTGAATCCACCGCCTATTTATGAAATGTGATTGCCCGGCTGGCTCCACTACTCGATTTAGGGCTCCCATGGGGGAAGCACGAAGGTAGTAGGTACAGATAACAGAGATCTGTACAGTTAAAAAGTAAACCGTTGTGTAATAATTTGCAGCGTTTTTCATTCCATTTTTGGATTCTACGTAGGTAGGTAGGTAGGTACCTTGAAACGCAAACCATCACATTTTTAAGGGTGGTTTATCAAGCTCATTTCACGCTTGAAATCATGAATTGGTCTGTGATATGAATACCGGAAGCTCTATACCTAACACACGTTGCAGGTAAACATTGTCTACCTTCTCTGTTATTTGGAGTACTCGTCCCAAACGAGGGAAATTTCAGTGTGCTCCTAGAAACTAAATTCTCATTTAGATATACCTATTGTAGCAGGTACCGGATAACATGAAAATCTGAAGTCTCGTGTAAGCTGTGGCGTCCGCTGGTTCTCGAGTTCCTGGGTATCAAATGAAAGTGGATCAGAATGCAGACAGTTTTTCAAAACTATTTCTTGTCATTCCGCTCATGAGTGATTTGATTTTGTACTCACTTTCCATTATGTTAATCTCGACATACTTCTGTATAAAATGAAATCAATATAAAATAATGTAATGGCAACTAACAGAATGAAATGAAACTAATAGATTAGAGTATGATGGAATGGATCGCTCAAGATTCAAGTAGTAGTTACGTCGGTTTAGGAATAGCTTGTAATCCTGCTGCTGAAGGGTTGTTCAATGAAGCGACTGATAAAATTACAGATATAACAACAGAACAATAGCAGACGGTTATGGAAGTCAGAATCAAAGACAGCGTATGGTAACTAAGCACGGTTGACCCCTGAATGTGGTGGGAACCGCTCTATTGATCCCAAGCATTGTTTCAAATCTAGGGATGATTGATTACTTCGGTAGTCCACCGGCACAAAGTCCCGAAGCCCGGAACACAGAAGTCAGTCGTCGGATCAAAAAAGCTTTCACGTGCAGGGACAGCCAATCTAATCAAAGGGGTCACTAGAGAGAAAATCGCATCTGGAACTTGACAACCACCGAGCGAGATTTCTGTCTCATCAATAGCAATTTCTTTTGCGTTTGTTGACAGTTATTCGAACAGTCACAACTGCGAGTAATAAGTAAACTCCACAACGAACAACATACCTGCCTAATTTATGAACTGCCTTATTTACATATTGTCCCAGCCTATCATGCCAATTTAATCATGGGATTTAGTTGCCGTATCAATTCTCATTTACCGAGGTAAATGAGACAGACGCTTTTGTTTCTCGAATGAATTTGCAGGCGATAAACTACAAATTAATAGTAGTCTCTACTGGACGATCATCTAAAAACCAATGAAAAAAATAAACATTTTGGACTTGAACTAACGGACGACAGTAACAACTTATATCTCCTACTTGTTGTATATAATACCTATTAAAGATAGAATAATTATCTGCCTATTAACAAGTAAAAAGAACTGCTACAGAGCTGCGGGTTTTCTCCAAAGAGCAATAAAGCAAAATTCAGAACAGTTTATGATGAGAAACTAAACACTTGTGTATAGACAGTATCGCAATAGCAGCTTTGGTTTCCACTGCACAACTGAAGGGTTAGCTTACTTATTTTGAGGTTTTGCTAAATAAAGTTCTGCAATGTTTATTTTGGTTTATTATTTTCAATAATGAACCTTTGGAATTGAGCATGAAGAACATTTTTTTTAACACCCCTTAAAATTTGATGGCTTCCGTTTCAAGGTATGTAGAATCCGAAAATGCAACAAAAAAATTTCTGTCCGGCGCCGTACGCCGTCCGACGTACCGAGAACTTTTCTTAGTTACCATGAACCAAAATTGATGAAATTCGGTTTATAGGTCCCATTTGGGGTCAAGTTGGTCCTCAAAGGTCGGCGTTAATGTCAATCATCCCTAAGGGGTGAAAAATAGGGGTTGAAGTCACCAGGACGCCGTTTTCTCTAATTTTTTTACGGTTTTAAATAGTTCTCGAACTTAGGAGTTTTTTAAGACCACCTGCAGCATTGTACGTCCAGCCGTTCGTTCACAGTAATACCCAGAAGTTTGCACCGACAGGCATTTTCAACAGGATGGTGAATTAAATTGTATAGGTTGAGCCCAAATATCATCAACTAGGGACGCGCAAACAATCGGGAATTGGCCCGAGATAATCTTTGCAATGGAGCCCATGATTATAATCACGGAGTATGAAGTCAGGTTTTTCTGTGATTTTATTTCATTTGAAAAATGATGGCTCTTTTGGAGTTTGTTGATAGGTTGAAACTTGAACAAACGTTGAAGTATTATTGATGGGTAACTTACTACACAATGGTAAATTATTACACAACGGTGAATTATTACACAACGGTACATTATTACACAATGGTTCATTATAACATCTACGTAGAAGGGGCTGGAGTTTGTTGGAAGGTACGTTTGCAACTTTTTTCACTCCACACCAACAATTTCCCTTCAGAACATCATTATTTGCGTTTCTTTGTTTTAGTTATTGTTTGCCATCGACAGAATTATTTTAGCAACATTTAACTCGCGATTAGGTAGGTACCTAGTAACGATTACGGGGTTAGGTACTAACCCTACGGAGGATTTGTGCAGAGATTTGCAGCGTTTTGGTTTATTATTCTGTGAATAATACACCTATGTATTCAATCAGCGAAAAATTTTTATAACACTCCCTCAAAATTTTTTCTTTTCCGTTTCAAGGTGCGTAGACTCCAAAAATGCAATGGCTTCATTTTAGGTCTAAAAAAGTCGTTCTTTTGCACACATGCTCCATTTGGGCCCTAGTTATGTCCCGAAACTTTTCAGCCCGATCGGAATATACCCAGGTGTGTTATGATTGAAAATGTGTATAAAAATAGGTACTTTTTGTGCTTTAGTAACATGAGCTTTTGAGGCATCGTTTTCCATGTTTTTGGGGACGAGAAGACCGAATATGAAGTCGATTTTGACAAAGAGTGGAAAATTGAGGTTCTACCAAATGTTCAGCTCCCAAAATTGATGTTTTATGAGTCGAAAACCAGGGAAATCGTCTGAAATCACCATCAATTTGTATAATAATACCTACTAGAAAAAGTGTTAACACGTGGATCAAGACGATTAATTGGCACTACCAATGATCAAAGATAATTTGGAAAACACAATTTTTTCAAACGATTTTTCCCCAGACTTCTTGAATTTAAGAGAGTTCTAGAGAAACACTACCCATTTGGTAACGGTTGGGGAGAGGGGCTGTCTCTAGGAGTAGGTAGGTTAGAGAGAGTTTTAAGAGCTTTCGCCCATTTGTTCATTGGGGCTCCCTGAGAAAGTGTTAAATTTGTAAATGTATAAATTTCTCCCTTGAGAGGGAAAAACATTAAATCATGTTTAATGTTTTTCCCTCGCAAGGGAGAAATTAGATATAGTTTTTTAATGTCAAGAAAAAATGAAAGCCACAATTTCACTGAACTCTACAAGTATAATGTTGCATTTACTGTACTTATTATAGAACTCGCCATCAACATATGGTTGCTACAACAGAAGGTAGTAACTGTGTAGTAACCAATGAAAAACGTAGCTATTGACTCTTGTTTCTTTCGAGTGCGATATTCTTTATGGTTGCTACAACAGAAGGTAGTAACTGTGTAGTAACCAATGAAAAACGTTGCATATTTGCGTGTCGGAATTCACAGAATGACCCCCAGCCCTAAAACATTAAACATGTTAAAAAAGAGCCTTACCTAATTCGTGTTTTAGGGCCCAAAATTGGTGGAAACCATCAGAAATAGCTATTTCAATTATTTCACATGAAAGAAACAATGAATGATCAGCCAACATTTCTGTAGTATGTCCAATAGAATAATAAACCCATGCGACAAGGACTTTGCAGCGTTTTTCTACTGGTAGCAGATAGTGCTATCAAGCATGAGTCCAGTAGTGTTGGGTATTGTAGAAGGAACCCTAACTTTCATCCAGTGACCCACCCAGTGTTCATAATAAAACTGGGAACTCAATTTCATCGCTCAAGTCTCGCCGTACCCATTCAATAATTCTCAACTACCATGCTAATATTGGAATTTCAGCTAGGGATGTATAAAAAGTATCGATACTTCAAAATATCGATACTTTTAAGAAAAAGTATCGATACTTTTTGATACTTTTGTTTGTGCAATGTATCGGGATACTTTTTCTTTTTTCGCGGTATCGACACCGTTACTTTTTTCAAGGATCTTTTCTTACTTCCAAGTTTCACAGAAGACTACAAAGCCTGATCGCTACCATGCCTGAAGTCCCACCATTTGTCAACAACCTTGACATAAAAATGGAGATGATCACTCATTCAACTGTTACTGTCCGGCATCTAGTAGGACTGGAAACGTGAAACAACTCAACTGATACTGTGCACTTATGTCAGGCATAGAATTATTCTATGGTGGAACTGGAACACTGGAAGGGGAAGGCGCAAAACAACACAATCCATGAGGCCGGAACTTTTCTAATTTTGAGTTTGTAAAAAGTATCGATACTTGAATGTATCGATACTTTTTGAAAGTATCGGCCTGATCTTTTCGATACTTTTTAGAAATATCGATACGATATGTATCGATACATTTCGAAGTATCAAACATCCCTAATTTCAGCAATTCAGTTTGAATGCCATCATTTCTCATAACCAAATTACAAGGTAACTTGAATGGTGTGGCTTATTATAAATATGAGCGAAAATGTTTCAGCCAACTTGGAAGAAAACTGTTATGAAGAATATTTTCTGCGACTGAAGGTGAGAAGAAGGGGAGAGTTCCGTCTATACTTACTAACCGCCGAGTAGTTTGAAAACTGTCGTAGTTTCCCGCCCTCAGCACAACTTGAAACGATTTTCTGCTTTCCGACGCCAGATGTTTATAGCAATCTGTCACGTAACGGATATTGTTTTCAGGAAAACGGTTTCCCCAAGATTTATAAAACGGAAGTTCCTGACTTTTTTCCAGGTCCCTGAAGAAATTAATGGTGTATTACGGCGACATCAGAGGCTTTTTCGGTTTGCTGTATTGTAGTTATTGTACTTACCTGTGCTATTACATAGCTGATAATGTGAACCGGAAGCTTGTCATCACCTTTGAGAAGAAACTGAAGTCCTCAAAATTAAAATGTCCACTTGCGTTATATAGCTTTCAGAACCATTTCATTCCAAAGATCATCCGTCAGCGAGTATGCCAATTTTACAGAGAACTCGGTTTTATATGTTCGGTTTTCATGAAGTTTTAAGAGTCACAAGGTGGGGGAGACGGTTTGGTCTCTATAAGGTACCTTACGAATTTCATTGTAACAATCACAATACAGAATAGTGTTCCGTAAATCGGAGCCAGGCGGAGATGGCGATACGAACAGGTAATATAATAATTCCTCCACCTTGGATGGAAAGGATGCAGATTTTTCAAACATCAATATTTCTTCATTCATATAGCCGTAACCTGTAACTGCATCAACAGACTCAATAGACCTGGAAGCAGAGATATGGTACACAGGTTGGCACACTGTTATGCGCTGGAGGCGCGCTAAGAATGGATTGCCCAGATTTGGCTCCTGACCTTTAGGCATTATTACTACATGCACTATAAAAAAAATATAGATCTATTATATATGTACTATATATATCTATAGAGAAGTGAATTACAGAATTTCCACGAGAGGCCACGTGCAATTTAAATAGCCCATACAAAGACGACCAGATCATGATTTGTGAGGTAGTATGGGTAATTTGGGTTGTAGGCTACCTATTCATCACTCTTCAATTGACATTTTCGAATTAAAATATAAAATAACGCATGAAAAATTCCCCTTTTATTTTTGATTGACACCGTTCGATAAAAAATTCTCACAATTTCAGATTTTACTCTAAAAATGAAGCAGAGTTTTACCAACGTCTTTGTATTTAGAAATAAAAAACGCTGCAATTCCTCGATCTCCCCCCAGGAAAGCCCTAAATCGAGTACTGGAGCCGGCCCCGGAATTAAAGTGTCCTACAAACGCGTTTGATTCAATAATCCAATAATTAATTACTTGTAGTTATTCATGAATCATAAGGCAAATAATAAACCGCTGTGTAATAATTTACCTGCACCTACTACGCAGACAGTATAGTGAACTATTTTGTCATAATTTACCGTTGTGTAATAATTTGCCCATTAATAATACTTCAACGGCTGTTCAAGTTGCAAAAGTACCTATCAACAAAATCCAGCCCCTGCTACGTTGGTGGTATGATGACCTGGTGTGTAATAATTTACAGTTCTGTAATAATATACCGTTGTGTAATAATTTGCCGTTTTGTAATAATTTACCATTGTGTAATCAATAATAATTCAACGTTTGTTCAAGTTTCGAAAGTACCTATAAACAAAATTCAAAAGATCCAAAATTTTTCAAATTAAATAATATCACAGAACAACGAACTCGACTTCATACAGCCATCCTTGATTATAATCGGCTGCTCCCTAGCGATGATATCAGGGCCGGAAACTGTTTGATTAACGATTGCGATGACGAAGCTTTTAGGTGCAAACGAACGGCTGGTAGTACAATGCTCCGGGTGTTCTCAAAAAATTCTTTAGTTCAAGATCAATTTAAAGACGTTAAAAAAACCATACCCTTCTATTGAAAGATTTCGAGCTATGGCGTTCTGAAAAGTTCAACCCCTATTTTGAACCCCTTAGAGATGAATGACAGTAACTCCGAGCTCCGAGGATCAACTAGACCCCGAACGGGACCTATGAACCAAATTTCATCAAGGTTGGTTCGTGGTGACTAATAGAAGTTCCAAGTACGGCGTACGGCGGACAGAAATTTTTTCATTGCATTTTCGGTTCTACATACCTTGAAACATAAACCATCAAAAAATTTGAAGGCCATTTTTTTTCCATCCTCTTTCCAAAGGTTCATTATTGAAAATAATAAGCCAAAAATTCTTAAAAAACAGGGTAACACCGTAGAGAAAATATAACCGATATCTCCTACATTATGTTCAATTTCAACATCAAAATGACTGAAAATATGGAAAACTCAAAGTGAAATGGTAGTGTCAGAAGAGGCAGAGAAGGTACGCACATAGTAAAATATATATGTTTGGAGTAAGTATAGTATGGAAAGTGTAAAATCCGCAAGCTCTTTGAAAACTAATGAACATTCGATCCTCTTCCTCAACCTTGAGTGTTTGAGCAACGAATTCCCTTCAAGTGTGAGGTGGAAAGGAGAATGAGAGAGGAGAACAATGAAATGAAGGAGAACGTGTTCCTTCAGTCTTAGCTCAGGGGGCCGGAGACCTCAGAATCAACAATAGAGCGGCAAACAAACGTCAACGTGATTATGTCACGTTCATCTCTGTGGGTAAATAATTTATCCAAGCGCAACATCGTTGGCTCCAAGCTTGCGGAGGATTTACCGTACTACCTACCAACCAACTGGAGAATAATCAAGTTCTAAAACGCTGCAACTCCCTGCACAACGGTTTATTATTTTGTACAGAATACCCTTCTGATACAGATCACAGCTCTCTGTATAGATAACCCGTTTATATTATATAATCTGTACTACCCTATACATATCATGTGAATCGCATACCCTCCGTAGGTTAGTACCTACCCCCGTACTCGTTACTAGGTGCCTACCTAAATAACGAATTAAATGTTGCTAAAATAATTCTGTCGATGACAAACAGTACCTAAAATGGCAAAAATAAACGCAACTAATGAAGTTCTGAAGGGAAATTGTTGATGAGGAGTGAAAAAACTTGCAAAGGTACCTACCAACAAACTCCAGCCCCTTCTACGTAGGTGGTATAATGAACCGTTGTGTAATAATTTAACGTTGTGTAATAATTTATCACTGTGTAATAATTTACCCATCAATAATACCTCAACGTTTGTTCAAATTTCAGAAGTACCTACCAACAAAATCCAATAGTCCATCACTTATCACATGAAATAATATAGCAGAACAACCAACTCGACTTCATACAGCCATCCTTCATTATAATCAGGTGCTCCCTAGTGAAGATATCCAACCGGATTAATACCGTTTGATTCACGATCGTGTTGAACCTTTTTGGTGCACACGAACGGCTGGACGTACAATTTTTTTTTTTTAATAAAGCAAATTGATGGTGATTTCAGACGATTTCCCAGGTTTTTCACTCACAAAAAGTCAATTTTGGGAGCTGAACATTTGGTAGAACTCAATTTTCTATTCTTTGGTCAAAATCGACTTCATATTCGGTCTTATCGTCCCCAAAAACATGGAAAACGATATCTCAGGAGCTCATGTTTACTGACATGATGCTAAAACGCAAAAAGTACCTATTTTTACACACATTTTCACTCATAACACCCCTGGGTGTATTCCGATCGGGCTGAAAAGTTTCGGGACACAACTAGGGCCCAAATGGAGCATGTGTGCGAAAGAACGACTTTTTCAGACTGAAAATGAAGCCTGTACACGTGATACGGCGGACGGCGGACGGACATTCCATCTTTGGAATCTACGCACCTTGAAACGGAAAAGAAAACGCTGCAAATCCCTGCACAACGGTTTATTATTTTGTATAGAATACCCTTCTGTTACAGATCACAGCTCTATGTATAGATAACCCGTCTATATAATGTAATATGTACTATTCTATGCATAATTATGTAGATCGCAGACCCTCCGTTGGTTAGTACCTAACCCCGTACTCGTTACTAGGTACCCACCTAAATCACGAGTTAAATGTTGCTAAAATAATTCTGCCGATGACAAACAGTACCTAACAAAATGAAACACACATAATGAAGTTCTGAAAAGAAATTGTTGATGAGGAGTGAAAAAAGTTGCAAAAGTACCTACCAACAAACTCCAGCCCCTTCTACGTAGATGGTATAATGAACCGTTGTGTAATAATTTACCGTTGAGTAATGATTTACCGTAGTAATAATTTACCCATCAATAATACTTCAACGTTTGTTCAAGTTTCACTACCTACCAACAAACTCCAAAAGAGCCATCATTTTTCAAATTAAATAATATCACAGAACAACCAACTCGACTTCATACTCCGCCAATAGAATCAGGTGATCCCTAGCAATGATTTCATCTCCGCCAATTTTCCTATTGTGGGCGCGTCTCTGGTTACGTGATTTGGTTTGAATTGTATACAATTTCATTCACACTGGAGTCGAAAATGCCTGTCGGTGCAAACTTCGGGGCCTTACTGTGAACGAACGGCTGGACGTACGATGCTCCGGATGGTCTTAAAAAACTCGCAAGTTCAAGAACTATTTAAAACCGTAAAAATATTTACGTAAAAAAATGGTATAGGCGTTTTGAAAATTTCAACCCCTATTTTGAACCCCTTAGAGATGACTCACAG
This sequence comes from Leptopterna dolabrata, assembly GCA_954871275.1. Lineage (NCBI taxonomy): Eukaryota > Metazoa > Arthropoda > Insecta > Hemiptera > Miridae > Leptopterna > Leptopterna dolabrata. The sequence continues at coordinate 47,872,414 of OX940978.1, read as the reverse complement.
TAACGTCGAGCTTCGAGGACCAACTAGACGCCGAACGGAACCTATAACCCGAATTTCATCAATTTTTTTTCATGGTAACTAAGAAAAGTGGCCCGTACGGCGTACGGCGTACGGCGTACGGCGGACAGACAGAAATATTTTTATTGCAGTTTTGGATTCTACATACCTTGAAACGTAAACCATCAAATTTTGAGGGGGGGTAAGAATTTTTTTTTTCATGCTCGATTCCAATGGTTCATTATTGAAAATAATAAACCAAAACGCTGCAAAGTCCTTGTCACAAGGGTTTATTATTCCATTGGACATACCTACCTACAGAGATGTTAGCTGTTTATTTATTGTTTCTTTAATACAAAATAATTGAAATGGCTATCTCTGGTGGTTTCCACCAATTTTGGCCCCCAAAACTCAAATAAAGTAGGTACGCTCCTTTTTTTAAATAAATTATCTCTGATCATTGATAGTACCATTCAATCGTCTTGATCCACCTGTTGACACTTTTTCCAGTGTTATTATACAAATTGATGGTGATTTCAAACGATTTCCCAGGTTTTTGACTCATAAAAAATCAATTTCGGGAGCTGAACATCTGGTAGAACCTCAATTTTCTATTCTTTGGTCAAAATCGACTTCATATTCGGTCTTCTCGTCCCCAAAAACATGAAAAACGATACCTTAAAAGCTCATGTTACCGACATGTTGCTAAAACGCAAAAAGTACCTATTTTTATACACATTTTCACTCATAACACCCCTGGGTATATTCCGATCGGGCTGAAAAGTTTCGGGACACAACTAGGGCCCAAATGGAGCATGTGTGCGAAAGAACGTTTTTTTAGACCGAAAATGAAGCCTGTACACGTGATACGGCGGACGGCGTACGGCGGACGGACATTGCATTTTTGGAATCTACGTACCTTGAAACGGAAAAGAAAAAATTTTGAGGGGGTGTTATAAAAATTTTTTGCTGAGCGATTACATAGGTGTATTATTCACAGAATAATAAACCAAAAACGCTGCAAAGTCCTTGTCACATGGGTTTATTATTCTATTGGAGTTCTAGAGATTTTTGTTGGCTGTTAAATGTATTGTTTCTTTCATGTGGAATGATTGAAATAGCTATTTCTGATGATTTCCACCAATTTTGGCCCCCAAAACATGAAATAGGGACGCTTTTTTTTTTAAGATCATCTTTGATCATTGGTAGTGGCATTTAATGGTCTTGATTCACCTGTTTACACTTTTTCCAATGTTATTGTACACATGGATGGTGATTTCAGACAGTTTTCCAGATTTTTGACTCATAAAAAACCAATTTTGGGAGCTGAACCTTTGGTAAAACCTCAATTTCCGCGTCTTTGGTCAAAATCGACTTCATATTCGGTCTTCTCGTCCTCAAAAACATGGAAAAAGATACCTCAAAAGCTCATGTTACTAACATGTTGTTAAAACGCAAAAAGTACCTATTTTTATACACATTTTCACTCATAACACCCCTGGGTATATTCCGATCGGGCTGAAAAGTTTCGGGACACAACTAGGGCCCAAATGGAGCATGTGTGCGAAAGAACGACTTTTTTAGACCGAAAATGAAGCCTGTACACGTGATACGGCGTACGGCGTACGGCGGACGGCGGACGGACATTGCACTTTTGGAATCTACGCACCTTGAAACGGAAAAGAAAAAATTTTGAGGGGGTGTTATAAAATTTTTTTGCTGAGCGAATACATAGGTGTATTATTCACAGAATAATAAACCAAAAGTTTGAGGGAGTGTTATGAAAACTTTTTGCTGAGCGAATACATAGGTGTATTATTCACGGAATAATAAACCCAAAAAAAACCATCATACCCTTCTATCGAAAGTTTTCGAACTACGGCGTTCTGAAAAGTTCAACCCTTATTTTGAACCCCTTAGAGATGACTGACAGTAACGCCGAGCTTCGAGGACCAACTAGACCCCGAACGGAACCTACAACCCGAATTTCATCAATTTTTTTTCATGGTAACTAGGAAAAGTGCTATGTACGGCGTACGGAGGACAGACAGAAATATTTTTATTGCATTTTCGGATGCTACGTACATTGAAACGTAAACCATCAAATTTTGAGGGAGGGTTAGAATTTTTTTTCTTCCTCGATTCCAATGGTTCATTAGTGAAAATAATAAACCAGAAACAGAAAACGACCGCATACCTAATTGCTGCGATGTCAATCAAATCATACTGAAGATCACTTGCACACCTTGAAAGTAGCAGTACACCTTAAATTTTAGTGAAAATCAAAACATCTCTTCCAGGCAAAAAAATATTTTTGAAGTTGCATTTTACAATAGTTGAAGAATATTTCCTAGAATATTATCTAGGAAGCAGTCTCCTCATATCAAGATAATATCAGCAGGTAAGGGATCATAATCGCCAAGGCTCAAATATGAATAATTAGGTAATCATCAAATGGCTTGAATTTCAATCATTAACGCTACACTTGAGGGTGTCAGCTATAATATGTAGGATGGGAGCAGTGAGTAACGGAAACGAGTGTAAATTTTCAAATTGTGCCCGCTCCATTGGTGGAGTGCACATATGCAAGCAAGTCCGTTAATCCCCCTCCTCCACTCCTCCCAAAAAAAGAAACTCCAATCTTTATTGTAGCTACTTACCTAAACTAAAAAATGCTGCAAAGTCCTTGTCACATGGGTTTATTATTCTATTGGAGTCACCTACAGAAATGTTGGCTGTTCAATTATTGTTTCTATCTAGTGAAATAATTTAAATAGATATTTGTGATTTTTTCCACCAATTTTGGACCCTAAACACGAATGAGGTACGACTTTTTTCGCAAATTATCTTGTATCACTGGTAGTGCCATTTAATTGATTCACCTGTTGACACTTTTTCTAGCGTTATTATACAAATTGATGGTGATTTCAGACAATTTCCCAGGTTTTTGACTCGTAAAAAATCGATTTTGAGAGCAGAAACATTGGTAGAACCTCAATTTTCCACTCTTTGCTCATAACTGACTTCATATTCGGTCTTCTTATCCCAAAAACATGGAAAACGATACCTCAAACGCTCGTGTTACTAACATGTTACTAAAACACAAAAACGCTGCAAAGTCCTTGTCAAATGGGTTTATTATTCTATTGGACATACCTAAAGAAATGTTGGCTGTTCAGTTATTGTTTATTTCATGTGAAATAATTAAATAGCTATTTCTGATTGCTTCCACCATTTTTGGCCCCTAAAACACGAATTAGGTACGCTCCTTTTTTTTTCTTTTTTCGAATTATCTTTAATCATTGGTAGTGCCTGTAGTGAATGAGGATGAACAGACGAGGCCAAAAGTTAGCTTGAGAATGGTTATGTATTTGTTGGCCCCTCGGCTCGTTATAGGCCCCTGACATGATCAGAGGGGGGTCGGGGGGTCCCCACTCTGAGGTACAACATGTATGTACATTACATTGGTTGTGGAGGAGCAGCCGATCACAACACTGCTCCCCCCAGAATTTAAGTAACGCATTTAGTTAAATTTTGTTCTGTTGCGGTGGCGGTTGTCGGGCGTGGGAGGTGCGTGTGCTGGTTGCGGTGGTCCGCTGTGGCTGTCCGGGTCGGTGTCGTTGGGGGCGGTACGTTTGCGGGGTATGAAGAGCCGGGGTGTTGGTTGAGTGCGTGGGTGCGGCCGCGGCGGCTGTGGTTGCGGGCGCCAGGTGCATGGGGTGCGGCATTTTTGTGCTCGGGGGTCCCATTTGCGGCGGTAGAAACACGAGCTGTTCGTCGCGCTGCGTGTGGTCGGTCGTGGCTGCGTCGGCGGTCGCTGTTGTCGTCTGTTCGAATCACACGAACCTCTTCGGTGACGGTAGCCACTCGAGGAGGGGGAGCGAAGGGTTTGAGGCGATCGGCGAGCGCAGCGAGTTTCGTGACGTCGGGTTCGTCGCGCGCCGCTATGTGAAGGCGAATGCTGTCTGGAAGGGCACGTGTGAAAAGCTGCCGAACGAGCGGGGTCGGTGTGTCGGCCGGGAGTGCTCGAGTGAGTCGGCGGGCGAGGACTGACGGTAGTTCGTCGTCGGAAGTCGGTTGAATAAGGCGGTGAGCCGGGAGCCGTCGGACGGTGCGTGCGTGGTGAAAAGGCGAGTTGTCAACGTCTGGTAGCTGTTGGCGTTCGATGGTGCCAGCCGCTAGTAATTCGCCGAAATGGGCCGACGCTTTCGCGTTAAGGTCCGGTAATATTCGGCGAAGTTTCGCGTGGCATGGAGGTCCTTCGTGACGATTTTATGTTCTACGCGTTGCGGTGTGTCGGCCGGGAGGGCTCTACGGAGTCGGCGGGCGTGGACTGACGGATTCTCGTGCTCGGAAGTCGGTTGGGGTCGGCGTAGAGGTCCGCTTGTCGGGGCTCGAAGGCGCTGGCGAATTTAGCATGCGGCGTCGTGAGGCCTTCGTGAGTCAATGTGATCTCGAGTTGGGCGAATCAGACGTGCGGGGATGCGGGGTCGTACGGCCGGAGCTGGAGCGTTGATGTCGGTGGAGTCGTTTCTGCGGGTGTCGGTGGTTTCGGGTCCGTGTTCTCGTTGTAGGCGCCAGTCCCGGAGAGGTGTCGTCTGGAAGTGTCAGCAGGAAGTGTGCGAGGCGCCGGCGTCCGTTTCCTTATATCGGATGGTGGGGCGAAGTAGCGGGGAGTCGCTGCGGTCTCCGTTGACGCTGGCGTCGGGGTGGGGCGGCGCTGTGGGGCGTCGGAGTGGGTTGCGTGTGCCGGGCGTAGTGCTGCGGAGGCGGGTGCTCGTCGGAGACGGTCGGCGGGCGCTTAGCGGCATTGTTCGTCGTTGCTAGGCGCTGTCGTCGCACCGCGGTCGCAGACGGCGGGCGGAGGCTGCGTGCTGCGTGTCACCACTCGGGGTCACCAGTGTAGTGAATAAGGATGAACAGACGAGGCCGAAAGTTAGCTTGAGAATGGTTATGTATTTGTTGGCCCCTCGGCTCTTTATAGGCCCCTGAAATGATCAGAGGGGGGTCGGGGGGTCCCCACTCTGAGGTACAACATGTACGTACATTACATTGGTTGTGGAGGAGCAGCCGATCACAACAGTGCAGTTTAATCGTCTTGATCCACGTGTTGATACTACTTCCAGTGTTATTATACAAATTGATGGTTATTTCTGACGATTTCCCAGGTTTTTGACTCATGAAAAATCAATTTTGGGAGCTGAACATTCGGTAGAACCTCGATTTTCCACCCTTTGGTCAAAATCGACTTCATATTCGGTCTTCTCGTCCCCAGAAACATGGAAAACGATACCTCAAAAGCTCATGTTACTAACATGTTACTAAATCACAAAAAGTACCTATTTTTGTGCAAATTTTCACTCATAACACCCCTGGGTATATTCCGATCGGGCTGAAAAGTTTCGGGACACAACTAGGGCCCAAATGGAGCATGTGTGCGAAAGAACGACTTATTTAGACCAAAAATGAAGCCAGTACACGTGAAACGGCATACGGCGTCCGGTGGACGGCGGACGGACATTGCATTTTGGTTTATTATTCTGTGAATAATACACCTATGTAATCGCTCAGCAAAAATTTTCATAACACCCCCTCAAAATTTTTTCTTTTACGTTTCAAGGTGCATAGATTCCAAAAATGCAATGTCCGTCCGCCGTACGCCGTATCACGTGTACCGGCTTTATTTTCGGTCTAAAAAATTCGTTCTTTCGCACACATGCCCCGTTTGGGCCCTAGTTGTGTCCCTCAACTTTGCAGCCCGATCGGAATATACCCAGGGGTGTTATGAGTGAAAATGTGTGCAAAATAGGTACTTTTTGCGTTTTAGCAACATGCTAGTAACATGAGCTTTTGAGGTATCGTTTTCCAGGTTTTTGGGACGAGAAGACCGGATATGAAGTCAATTTTGACCAGAGTGGAAAATTGAGGTTCTACCAAATATTCAGCTCCCAAAATTTATTTTTCGTGAGTCAGAAACCTGGGAAATTATCTGATATCGCCATCAATTTGTATAACACTAGAAAAAGTGTAAACAGGTTTATTTAGACAGTTAAATGACGCTTACAATGATCAAAGATAATTTGAAAAAAAGCAGCATACCTAATTCGTGATTTGGTGGCCAAAATTGGTGGAAAGCATCATAAATTGATATTTCAGTTATTCCACATAAAGAAACAATAAATGATCAGCCAGCAATTCTGTAGGTTGTTCAATAGAATAAAACGCTGCAAAGTCCTTGTCACATGGGTTTATTATTCTATTGGACATACCTACAGAAATGCTGGCTGTTCATTTATTGTTACATTCATGTATAATAACTGAAATAGCTATTTCTGGTGGTTTCCACCAATTTTGGCCCCTACACCTTGAATTAGGTAGCTCCTTTTCTTTTTTTAATCATCTTTGATCATTGGTAGTGCCATTTAATCGTCTTGATCGACGTGTTGAAACTTTTCCTAGTGCTATTCTACAAATTGATGGTGATTTCAGACGATTTCGCAGGATTTTGACTCATAAAAAATCAAATTTGGGAGCTGAACATCTGGTACAACCTCAATTTTCCACTCCTTGGTCAAAATCGACTTCATATTGGGTCTTTTCGTCCACAAAAACATGGAAAACTATACCTCAAAAGCTCATTTTGAGCAAAACACCAAAAAGTACCTATTTTTATACGCATTTTCACTCATAACACCCCTGGGTATATTCCGATCGGGCTGAAAAGATTCGGGACACAACTAGGGCCCAAATGGAGCATGTGTGCGAATGAACGAATTTTTTAGACCGAAAATGAGGCCGGTACACGTGATATGGCGTACGTCGTATGGAGGACGGACCAATTTTTGGAATCTACGCACCTTGAAACGGAAAATAAAAAATTTTGAGGGGGTGTTACAAAATGTTTTTGCCGAGCGATTACGAGGGTGTATTCACAGAATAATAAACCAAAATGATCCATCACTCCAATTCCGGTTGCCCAAAACATTCCACCTGTCAAAATATCACACTTGATTCTGCAGCAGGTACTTTTCAACACTGAATCGCAAGGTTAATTTCTCACTTTGGCATTTATCCAAGGAAAATAAATTAATGGTTGAGGCTGGACAGACAATAAATCGAAGTGTTATTCCTAAATGGGAAACTTACCACGCCACCACGTGATTTACGAAACGGTATCATCAAATTGAATGCATCCAAGAAAAGTTGCGGAGAAGGTGCTGGCCAACGATTTTGGCGGATAAGTTTAACACATTCACTCAAACGCTTTTGGTAAACTCAAACGTAATGGGAGAAAAATATTATGTCGAAACGTGAACCAAACGTAGAAAAAAGCTGTGAGACGAAAACGATGATTTGTCTTCAGCACGACTCCTCGAAGGATTACAACTGGTTGCAGATCCCTTGCCGCTCAACCCTCTGGCGAAGGATCCCGGGATCTGGCAAATCCCCAGGGGATAACTCTTGGAAGTTAGTAAGCCGCCGTTACAGTTAACGGCCATGCTTCCTTCCAATAAAGTTTGACGGCTTCGTCAGTCCCAGGCTCCCCCAAATTCCCAAGAGCACAGCAGTATAGGAGTGAGCCCTTCCTTGTAAACTTGGGAGACATCAACGGCCGATCAATGAACAGAGTTCAACGGCTATTCGAAGATTGAATTCAGGTAGCAGGCTAGCAGGTTTGCGGGTTTATCGACCTGTAACGACAGGTGACGGGATGCTGTCTAATTACCATTTGGAATTAGCCCAGGGTTAATTGGCCAGGAAATAAGAGTGATAATGTATCGTGTAAACAGTTATTAATTACGATCGCTACAACCCTACATGAAATGAGGAATTTGGAAATAGCGCACTATATTCACCGTATTCGTCATTATATTTCACTCGCATGGTGATTGCGTTAGACGTAATTAGCTACCTACGATACCTATGAGTAACGTCAACAGGTAGGGTATGAATTTCTAACGCGTGTTTGGTGGATACCATATGTCCGTGAAATATATTATATCGCTGTAAAAACGCTGCAAAGTCCTTGTCACATGGGTTTATTATTCTACTGGACATACCTACGGAAATTTTGGCTGTTCATTTCTGTTTCTTTCATGTAAAATAATTGAAATAGCTGGAATAGCTATTTCTGGTTCACAATTTTGGCCCCCAAAACACGAATTAGTACGGCGGACGGCGCAAGGCGGACGGCGGACGGACATTGCATTTTTGGAATCTACGCACCTTGAAACGGAAAAGAAAAAATGTTGAGGGGGTGTTATAAAAATGTTTTGCTGAGCGAATACATAGGTGTATTATTCGCAGAATAATAAACCAAAATCAACTCACTGCACTTTGTACTGGTATTGCATCAATACCTCAATAAACAGGATGTCGTAGCATTTGATGGCTACAGTATAAATGTATCGCCACAACAGAACTTTGGCCATCAGTACACACATTTTTTTAATAACTTCTTGTCGATGCAGTAATTCCCGTGTAGGAACTCAATGGACAAGGGAGGATCTAGCGCGGAACTGGGAGCAGAACCTCGTCGAACCTTGCACAGGACAAATGTAGGTGCCAAGTAAGTATCTTCATACCCATTAACTCTTGTTTTATAAATATGCTGGAATTGCAGTAATGTAGCATCCTGATATGCCAGTCTCTTTATTCCTTCAATGCTGATTTCTGAACCTCATGTTGCCCATAGCGGTGTTTCAGTTTAAACGGTTGCCAGTAGCCCCGGAGTTAGTTACCATAGTTTACATCTAAAATTTCAAAGTTGGAACCCAACGTTTTCAAGTTAAACTGTAGAGATTTGAAAATATTTAACCAGCCATTTCGTGCCACTTTTGAGCTCTTGGAACCCAAACAACCATAATTCGTTTTCTAAAACGCCGGAGTCTGATATATACAAGCTTTTGAAACCACGCTCGAATCATTTCATTAGTCAATCTTCATAAAGGGGAATGTCAATTTGTTCACCCACGTAATTCGTCCGTAGTCGTCAGAAAACCCATCAAAGATTGGAAATAGGCACAGATAGGAAACGGAAAGCTCAGCGGGAGTCATATCCTATTATGCTCAGCTTGTTTATACCGAACCCCGGAGAATTGAATAGCTTCCCTACCGCGACGCTGCTTTCAAGCAGATTGAAATCGATAAAGCCGCGATCAGTCACAGGAGACAACCAGATTAAGACAAGAACTATACGAAGTCTTCATTCCGTTTCGTTTGAGTCGTTTGAGTGATTATTTAATAATCATAATGTATGTAAGTCAAAGTGCCCATACCTATACATACCAATGGAACCGCTCTATAGGGAATTTACGAATTATTTTCTCCATCCTGGTTGATACAATTATAGGCTTGACAATTCAATTCGATTCCTTATTCAAACACATATTTAGTACACAATGAGGAATATAAGTACAGAAACACGAGAAAACCAAGTTCATGAATGGGCCCCTAAGGTCTTGACGACCCGTCCAGGGGCTGGCTGTCACTGAACTAGCTTATTAGTTTGGATTGAGTGTGTATGTTAGCTGGAAACAATATATTTACAGACAATATTCAACTTGAATGAAAAAAAATAAAATTAATGTATATATGTATGGGTAAGCATCACCTATGCCATCCATATTCCAAGATAGTAATTACCTAAATACATAACATAGTTGCAATTACAGATAAAACCTATTCAAGAAGTCAGTGTGCAGGTCAGATTTGTGCATTTGCAGCAGGTATGCGCCAATTCTTTTTTTGAAGGATTTAGTCGACTGATCTGATTGTAAGGTAGTCGGAAGTGAGGCGTATATTGAGGGAAGCAGCCATGGAAATTGTGTTGTGAAAAAATCAGTGGTAGGGCGGGGAACTCGAATTTGGCTACCCTCGCATGTTGCTCGGGTGACTCGCAGGACAATGCGGTGGGGTAGACATTTTTTAATCTTGTGTACACGAAGCAGGGAGCGATAAACGAATATCAGTCTTGATGGAAGAATATCAAATTTTTCAAAAAAATCATTGATTCGCGTTCGGGAATGCGACCGAGTGGTGATCCGAAGGAGGGAGTTGCACACAACATTGAGCGAGCGAAGGTTGGGCAAGTACCTATATGTTTCAAGTTTACCGCCCATACAGTTCCTACAAGTTATGTCATTTTTGAAATGGATATATGTTTTTGGCCGAGGGTCAGCCAAACGCGATAAAAATCAGAAAAAATAAGTGAGATTTGGTACACGCGTATTTGTTTCCTGGTATGAAACCTACACATACCTTGAAATACATGAAATAACGTAAAGAACTTACATGTGCAAATGGCTGAATTGTATGTCAACGGAACCGGAAGTACTTTTTCCACTATGTTCAGTTCGAGAGGATATTTGATCATTCCTAATCCCATTTTTGAGAAAGAAAGAAAAGAAAAAACCGGGGAAGCAAGAAGCTTGATAAATGGGCAAGAACTACTTAGAAACCCGAAATACTTATGGTCTTGTTTTAAGAAATATCCAGTAAGGCCTCCGAATATTAACCTTCAATCTGCAACCACCCTGCACACCCGATACATCATCAGGACTGGAACAACCATTTAACAGCACTTGGGCCCACACGTAAATGACTCGGATGATTTGTGCACCACATCGTTTGGAGAAGGGCTCCTCTGACCCAAAATCGAAATGCAAAGGGAAAGGGACGCGGTCAGTCGGGCAGTGGTTGTCATGTAAGGCCATATGGATATCTACCATTATTAATAGCTGACCTGTAATTTATACGTGGAGTCCTGTCCAGTCTGAATAATTGCCAGATGTAGCAGCGTTAGATGCTGCGAATGGACAGCTCGAGTTATTGTGGCTAGGCTCTGCTGTCATTATCAAAGATCAGATCGACTTGAACTGCCGATAAAACCACGGATCAACGTAAACAAAACAGAGAACGCCGCAAGTTATAACACAACGGTGTGTTATTTTCCTGTACAGATCACCCCTCCGGCGCAGATCACTGAATTCCTACAAGCGTAAGACCCTTGTCGTGAGTCCCTCCCGGGAACACTCCACTACAACCTTAAAGCTCTCACCAATATTCCTATGTAAAAATTACCTTCCGTTAATAAACATCTGAGTGGGGAGACAGGCGACAGAATCCGGGGGACACAACCTGGTGCCCCACTACCAGCTCCCAGCAGGGAGCTGGAGGGAGAGGACTCCAAGTCCTATATAACCCCGGATCCTGGAGCTTTAGCTTCATTCGACACTTCCTCTAACCAGCTCTCTCTTCTCTCTCTACCTTCCTCCTCCCAGATGCCTGGTGGTATCCGCCGCTCTGGGAATTCACCTCCTACCTTCTCCTCTTGTCTACATCGGTGGATATCCGCCGCCTAGACAAGCACCTTCCTTCCTTCACCCACATCGGTGGATTACCGCCGCCTGGGTGAATTTCCTTCCTCTCGCCTACATCGGTGGATTACCGCCGCCTAGACGAGATTCCTTCCACTCACCTACATCGGTGGATTACCGCCGCCTAGGTGAATTTCCTTCCTCTCACCTACATCGGTGGATTACCGCCGCCTAGGTGAAATTCCCTCGCTCTCAACTATTCACTCCTTCACGCCACCGTGATGATAAATTTAAATTCATCACAGTGGTGAACCCGACGTTCATCCAACCTTCTACCCTTCCTCCCTTCTTACCACCTCATGTGTCGCCCCCAGTCTAGTTCGGTGTCCCGCATTTTAAATTCACATTTAAAATAGTCAGTTTAAATTCGCAATTTTGGCCCACCCGCATCCGCTCAAACAACTCTCAACGCTCCGCTGCACCCACCTCCGCTGCCGCAAATTGCGAATTTTAAAAAATTCAAACCCTCACCCAATTTGAATTTTGTTTCCAGACACCTCAACTATGGACCCGAACTCGCCGTCACCGCCGCTCCTCCGGCCGTCCCTGCTGCAGCCGCCGACCGCTGCGACATCTGACGCAACCGACAACCCCTTCACCGGCCTCTCACCACCCGGCTCCACCGCATCCGCCGCCGCCGCTGCCGCCGCCGCTGCAGCTGCCGCACACGCCGCCGCCGACGTCACGACGGCCTCTGCGTCGTTCCCGCTGTCGCTACCCCCCTTCTACACGCACGACCCCGCACTCTGGTTCTTCCAGGTCGACGCTGCGTTTTCTGCCGCCAACATCCGCAGCCAGCGTACCCGCTACTCCCGCATCATCTCCCTGTTACCATATGAGATCCTCCTGCAGACGTCTGACATCTCCCCCGACGCCACGGCCGCCTACGACGACCTCCGCGGCCGCCTCATCAACTTATACCAGCCCTCCAAGATCGCACGTGTCGCAGCGCTATCCCAGCCCCAACATCTCGGCGATTTGAAGCCCTCCCACCTGTACCGTCGCCTACGTCATCAGCTACACGACGTCGTGACGGCCGACATCGCTCGAACGTTCTGGCTGCGAGCCCTCCCCCACCCCATCCAGATGGCGCTCGCCAGCCACCTCGACGGACCGGACGAGCCGCTACTCCGTCTAGCCGACACGGTCTACGACCTCGCCGCGGCCGCCAGCGTCACGGAAGTCACCGCACCCCGCTTCCCCACCCCACGCAGGGACCGGTCGCCGTCTGAAGAGCGCCGCCGGCCCCCCTCCCTCCACCGGCGCCGCTCCCTCTCCGTCGATCGCCGGCCGACCCCCTCCTCCGACCACCGACGCCAGCGCTCGGCCGACCGCCGCACCGTCTCCCCCGCCCGGCAACGGGGGGGGAGGTCCCCAAAAACGGCGCCCCCCTCCAACTCTACGCGCCCCACCAGGACCTACCTCCCGGCGGACCCCCCCCACCGATGTTTCTACCATGTGAACTTCGGTGGGGAGGCCCGCAAATGCCAGCCCCCCTGCTCCTACTCCTCCAAGCAGGGAAACGCGGACGCCCGCCGGTAAATCCGGCGGGCCCCCCTCCTCGCCAACACGGGGGGGACCACCACCAACCCCTCCCCGCCCGCATTCACACCACCTCCACCGCGCCTCGCTACCCCTCCTACGCCGCCGCCACGGCTGCCAACCTCCCGGCCGCATCTGACGGCGCCACAAGACACCCCACCTCTCCATCAACTGTTCCCCCACCCCGAGTCAACCCCCCCAAGCCCGCCTCCAGGGCTGCCAACCTTCCGGCCGCACCTAGCGCCGCCGCTTCCGTTCCCCCACCCCGGAACGGCTCCTCCAAGCCCGCCTCCAGGGCAGCCAACCCTCCGGCCGCCACTAGCGCCGCCGCTCCCGTTCCCCCACCCCGGAACGGCCCCTCCAAGCCCGCCTCCAGGGCAGCCAACCCTCCGGCCGCCACCAGCGCCGCCGCTACCGTTCCCCCACCCCGGAACGGCCCCTCCAAGCCCGCCTCCAGGGCAGCCACCCCTCCGGCCGCCACTAGCGCCGCCGCTACCGTTCCCCCACCACGGAACGGCCCCTCCAACACCGCCCCCAAGACGACCACCCCTCCGGCCGCCACTCGCGCCGCCACTACCGTTCCCCCTCCCCGGAACGGCAAAAAATCACCCCGCGTCTCCTTCGCGGGGGACCAACCACCGCCATCGCACCCGCCCATCACCTCGGACGAACCAAGCCCCCCCCCTCCGACGGACTCCAACACCTCACCAATTTTACCTCACTCCGCCCCAGCTCATCAACGCCTGTTCTTGAAATGCTCAAAAACGCACGTCCCCTTCCTCGTCGACACAGGGGCGGCGCTCTCTATCTTCCCCAATAATATTCTCCGGCGACAGGCGCGTTGTTACCGGCAACTCCTCTACGCCGCCAACGGTACTACCATCCCCTCGTACGGGACGTACCGCTCATCAATTCATATGAGCGGGCTCGCGTACGAGTGGGAATTTACCGTGGCGGACGTAGAGAAAGCTATCCTGGGGGCCGACTTCCTCGCATATTTCGGCCTCCAGGTAGACGTCCGTAACGCGCGCCTGCTCGACCCCTCCACCCAGAAACCCATCCCCGGGTTCATTCATGCGGTGGACCGGCCCCCGTCCCAGTTTGAACAACTCCTCCTCCACTACAAGCCCCAGCGCCGCCCCTCAGCCCACATCTCACAGACCCAGCACTTCATAGAAACCTCTGGCCCCCCAATATCCGCGAAAGCACGACGCCTCCACCCCCTCCAACTCTCACAGGCCCGCAAACATTTTGATCTCCTCATCAAAGACGGCATTATCCGTCCCTCCAAATCCCCGTGGGCTTCTCCACTACATATTGTGCAGAAGCCTAACGGGGATATCCGCCCATGCGGCGACTACCGCCGCCTCAATGCCCGTACAACCCCAGACCTTTACAACGTCCCGCACCTCAGAGATTTCTCTTCCCACCTCCACAACACAACCATCTTTTCTACACTCGACATCTCCCGTGCCTTCCATCACATTCACATCTACCCCCCTGACGTTCCTAAGACAGCTATCATCACCCCTTTCGGCCTGTTCGAGTATATCAAAATGGGTTTCGGCCTCCGTAACGCTGCCCAAACATGGCAGCGTTACATGGACAACATACTACGAGGCCTACCCTTCGTCTTCTGTTTTTTGGACGACGTACTGATCGCTTCCCGAGACCCAACCGAACACCTCGCACACCTGAAACAAGTACTTGACATCTTCGCCGCCGAGGGCCTCACCATTAACACTCCGAAGTGCGTCCTCGCCCAGCCCTCCGTCCGCTGCCTCGGCCACCAGGTTTCGTCCGAAGGAATAAAACCCCTACCGGACAAAGTTCACACCCTCACCGATTTCCCACGACCCAGCACTGTCTCAGAACTCCGCCGTTTCCTGGGTATGTTGAACTTTTACCGTAGACACATCAAACACGCGGCACAACACCAACAACCACTCATACACGCTATCCCACAACCGGCAAAGAAAAACGATAAACGCCCCATTTCCTGGACCCCCGCCCTCACTACCGCCTTCCAACAATGCAAACAGGACCTAGTTGACGCCGCTCTATTGGCCCATCCCGATCCCCATGCCCCCCTCTCCATCACCACAGATGCGTCCGACTGGGCCATCGGGGCAGTACTCCACCAACACACCGGCGCCACCCCCCAACCTCTCGGCTTTTTCTCTAAAACTCTGTCCCCCACACAAAAAAATTACTCCACCTTTGACAGAGAACTCCTCGCCATCCACGAAGCCATCAAACACTTCCGTGACTTCGTGGAGGGCAGGCAGTTCTCTGTCATAACCGACCACAAGCCCCTCACCCACGCCCTCCTCCAAAACCGAAAATCAGCCTCCCCCCGTCGCCTCCGGCAACTCGAATTTATCGGACAATTCACGTCCGATATTCGTTATTTGCCGGGGGCCGACAACTGCGTCGCAGACGCACTCTCCCGCCCCACCCCTGCGCCGGTGGCGGAGTTACTGCCCTTCCCTTCCCCGCAAACCCTCAAAAACCACCAAACTCCTACCTCCGATCCCGCACTTTCCCATCTCATCTCCGCCTCAAAATTGGAGCAGCTGCCTCCCCTAGATCTCTGGTGCGACGTATCGGCCGACACACCGCGCCCGTACGTCCCACCGGAGCTAAGGAGGCAGTTGTTCCTACATTACCACTCCCTCCATCATCCCGGCATTCGGGCGAGCCGGGACCTCATCAAAACGCGGTACTTCTGGCCCCATATGAACACGGATATACGTACCTGGGTTCTTGGGTGCCAGAAGTGCCAGCAATTCAAGGTCTCGGCTCACCCCCATGTACCTCCTCAACCTATCCCCGATTCTCTCCCGTGGGAACACGTCCATTTGGATCTGGTCGGCCCTCTTCCCCCCTCTGAGGGGAAGAGGTATTGCCTCACCATGATCGACCGTGCGACAAATTGGGTAGAGTGTATCCCACTCGCCCACATTACCGCGGACGCCGTCGCCGCGGCCTTCCTCAATCAATGGATCAGCCGCTACGGTTGTCCGCGGACACTCACGGTCGATCAGGGGAGGCAATTTGAATCAGCCCACTTTGCCGACCTGCTCCGTTCCCTCGGGATTCAGAAAATCCGCACCACTCCTTATCACCCCCAATCCAACGGGAAAATAGAGCGGTGGCACTCGGTCCTCAAGCAAGCCATCTCCACATCAGCCACTTCCCCTTCATGGACCAAAACCCTCCCCTACGTTCTACTTAGCCTCCGCACTTCCGCCCGTCCTTCAGACAACACAAGTCCCGCACAACACGCATTCAGAGACCCCATTCGTTTACCGGCCGACATTTTCCCTCCACACAACACCCCGTCCATTAACAGGGAACCGTTACACACCTCAACACCGACAAACGACACCACTTACCCAAAACGCTTTTACACTTCCACGCATATGTACTTGAAAGAGCCCGGCATGCATAAAACCTTTCAGCCCCTTTATGCCGGGCCCTTTCAAGTCATCCGCACAACACCGACCACCGCGACCCTGCTAATGGACGGGAAACCCCACACCGTCCCTTTCGCCCGCTGCAAGCCCGCCCCTGTTCTCCCTCAACCAACGTCCACTATCAGTCTCCCGCCGTCTGTTTGCAATGCAACACCTCTCTCCACCGAATCAGTCTCCCCCGTCGCCGTTTCCGGATTTCGATTCGGATCCGGAAATGGCGGCGATACTCCGGGACGTGTACGTCCCGGACCCGCTCTCCCCCCTACCCCCTTCGCCCGGACCTACTTCATCGCTTCAATTTTTCCCGCGAAGGATTTCCGGACTTCCTCCCCGGCCCCGGCGGTGGAAGTACCCCCAGTGGCGCATACTGCGCGAATTTCGCGCAGCGCGAGCCACCGGGGTACATCCCCCCTACATCCCATCCGACCCCCTTATAGATCCGCTCCTCCACCAACTTCAACTCACCCTACTCATGCCACCCCCACCGCCCCTTCCAAACATCAAAATCCCCGTCCTCAACGAACCCCCGCCCCCCAAATTTCAACAACCCCCGCCCCCCAAATTTCAACCCCCTCTTGCTCCTCCGTTTTTTTCCATTTTCGACCCCCCAGTTTTAGATTCAGCCCCAACAACACCCCAACCCACCAAACCTACAACACCCCCTCTTCCCCCACCACCGCCAGGGATATCCGAAATAGCCTCCGCCGGGACGAAAAGGTCCGGGCGCCGCAACAGACGACGGGAGCGTCCCTCGCCCCGCGTCCCGGCGGCCAAGTCCCCCGCCCCGCTCTGAGAAATCACGGCGGGGCCTTGAGATTTCGGGACAGTGTTTGTGTTCCATTATCCCACAGACACTGTACCGAACCTCACAGCCCCGCCGTGGCCACTTCGTCGCAGCGGGCATCTTCAACACCCACCCACACACTACACCCACCTTTTCACTACAAACAAACACTCGATACACTAAGCCACACACACCCCACACCCAGGGAACGGCGGATCTCGCAACCCCGCTCAATTCTCTCTCCCCTGAAACCGTACCAAAAATTTGTACATACCTGTAAATACCTGTACATACCTGTAAATATTTCCTGTAAATACCGTGCACCTGTAAATATCTAATGTAAATATCTAACATACTATCATCAACATCATCGAACTCATCACCTTTGTAAATATTGTCACCTCATCAAATGTTTCATCACACCCTCTTTGTACATATGTTTCCCATCATCAAATTTCGTCTACTTACATCTACTTACATCTACTTATGTCTTACATCTACTTACATCTACTTACATCTACTTATCTACTTATGTCTCCTTATGTCTACTTTTGTCTACTTAGCCCTACTTATGTCTACTTATGTCAACTTATGCCTACTTATTCTACTACTTGTATATCACCCTAGATTTAAGACACCTCCGGTCACTCTTCTGCCTTCAGCACTACCATTGTTTGTTTCAGCCTTCAGCTCCTGTATCCTTGCGCCTTCAGCTCCCCTTTTTTGTTTCCGCAGCCCTCAGCCACTGTCAACTTGAGCCTTCAGCTACCTCACTCATTGGTTCGAACTGGGGGGACCTCTGTCGTGAGTCCCTCCCGGGAACACTCCACTACAACCTTAAAGCTCTCACCAATATTCCTATGTAAAAATTACCTTCCGTTAATAAACATCTGAGTGGGGAGACAGGCGACAGAATCCGGGGGACACAACCTGGTGCCCCACTACCAGCTCCCAGCAGGGAGCTGGAGGGAGAGGACTCCAAGTCCTATATAACCCCGGATCCTGGAGCTTTAGCTTCATTCGACACTTCCTCTAACCAGCTCTCTCTTCTCTCTCTACCTTCCTCCTCCCAGATGCCTGGTGGTATCCGCCGCTCTGGGAATTCACCTCCTACCTTCTCCTCTTGTCTACATCGGTGGATATCCGCCGCCTAGACAAGCACCTTCCTTCCTTCACCCACATCGGTGGATTACCGCCGCCTGGGTGAATTTCCTTCCTCTCGCCTACATCGGTGGATTACCGCCGCCTAGACGAGATTCCTTCCACTCACCTACATCGGTGGATTACCGCCGCCTAGGTGGATTTCCTTCCTCTCACCTACATCGGTGGATTACCGCCGCCTAGGTGAAATTCCCTCGCTCTCATCTATTCACTCCTTCACGCCACCGTGATGATAAATTTAAATTCATCACAACCCTGAATTAGATTCTTACCCACAAACGAACGCACTCGAACAAGACAAACTATGTAAATTATTGCACAACGGTTCATTACCTTCCTGTAGAAATAGTGAATAACTACGCTTGTGCTTACCCCTGAAATCCCTAAATCGGGTAAAATGCCACCAATAAACCGAGCAATTCATAGGGGACCCAACTACTGCTTGCTGCTTGAGGTGTCGGGTCGATTTCTTTGTATTTTTCAATGCAGAATCGAAGATCACACAAATTAATAGGTTCCAATTTAAATTTGATTAATATTTTGAATCCTATTAGGTAGGTACATGGCTTAGGCTACGTAACCTTTCTTACGGAACCATCTACAACACATCACCTAACTACCTACCCTAAAATATGATCATTACTTCATACCCAACGTGGATGACAGGTAGCTAGGGCACCTGAAGGCCACTAAAGTTGGAAAAGTAACCATGGAGCGTATTATTTAAAGAAAAGAAAAACTAATAAACCAGCATCAAGAAAATTACTCTTATTAAATCAATAATTGGTTGAATCAAGTAAAATTACTATTAAACGAAATTTGGAGGCCTATTCTATTGAGTACTTATTCTTCTGGGCTCGAGGGGCTGTGTACCCCTGAAAAGTAACCCATGTGAGTTTCTCTGAAATTCCTCTGGCCGATCTAGTAGAAAGAACGACTTGTTCACCTATTTTGATGTTTTCTCCTCCCATTTTAATATGGATGATAAGAGTTGATTTTCCTACAGTAGCCAGCTCTTAAATTTAGGGACACATTATCATACATAACCTACTTTTGTACACGATCTTTTACACGATTCGGGATATTGTAAGTACGTACACTTGTGAAACGTAGGTACACATAAATATGGGTTCAGATTTAGTCGAAACCCATATTATCCTGGCAGAGTTCCAGAAAATTTTCTTCGGCCAATTGCAATAATCCCCCCCCCCCCCCCCCCAAAAGCACAAAAGCTGGCGCCTCAACGGAAATCCCAGGTAATCGAAATTCCAATCAAAGGTTCGAGTTTGCTGATGCGCAGTTGTAGGGCATACACATGATCCAAGCGCTTTGAAATTCATTACGGACCATCTAATTCAAATGATCTTATGCCAATTTATTGCAACCTATGGATTTCCGGTGGCCCAAAGAGTAGCTACATACCTATATCACTGAGCCATTCGCCCATATTAAAAAACGCTACTAATTATTACACAACGGATTATTATTTACCTTTATAGATGCCCCTTCTGAGTGGATCGCTGTTTTCTGTGGTCAACACCTACCCTCGTGATCACCGCCGGAAAGGCCTAAATCGAGTACTGGAGCCTGCCCGGGAATTACAGTTCCATAAAAATGTGCGGGATTCAATAATTCAATAATTAATTATTTGTTGTTATTCATGAAGCGTAACGTTTCTTCAAGTTGCAAAAGTACCTATCAACCATAACCAAAAGAGATGGGTTCAAACCATCATTCTTCAAATGAAATAATCCCACAGAACAACCAACTCGACTTCATACAGCCATCCGTGATTACAATCAGGTGTTCCCTAGCAGTGATGTCTGGACCGGGTTTATACCGTTTCATTTACGATCATGTTGACGAAGCTTTTCGGTGCAAGCGAACGGCTGGACGTGCAATGCTCGGGGGTGGTCTCAAAACGTTCTTTAGTTTAAGATCATTTTAAAAACGTAAAAAAACATACCCTCCTATTGAAGTTTTCTAGCTACGGCGTTCTGAAAATTTCACCCCTATTTTTCACCCTTTAGAGACCTACAAACCAAATTTCATTAATACTAAGAAAAGTGCGAAGTACTGCATACGAACAGAAATTTGTTTAATCCATTTTTGGATTCTACCCTACCTAGAAACGGAAACCCTCAAATTTTGGGAGGGTGAGGGTACTTTTTTTTCATGCTCGATTCCAAAGTTTTATTACTGGAAATAATAAACAAAAATACTATTGAACCAAATCAGCTGATATTTGAATGGCAATAACTTGACCTCTTTTCAACTCTGTTGAACGATTTGCGATTCCCAGTCGAGTTATATCACCTTTTCTTTCAACTCTGGTTTAAATAAATGAAATTTTGGAATTGAGCATGAAAAAAAAAAAAAAATTCAACCCATCTCAAAATTTGAGGGTTTACGTTTCAAGGTATGTAGAATTCGAAAATGCAAAACGCTGCAAATTATTACACAACGGTTTATTATTTACCTGTATAGATGTCACTTCTGCGTAGATCACTGTTATCTGTGGTCAGTACTCTCGAGCTCCCTCCAGGAAAGCCCTAAATGGGGTGCTGGAGGTACTAGTGCCGGCCCGGGAATTAAAGTTTCATACAAATGCGTGGGATTCAATAATTCAATCATTAATTATTATATTTATTCATTACGCGTAAGGTAAATGTTAAACCGTTGTGTAATAATTTACCTATATAGATGCCCCTTCTGCGTAGATAGTATAATAAACCGCTGTAACCCAATTTACCCAATAATACTTCTACGTTTGTTCAAGTTGCAAAAGTACCTATCAACAAAATCCAAAAGAACTTCAAACCTTCAAAGCTTTGGCCCATTGACCCTCCCATGTACTACACCCATATAATACTACTACTATATTGTTGCGGCGTCCCTATCAATGATACTTGGGCTGAATGTATACCATCTGATTCACCATCACGCTGACGAAGCCTGTCGGCGCGAACTTCAGGGCCACACAATGAACGATAGGTTGGAAGTACAATGCTCCGGGTGGTCTCAAAAACCTCCCCTCCCAAGTTCGAGAAATATTTAAAAACTTAAGAAAATTCGAGATAATGGCGTACTGGAAATTTCAACCTCTATTTTTCACTCCTTAGAGATGATTGACATTATCACTGAGCTTCGCGGGCCAACTAGACCCCAAATGGGACCTACAAACCAAATTTTATTAATTTTGGCCCACGGTATCTAAGGAAAGGAAAGTACGAGGTACGGCGTACGGCGGACGGAGAGAAATTTTGTTTATTCCATTTTCCCATTATACATAACTTGAAACGGAAACAATCAAATCTTATAGGAGTGGAGGAGTAGGGGGTTAATTTTTCTTATCTTTTTCATCCTCGATTCCATAGGTTCATTATTGAAAATAATAAACCAACAACGATGACAGGACTCGCTTACGGACAGATTTCTTGAGGTTGGCTTAAATTAACATGTACCTATCATGTTTTAGCCCTGGGGTACTAGCATTTTTTGCGAGTCAATTTTGCGCGTCAAATTTGAGCGTCAAATTTGAGCGTCAATTTTAAGCGTCAAATTTTTTCGCGCACAATGCATAGTGGTTTTTACTTACAACCGAGTAGTTGCTAGGGAAATGAAACTTCTTTCATTTTCATCGGACAAAAATCGTTTTCCATTCGTTGGAAAGCTCTTGATTTATCACGAATTTATTTCGTATTTGTTCTTGGTATTTATTTCCTAGTTTCATACTAAAACTATATAAATGAATGTTATAAATGGATAGTAAACAATGACGCTTGTTTGGTTGTCACGTTTTAACATGTATCATCTATGGTGCTCAAGAAATGTAGACAAGACATCGTCAGAAGAAACGAGCACATACGTTTCAAGTAGTAGATTTCTACCTAGCCTTCACTTTTCGAGTTAATAACATGATACATGGTTGCAATTTTTGGTTCTTAAACATAAATAAATTTTTGGTCAACAAGTGTACCACAAATGAATAGAAATATAATAGGGAGCATGTACATGTAGGAGAAATTACGAGCGTTCTGCAATAATGGACGAATCAATTATATGGAAGTGCTTTCGAAGCGTTTGCCTTAACTCCGGATGTCACATCCCGCCCAACTTTCCCAATTTGCGTTTGGGAACGTAGAAACTACGTATAACGTCTCGCGTATCCAGCGGTAACGTGGAACAGTAATTGAAAACAACTGCTTGTCTGGATGCAGGCACGTCGGTAAAGCATTAATCTCAAGTTTGTTGTGCTTCCCAAACCCAAACCGGCTCATTCCTGGAAGTTCTATCCACCGCTGATTGAAAATCGTTCGGATGTTGACGAGGCGCTCGCGTGATCCAGGCGATTCCACTCGTAGAGTTGGAGAGCAGCGGAGTACTTAATCTATTTCTAATCATGAGGGCCTCAAGGCGTATTGTAAAGTGACTACAAACAATATTGAGTACTAGAGGGATTTGGATCGGCACCTAACGATCACGAATATGGGGTTTTACAAAACTAATTTGCCTACAGCTTCTTATATAAAACTCCAAGTGATTGCGTATGTTACATAAAACCATCTGAACAGCCTGACCGATATTAATGAGGGAGGTCTCAACGTGATCAGCGAGTTCCTAAGACGGACATTGGCTATGGTAAAATCACCGAAAAGCCCTCTTTCCATATGAAAGGCCTCCTGACATGACCCGATTGTATGGTTATTACGAATCAACGAGTAACGTGAATTTGAATGGACAACTTTTGACGCCTGACGTATTGATGAACACTATAGCCCGGGCGAGGCCGGCTATAAATGCAAGTATGGTCATAACAAGAGTTAAAGCCTCATTGCGCAATCGTTTTTCAACCTCCTCGTAATACATTGATAGAAACAGTGACAGAGCGAGCGCACCAGAGTTTAATCTCTCGAGGGTCGTGGGCACGAGTAGAGACGCTACTCCACTTTGTGACAGTGTAACAGTGGGGGTGGACCATCGAGAGTCCCCCTCCTAGACCAGCGAGATTATCACCGGCTAAGAAGGCTTCCCCAAGCGACCTCGTCTCCACCGGAAGAAAAAATGTATCGAGAAAAACCCACACTGTTCCACCCCTCCCCACACGACATACTTCTGGGCAGCAGAAGTATGAGAGGGAAAAGGGGGAATGAAAAGTAGGATGAAGTTCTGGTTCAGGAAAATATATCTGAACATACTCATATATCTGAACATGGTACTACCTCAACAATATTTTACTGGTGGAGAAAAAAGTTCCTACATACCTACGAGTATTGGCGGATAATGTTGTCAGAGGTTGTTGTCCAGTGAGTTGTGCTCATCAACCTCCATCGTTGGTATGGAACAACTATTGGGACTTTTCAATTGGGACATGGCATCAATCGCCTTCTAATGAGCTCAGTATATTTTAATTATACTGACACTCTAAAGGAGGAAAAGGGGGTGGGAAAGCCAATAGATGTATGTATTATCAAAGGGACAGGTTGTTAGTAAAGGACCAGCGAGATTATCACCGGTTAAGAAGGGATACCGATTAAGCTTCCCCAAGCGAACCCGTCTCCACCGGAAGAAAAAATGTATCGAGAACAGCCCACACTGTTACAACTTGATCAACCAATCACAATGCACCGCTGACTAGTTCCTGCCGACTCGTCGACAAGAACCGTCTCGTTGGCGATTCACTCAAGGCATCGTTCTTCCGACAAGATTATGGTGGTTACAAGGAATTGCGTATAGAAAGACCTAAAAACAGACACGGACCCATAATTTTGCCTTGATGCTTGAAACGAGTGGACATTTTGATATCAAACTACATAAATTTTTTCCGGCCCTTCTGTGAATACAAGGCATCTCTATATCTTCTATAGTGAGAGAGCAAAGAATATGTTCAATTCAACGCAGGTGAACACAAATAGGGAAATTTGAGCGCCATTTGCCGTGGATTCTCCCAACTGTCGAAAAGTTTCTAATGCAGAACAACATGATTAACTGACCCGTTACACAATAATTGTCCCAATTTCTCCAACCAATCATCCCGGTCTTTGTTGCGTTACTTGTTCAAAATTTCTCGTCTATTAAGCGAATTGAATCAGGCAGCAACCGAACCTTTTAATTGGATTTAACAGCTAATTTCACGCGCGGCAGAGGGCGAAGTGATTGGGACAGCGGTTTACAACTCATCACAACACACATCGAAAATGCGCTTTTGGCGGTAGTGGTTCACGAAATCAGATGATCAATAATTTTACCTTTTCCACGCATCAAGTGTTGACATAAACAGAAAGGTATCTCAATTTTAAGGATCTTAACATTTCGTCAAAATATGTCTGTTTTAAGGCTGTACTTTTCGTCTCAAGCCTATATCGTCTAGGTTCCATTTCGACAGTCATAATAAGGTGCCATACCGTTCAAACAATTAACAATTCGTCATAACAATTGCCATAACAATTCGTTCAAGATAGAAATCCGATAAAGATGTTCCGGAGAAGGTGAGCGTGTAAACAAGTAATGGATGGAAGGAAAATATAAGGGATCTAGTGAGAGTGGGCACGCCATTTTTATAAAAATGGGAGTTAATCCGGAGGATTGCGCTACTTACGTGGAACAAGGAGGAGGACATCAGATTCTCAACATACCTGTGAACAAAGGAAAATGAAACGTAAGTAAATAAATTATTGCCATGTTGACAATTTTTGTGACGTGAGACTTGGAGAGGTAGTCTCAATGAACAAGAAGATTTTACGGGACAACTGCAAACAAACAACGACTGGGAAACATGAATGGGAACAATTGTAAAATATAAATTTATAACAAAGCCGGTCATTGCAAAGCTTCCACCTTCTAAGCAAAATCAATATTTATAATGGGCAATTTTCGTGGGTAGGAATTCTTTATTTTTGATCTCAGAACTGAATTTAGCACCCTAGACCCCCCCCCAGTTAATTTTTACCTCAGAACTCCGTATAGCTTGGGCTGGGGCTTTTCGTCCGACTGTCCAGCCAGCGTCGCGAACGTGATCAGCTGTCCTCCAGTGTGATGATCCAGGCCTATTCACTAAGTCAAAGAGACATTTCATTTCGGTCCGACTCTCTCTCTTTTGGCAGAAGAGATCTTTATAGTATCCATGACAGGGTTATTCAGTAACTCCTAAAAGAGAGAGTTGGCGGCCATCTTGGCATTTTCGATCTCTTTCAGAGAGACACCTAATTAGGCGTATTTTCTCGAATAAGAGTCACCTTTCTCATTTCTCGTTTGTTTGATAGTGATCGTGTATCATCCTTCGTTAATCTGCTACCATTTCGGTCATATTGATATGTTTTTTTTCATCTGTTAAAGGTAAGTCGATTGTTCATTAAAAATATATACATATTATCGATTAATGAGTAAAAATGAAGAAGTGGCCCGTACGGCGTACGGCGGACAGACAGAAATATTTTTATTGCAGTTTTGGATTCTACATGCCTTGAAACGTAAACCATCAAATTTTGAGGGGGGGTAAGAATTTTTTTTTCATGCTCGATTCCAATGGTTCATTATTGAACATAATAAACCAAAAGTAGTTACGGGTTGAGGGCTATTCAGTAAAACAGACGAACCTGGGAGAGGGAGACACTTGAAGAGACTGTCTCCCGAGGCAGACTATCTCTCCCAGGAGATTTTCAAAATAGATAATCTATTTTCACTATCTCTTTTAGTGAATAGGCCCCCAGAATTCGACCTGCTCATTTCGCTTTTTACTTGGCTACTCATTGCCTCGCCCCCTAGAGTGGAGGGTTCGCCCAACAGCTACATGGGTCATACTTGGACGGGTAACGTGTCACGGCGGCATCCAAGTACAAACCACGCTCCAGGTATCTTAACTTCGTTGATCTCACGGGAACCGGTTTATACCACCTGATAAGGCCGTTGATAGCGCTGAGGGTTCACCCCAGGCGCAAGCGGGGCTCGCCTTTACCTATGACATTTCGCTTTCTTTCGACTAGTTTATCGTGCACACTTCCGATCATCCGGTCATCTGGTACCCCGTATATAGCACATTTTCGGAAAGCACTCGCCGAGATATTTACTTAAGAAAATAAAAGTAAACCGTTGAAATAGCAACTAATCGCCGTAAGAACTTCTGTAAACTCAATAAAAATATGGGAAGCTGGAAATATCATATAAGGCATAATCATTTAAATAACGAAAACATTTGGAGGCTAATGAATAATATTTTGGTTTATTATTTTTAATAATAAACCTTTAGAATCAAGCATGAAAAAAAAAATTAACCCCCTTAATATTTGATAGTTTACGTTTCAAGGCACGCAGAATCCGAAAATCAATAAAACAATTTTCTTTAATCTGGTTTTCTCCTCTGGTAAATATCCAACATTGTTTAAGAAAACTGTCGTTGTTCCTCTCTATAAGGCTGGAGATAGCTTGGAAACAACAAATTATAGACCTATAGCTCTCACGTTATCGCTTTCTAAAATTTTGGAAAAGTGCCTGAAAAAGAGGATAGTTTCCTTTTTAGATAAATTTAACATAATTTCAGACAACCAGTATGGATTTCGTGAGGGTTTAAGTACTGACCATGCCTTGTATAGAGTAAATAGTATTATTTCACAAAATTGGATGAGGGCTGTCTTGTTTATGGGGCTTTTTTGGACATTAGGAAAGCTTTTGACTCGGTTAACCATGCTATATTACTGGAAAAATTATATAAATATGGAATAAGAGAGTCACCGTTAGAGTTGATCAGATCTTACCTGTTACATCGCCCGCAGGCCACTCGAATTAATGGTGTCCTCAGTGATGAAGTATTATTGTCATGTGGAGTGCCACAGGGGACAGTATTAGGCCCTATTTTATTTTTATTATATATAAATGAACTATTGAATATGAAAATAGATGGCGTTATTTTGGGTTTTGCTGATGATACAGCAATCTTATTTCATGGAAAAGATCGTGTTGAGTTGCAAAAGACAATTAATTATCATTTGTTTCTCATCAAGCATTGGTTGAGTCTAAATTGTTTAGCACTGAATGTTGATAAAACCTCATTAATCAGGTTTTCCTTTTCTAATAGTAGTTGTTCCGTCCCTGTAGAGGTGTATTTTCATCAGTTCTCATGTTTCCGCAGTGGTAAAGCTTGCGATTGTGCAAGCTTACCGTTGAGTACAAAATGTAAATACCTCGGGGTTACATTTGATGATCGGTTGAAGTTCGATATACATATTCATTCATTGGTTTCTAAACTGAGAAAATTATTTTATGTTTTTAAGGAAGCTCGAAATTTTTTGTCTTTTACGCAGCTGAGATCTATTTACTTTGGTTTAGTTTTTTCTTTATTAAAATATGGTATCATTGTATGGGGTAGTGCTGGTAAATCATTGCTTCGATCTGTGCAGGTTGCACAAAATACCATTCTTAAGATCGCCCTTAGAAAGGGTTCTCGTTATCCTACTGCCCTAATTCATCGTAAATTTGATGTACTCAATATTAGGCATTTGTTTTTGTTTCAATCTTGCTTGCACGTGTACAAAGTTGGAATTCTGCCTGAGCATAGATGCAGTATTATGCATACACGTACAGCGATGACATCTAATATTCAGTTGCCGAAATTCAGAACGGAACGCGCTAAGAGAAGTGCTTATTATAGAGCCTTATGGTTTTTTTATGCTTGTAGAGTCGACCCCAGCTTTTATGGTGTTTTTGGTCATTTTAAAGAAACAATTTTGAGAAGGATCAAACATTTTGATTTATAGAGACCTTTCGTTTGATGTGATTTTGTTTATTCTTGGTTGGTTCTTTCATTAGCTAACTTATTGTACTATTGTATTAATCTAGTAATTTTTAAGCTGTAGTTTTTGTGATCAGCTCCACCAGCCCCCACAAGTTCATATGAACTTATTTGGTTGGTGGGCAGAAGGAATTTTCTTTATCATCATTGGCTTGTAAATATGTATTCTTTCTTCTGTCAATAAACAACAATTAAATAAATAAATAAATTTTTGTCTGTCCGCCGTACGCCGTACTTCGCACTCTTCTTAGTTACCATGAACCGGAATTAATAAAATTTGGTCTGCAGGTGGTTTATAGAGATGACTGACAGTAACGAAGCTCCGCGTTACGGTCAGTCATCTCTTAAGGGGTGAAAAATAGAGGTTGAACTTTTCAGAACACCGCAGCTCGAAAACTTTCAATGGAAGGTTATGGGTTTTTTACGTTTTTAAATTGACCTTGAACTAACGGTATAAATCCGGCCCAGATATCACCGCTAGGGAGCACCTGATTATAATCACGGATGACTGGACTGTATGAAGTCGAGCTGGCTGTTCTGTGATATCATTCCATTTGAAAAATGATGCCTCTTTTGGATTTTGTAGATAGGTACTTTTGCAACGTTGAAGTATTATTAGGTAAATTATTAAACAACGGTAAATTATTACACAACGGTTTATTATACTATCTACGCAGAAGGGGCCTCTATACAGGTAAATTATTACACAACAGTTTATTATTTACCTAATGCTTCATGAATAACTACAAATAATTAATTATTGATTTATTGAATCCCGCGCATTTGCATGAAACTTTAATTCCCAGGCCGGCTCCAGAACTCCATTTAGGGCTTTCCTGGAGGGAGCCCGAGGGTACTGACCACAGAAAACAGTGATTTACGCAGCAGGAGCATCTATACAGGTAAATAATAACCCGTTGTGTAATAATTTGCAGCGTTTTCTATTTTAAAATAGTCGTAGTGTTAGCGATCAATCAATAATATAATTACCACGGCATCTAACCAAGGAGTACCTTTGAGTAGCCGACAGTATTCAAGAGAGTTTGACTACAGGACGCCCATGGTTTATTCAGCAACTGCTTCTACCATCGATGAAGAGCCTGACGAACCCCCTTCCCCACGACACCCTATTTTATAGCTTTTTTTTTGCACGTTTAATGACTTTCGTCACGCTAGAGTAACAAACGGAAAACAAATTATGGGACAGGAGTGGAGCGATGGTTCGTGTTGTGCAAGGACTGGCAATGTCAGTATCTAAAGCTCCGTGAAAATGCCATAGATGCTATGGACGTTGCAGGTAAGTTTTCTCAGTTTGCTCAAAGATGTATCCAACTCGACAGCTCCCAACTTCAGGCGCACGGCTTTTGTCGGCGGGAGTGTCTGCACAATAGGTGGAAAACTTGACTTTATACCTCTTTACACTCGGAAAACTTGGTAATGGAGGTGAGGAAGAGAGATGAATACCATGCCAGGTTTTCTCTCAACCTCAAAAAATGGTTTATTTGGTGAACAAAATTTTTCCCTGATCCAACAATCAACATTTTTGTTTTGTGACAGTAGAAGTAACGGAATTAAAAACGCTGCAAATTAGTACACAAAGGTTTATTATTTACCTATACACATCCCCCTTCTGCGTAGATCACTGTTTTCTGAGGTCAATACCCTCGACCGCCCCCCTCCCCAACCCCACCCAAGAGAAAGCTCTAAATCGAGTACTGGAGCCGGCCCCGAAACCAATTTGACCAAATTAAAGAATTTAAGAAATTAAAATTTTAAAATATAATATATAATTAAAAATATATAAAAAAAATAATAATATATTAATTAAAATTAAAATTTTAATTTAAGAAATTAAAGTTTTCTACAAATGCGCGGGATTCAATCATTCAATCATTAATTATTTTGTACTTATTCATGAAGCATAAGGCAAATAAAAAACCGTTGTGTAATAATTTACCTGTATAGCCCCTTCTACGCAGATAGTATAACGAATCGTTGTGCAATAATTTACCTTTGAGTAATAATGTACCGTTATGTAATAATTCGCCCATATAATACTTCAACGGTTGTTCAAGTTGCAAAAGTACCTACCAACAAACTCCAGCCCCTTCTACGTAGATGTTATAATGAACCGTCGTGTAATAATTTACCATTGTGTTAAAATTTACCCATCAATAATAGTACTTCAACGTTTGTTCAAGTTTCACTACCTATCAACAAACTCCTAAAGAGCCATCATTTTTCAAATGAAATAATATCACAGAACAACCAACTCGACTTCATACACCGTGAATATAATCAGGTGCTCCCTAGCAATGATTATCTCGGGCCAATTCCCGATTGATAGCGCGTCCCTAGTGATGATGTCTGGGTTGAATGTTTACAATTTCATTCACCCTCCTGTTGAAAATGCCTGTTGGTGCAAACTTCTGGACCTTACTGTGAACGAACGGCTGGACGTACAATGCCCCGGGTAGTCTTAAAAACTCCCAAATTCGAGAACTATTTAAAACCGTAAAAAAATTCGAGATAACGGCGGTTCAACCCCCTATTTTCCACCCCTTTGGGATGACTGACAGTAACGCCGAGCTTCGAGGACCAACTAGACCCCAAACGGGACCTACTCACCAAATTTCGTGAATTTTGATTCATGGTAACTAAGAAAAGTGCGAAGTACGGCGTACGGCCGATGGAAAGAAATTTTTTTATTGCATTTTCGGATTCTGCATACCTCGAAACAGATACCATCAAATTTTGAGGGGAGGTTGAACTTGAAAATCAAGGTTCATTATTGAAAATAATAAACCAAAAAGGTGTGAAGAAAAAAAAATCTATCAGTGATGACATCCACCAATAACTGAACACGGTCAAGTAACCCGCATGAACGAATGAATGAATGTGTTTTGGTTATTGGACGTTTTAGATGACTGTTCAACGTGAGGATCGAACGGAAAATCAAGGGCAAGGTTTTATGCTACACCCGACATCATTAATTTTAACTCATACTTGGTCGAGGACTAGTATTCTGGCTAGTATTCTTTAGGTACTCAGTCAAATAATGTTTATAACACTCCAAATAATGGTCAAATGAAATGTTGAATGAACTTCAGTAAATAATATTCCGTACTACCACTCGATAGCTCGGAAGACGAGATGAAATCAATAACACGTCTACATTTGACACTTACAACATAGTACGCTACGTTAGTTATCTATTACATGAGAAGATCACGTAAGTGATCTCACTAGTGATAGAAATGTTACTAATTCGTGGGATTACTCGACTAACAGTAACCATACTAATGGCCCAATAATACACCAACATTGTTATCCAGGTATAAATATTTAATTCGGACTTCACAGCGCACATGAAAATCCATACCACCACCATCAGCGGATTCTCCCTTCTCTACTCCGAAAGCTAAGATGTTCAAAACCTCCGTCATTAGCTCCTCACATCCATCCTCAGTATAGGTATAACCATAACTTGTTTCGATGATTCCTACGGAAAAGCAATTAGAATCGTTGGGACGTTTCTTCTAGCAGCTCTTCTAATAAAATTCCACCCTCAACTTTTAGTCCCTCAGGAAGTTGAGCTTCTAAAGTTACCATCCCATCCAGACGCACGCCCTCAAAGTTGTAAACTAGTTCCTAATCACGTATCTTGTTCGAACACGGAACGCGATTAGTTCTTCCGTGCCAAGAGTACAGATTGACGGGTTTTCCGATTGTGTTCATGCTCTTGTCAGCAGTACGGAGTTAAGGCTACAAATTGATTAACGCGAATAACGAGACTTTAGTGGAGTTTCGAAGAAAATGTTGCTATTTCAAGAGGAGAATAAAGATTTCAGTAGGAGGGTCTCTACTAAGGGATCTGTACCTGTATTAATTACCATCTTTCATTAAAGGAGCACCGACAATATTAGCGTCTTGGTGCGTTTTGTGCTTTGAGAATCTGGAGTAGTTTCAGTCTTTAGAATCGAGCATGAATAAAAATAAAAATTACCCCCCCCCCCCCACCATCCACACAAAGTTTTCTGGTTTCCGATTCATGTTACGTAGAATCCGAAAATGTAACAAAAAATTTCTGTCTGCCCGCCGTAACCCGTACTTCGCATTTTTCTTAGTTACCATGATTAATGAAATTTGGTTTGTAGGTCCCGTATGGGGTCTACTTGGTCCTCGAAGCACGGCGTTACTGTCAGTCAACTCTAAGGGGTGAAAAATAGGGGTTGAAATTTTTAGAACGCCGGAGCTCAAAAACTTTCAATGGAAGGGTATGGTTTTTTTGTTTCTTATTTCCAATAATGAACCTTTGGAATCGAGCATGAAAAAATGAAGAAAAAATTACCCCACCCCCCCCCCCCCACCACGCCAAAATTTGATGGTTTTTCAAGGTATGTAGAATTCGAAAATGCAATTAAAAAATCTCTGTCCGTCTGCCGTTGCCGTACGCCGTACTTCGCACTTTCCTTAGTTACCATGAACCAAAATTGATGAAATTTGGTTTGTAGGTCCCATTTGGGGTCTAGTTGTCCTTCATTTCTAAGGGGTGAAAAATAGGTGGTGTAATCTCCAGGACGCCGTTACCTCGAACTTTTTACGGTTTTAAATACCTAGTTCTTGAACTTGGGAGCGCTGTAAGTCCAGCCGTTCGTTCACAGTAAGGCTCCGAAGTTTGACAATGATTTGAATCCATTTGAAAAATGATGGCTCTTTTGGATTTTATTGATAGGTACTTTTGCAACATTGAAGTATTATTAGGGTATTAGGGTATTGGGGTATTAGGTATTAAACAACGGTAAATTATTAAGCAACTTGTAGATTATTACACAACGGTTAATTATACTATCAACGCAGAAGGGCAGCTATACAGGTAAATTATGCCTTATGCTTCATGAATAACTACAAATAATTATTACTGAATTATTGAATCCCGCGCATTTGTATGACAATTCCCGGGCCTTAGGCCGGGCATTTAGGGCTTTCTTGGAGGAAGGTCGAGGGTACTGACCACAGAAAACAGTGATCTACGCAGAAGGGGCATCTATACAGGTAAATAATGAACGTTTGTGTAATAAGTTGCAGTTGGTTTATTATTTTCAATAATGAACCATTGGAATCGAGCATGAAAAAAAAAATTCTTACCCCCCCTCAAAATTTGATGGTTTACGTTTCAAGATATGTAGAATCCAAAACTGCAATAAAAATATTTCTGTCTGTCCGCCGTACGCCGTACGCCGTACGGGCCACTTTTCTTAGTTACCATGAAAAAAAATTGATGAAATTCGGGTTATAGGTTCCGTTCGGCGTCTAGTTGGTCCTCGAAGCTCGACGTTACTGTGAGTCATCTCTAAGGGGTTCAAATTAGGGGTTGAAATTTTCAAAACGCCTATACCATTTTTTTACGTAAATATTTTTACGGTTTTAAATAGTTCTTGAACTTGCGAGTTTTTTAAGACCATCCGGAGCATCGTACGTCCAGCCGTTCGTTCACAGTAAGGCCCCGAAGTTTGCACCGACAGGCATTTTCGACTCCAGTGTGAATCCACAATTTTGGCGATTTCCATCAGTTGAAGGATTTTTAGTGAGGTTTTACCCACAAAATCATTGGAGGTGGGAGACGTCAGAGAAAAACACTTTTAATCGGTTTTCAAACAGTTTTCGTACAAATTTAACAAAAATCATAATTTATTCAAATCGTAATTTTCTTCAACTGAGAGTCGAGGGCCTTCATTCCTCAGGTAGTTATGTTGAAACTCATAAGGGTTTGAGAGAAGGGATACAGAAAAATGGTCGATGTAGGTGAACTAGAATAAATCGTACCTAAAGTATTTCGAATAATGTTTGAACGCATCTATGATGGAAAGAAATCTGATCCATTTCCATAACCACTTCCAGCTAAATACTCGGAAGGTTAATAGTGCCCAATGTAGAAGCTGCTCGTTTTAATATCCGAGAATAAATCAGAGTTGCATAACAAATTGTATTAGGCGCCTACTTTTACATTTACCTGGACGAAACGTAGGAAGATAAAATGTTTTCAGCCAGAAAGAAATTTCTTGGAATGCCGCGAACACTGTCTTCGTAAGAGTTTTTAAAGTAAGATGTAGATGTTGTGGGGAGGGGAGGGGAGTGATGAAAACCGAGGTAGACATGACTGGGTAGAAGGTGGTGGGGGTGGGCAAAGTCTCTGCTGTAGGTGGTATCGATCTAAACGAGGGCGGACGCTGACTGCCAGGTCTGGGTTTAGTTATGCTGTGGAAAACTCAGCCGGTGCTAACTTCCTTCCCTATCCGGTACTCAAGTACAGTAAGCGAACAGACCATCAGGTGGCCCTGGAGTGTCGGGAGGGGGGAGGGTTCCAAAAAATACACAAAAGTTATGAACCATCTGAATTCAACCAATTTATGTTTGTAGATCGAACAAAAAATGCTCTCAAGCACAGGACATGGATGTAGCTCACTGTACAGTATGTTAATAAATTCGATAGTGTACCTCGATTTGTGTAGTATTCGTGATCTAATGACGCAAAAGTAAGTTTTAAAAACACTGCAAATTATTACACAAAGGTTTATTATTTACCTGAGATTATTTACCTTTTGCGTAGATTAATGTTTTCTGTGGTCAGCACCTACCCTCGAGCTCCCCCCAGGAAATCCCAAAATCGAGTAGTGGACGACCCCGGAATTAAGCTTCATGCAAATGCACGGGATTCAATCATTCGGTCATTAATTATTTGTACTTATTCATGAAGCATAAGGCAAATAATAAACCGTTGTGTAATAATTTACCTGTGAAGGTGTCCCTTCTACGTAGATAGTACAATAAACCGTTCTGTAATAATTTACAGTTGTGTAATAATTTACCGTTGTGTAATAATTTATCCAATAATACTTCTACGTTTGTTCATGTTGCAAAAGTAACTACAAACAAATTCAAAGATCCATCATTTTTCAAATGAAATAATATCACAGAACAACCAACTCGACTTCATACAGCCATCCGTGATTATAATGGGGTGACCCTAGCAATGATTTACCTGGGCCGGATTTATACCATTTGATTCACGATCATGTTGACGAAGCTTTTCAGTGCAAGCGAATGGCTGGTCGTAAAATGCTTCGGGTGGTCTCAAAAAATTATTTAGTTCAAGATCAATTTAAAAACGTTAAAAAAAACCATGTACCATCTATTGAAAGTTTTCGAGCTACGGCTATTTTATTTGAAGAATGATGGTTATTTTGGATTTTGTTATAAGTACCTATACTGTAACTTGAACAAATTTGGTTCGGCGTCTGTTTGTCAAACAGTGTGTCCGCAAATCCTTGCCACACGGATAACTTCCTCAATTCGAATCCAATTGCTCTAGAATTTCCACGGAACATGAGATTTGAACCCAGAATTACAGATGATCGGATCATTGGTATGGCCCCATCGCATTGCGCAAATGCGAATCCGAGGTACTCCATTTCTCGCGGATCAATGGCCCGTTTTGCTCAACTTTGGTAGGTTGATGGGGTGTAGCTCTCAGACCCCCTATGAATTTCAGAACGGCTGGAGCCCTGCGCATGAGAATGCGAAATGTGAGGGATTCAATTTTTCATGAACCTAGCCGCGACTATGATGAAATTACACTGAAACTATACGGAGGAATTTTCGTTCAACTTCTTGAAAACTACATCTATGCTTCATGATATGTATAATAATAAATAAGGTATATGAATATATTGATTGATGTCCGTAATAATAATGTAATTTTATTAAAAATGAATGTTTCTTCTTCTTCTTCTCATAGGACGGAGCAATCTCAGACAGGTTATCCAACTAATGGACATATACATGAAGTCCGTACTAGATACAGGAAAGAAACGGGACCAATTCCACTTCACACAGACTGGCACAAGCACAACTCTTCAGCGACATACTATACTTTAAAAAACGCTGCAAATCCCTGCACAACGGTTTATTATTTTGTATAGAATACCCTTCTGTTACAGATCACATCTCTATGTATAGATAACCCGTCTATATAATATGATATGTACTATTCTATACATATTATGTAGATCGCAGACCCTCCGTAGGTTAGTACCTAACCCCGTACTCGTTACTAGGTACCTACCTAAATCACGAGTTAAATGTTGCTAAAATAATTCTGCCGATGACAAACAGTACCTAACAAAAGAAACACACATAATGAAGTTCTGAAAAGAAATTGTTGATGAGGAGTGAAAAAAGTTGCAAAAGTACCTACCAACAAACTCCAGCCTCTTCTACGTAGATGGTATAATGAACCGTTGTGTAATAATTTACCGTTGAGTAATGATTTACCGAAGTAATAATTTACCCATCAAAAATACTTCAACGTTTGTTCAAGTTACACTACCTACCAACAAACTCCAAAAGGGATTTTTCAAATGAAATAATATCACAGAACAACCAACTCGACTTCATACTCCGCCAATATAATCAGGTGGCCCCTAGCAATGATTTTAACTCCGCCAATTTTCCTATTGTGGGCGCGTCTCTGGTTACGAGATTTGGTTTGAATTGTATACAATTTCATTCACACTGGAGTCGAAAATGCCTGTCGGTGCAAACTTCGGGGCCTTACTGTGAACGAACGGCTGGACGTACGATGCTCCGGATGGTCTTAAAAAACTCGCAAGTTCAAGAACTATTTAAAACCGTAAAAATATTCACGTAAAAATATGGTATAGGCGTTTTGAAAATTTCAACCCCTACTTTGAACCCCTTAGAGATGACTGACAGTAACGTCGAGCTTCGAGGAACAACTAGACCCCGAATGGAAACTATGATCCGAATTTCATCAATTTTCTTTCATGGTAACTAAGAAAAGTGGCCCGTACGGCGTACGGCGGACAGACAGAAATATTTTTATTGCAGTTTTGGATTCTACATACCTTGAAACGTAAACCATCAAATTTGGGGGGGGTAAGAATTTTTTTTTCTTGCTCGATTCCAATGGTTCATTATTGAAAATAATAAACCAAAATACGTAAATCCAGTATATACAGTTATTCAGTAAACACAGTTATGATGTTCCTGGATACCTAAAATTGCGGGAGGATATTTCAATTTTCTATGAATCTTGGATCATATCTACTACAAGACTTGTGGATGATGGATTTTTTATTCGACCGTGGATTCGAAATACCTTGAACGGCTAACCAACTAAATTTGAGGAGGAGTCTGTTCTTTACCGGGACGATCACATGGGTTCATTTCTGATAATATTACCCAAACTCGGAAATTATTATTAGGACGAGAAAGCGCGGTTTTTCAAAGTTACACGATGAAGCTATACTGGAACGATTCACAGGAAGAAATAAGAAAAACGCAAACCCAAAAGTAAATGGAGACGCAAACAACGAAATGTCATACATCCGTTTTAAGAACAAAAGGGGATGTATGGGAAGTGGTAGATATTAGTTGATATTTCATTTTCTGATACGTCTCAAGAGAACTTGAATTCGGGGAGAGCGTGAAATGCGTCGCTACAACCAACAATAAGTGATCGTGTATTAACAAAACTATAATAAAGTAAAACAATGGGCAAAAAAACTTGCTTGAAACGACAACACGTCAAGCATAACATCGCGAGTTTGACCGACAGTTCATACCACAGAGGACTGTTTAGACTTTAGAACCTCGATAGAATAGTCTTTGTTCTCAAATACCCGTCCAATTTCTCGCCAGTGAATTTGAACAAAATAATATGTTAGCTTCTTGAAAAAAATACGGAGATTCCAATTTTGAAAGCTTTCCAGAGATTTCTATCCAACTATGTGTGATACAGGAGGCGAATTTGTCTTTTGAAGACAGTCTGTATAAGCTTCATCCAAGTGTGATGAAATTCAAAAAGTTGAGACGAATCGACATTCGAGCCAAATATTTTCATTGGACGAAATGGGAATAGTACCTATTATAAGTACAATATGCAGAATTCGATACCTAATCTATTGATATGTGGTGAAAATAATGAACAACATTAAGTTTCGTCGAGATCATGGCCACCTGAAGTAGGTGTACACAACCCCAAAGATGGCCACACAAGTTCTCCGATAGGTATGTACACGTTGGTGGTGCCCTTCAGGCCATGTAAGGATCGAGGTTTTATTGCATGAGCGGCACAATATGAGTTTGAGAAGCGATCAGCTCATTTTCTCCAACCATCTTCGAGAATGAATATACGCTGGAATAGGCACCGTCTCGATTGTACTGTTTTCAGCTATACCTCTCAGAAGCTTAACTTCTAGACAAGAGGTACCCTACAGATTTGAAACTACTCACAACAGCTTTAAATTCACCCAGGTTTTGATTACTCACAGGACAGGTTACCGAATGTAGACTACATGAGGGCTGATTAAGGGCTCGAACCATCTACAACAAGGAGAGGTGGAGTGGATTTAATTATCACCGACGTTCGAACGGCTGACCACCTAACGACAGGCGAAAGCTGAAATAATTTGTTGGGCTCAACTACCTGTTGAACGATCATGAACATTTAGTTACCTATTCGGTATTAGTTTTCGCGGGTGAAACTTTACGAATTAATGGACCGAACCTATCAAAAATCCAGATAGTGAAATGGTCGATAAATGTTCATTTACTCGATTCTCATCAGCATGGGCATCGATTGGGATGCCAATAACATGCGTTGTAACTAGTTGCGCTAAAATATCGTATGCTATACCGTATTGCAAAAGTGAGGAATTTGGAACTTATTTATTTATTTATTTCACGGGCGAGCCTAATTACATTACAGCATTCAACAAAGAGTTAAGAGGAATGAAACATACTAGTATAATAATACAACAAAGAACTGGGAGGAAAAAAAAAATGTTTCGTGAGTAACTGATGGGGGAAGGAAGAGAAGGAAGTCTTTAAGGAAGAGAGGGAGGAATAGAAAAAGTCGAATTCGGGGGATTCCGAGGGACAGCCAATCTTGTTCATTTAAAACGGGAATAATTTCATGGACAAGGATTGATTCCAAGAGCTACAGTAGATCGACTCGACATTGGGAATATGCATTTTTTCCTATGCAATTGGATTTGAACGCTTTCTTTAAAAAATTAAAAACCTACCTTCTTTAAGAAAGGCCGAAGCTATAAAACGCTATCGACAGTCGATTCTTCGTAGTGTCACGAATAATTGTTCAGTGAAATACAGTAGAGTTCAATAATGAAGAAAATTGCAAACCCTTATTTTTCATCTTTTTTGTTTTGTTTAATAAATAATGTTTTTTCTCCACTTTCTCTTTCGAAATTTTATCAAACTCATGGTAGTAGCTATGCTGCTGACCAAGCGTAGGTGTAACAAAGGTGGGTTAACCAATACTTGGGTAGGCATATCCAGCGGATTCTCAGGCGGCTGGATAATTCGAAGTCAAAGTAGTCATCCGGGGGATTAATTATCCTAGTTGCTGACTACACGGTACGTAACGTGTTCTGTTAAGCAAGGCAGGCCAAAATATCTACAGTTCCTCCCTAACCCTACAGCTCTGACGTTCACTTCTGCACAAAACAACAACCGAGAGAGGGCTTGGCTCAATGATGTCGAACAAATCACGTATGGCATTAGTGGATTGCCAGTTCAAAGTACATTAAGTCTATATGAAAAAAGAAACTGGTCGGGAATAATTAGGCCACCTTTCAATATCAGCTGTAAACCACTGT
Source organism: Leptopterna dolabrata (assembly GCA_954871275.1). Classification (NCBI taxonomy): domain Eukaryota; kingdom Metazoa; phylum Arthropoda; class Insecta; order Hemiptera; family Miridae; genus Leptopterna; species Leptopterna dolabrata. Next base: position 47,832,587 of record OX940978.1, on the reverse strand, counting down.
AGGTTGGCACTACAATAACCGTCATGTCATGTCAGTACCACTTGCGCATCATCAGTGACGAAAAGAGGAGAACCAATGACAAAGAATACTGTTTGACAATAATTATCTCACATCTCAACTCTGCATGCATAAAACTTGAGATACAGACCCACCTAACGTAGGCAACGAACCTTGACGTTCAAATCAAATTAATTCAACACAATCGGACTCCACACCACATGAATCTAATTGCCTGTCACTAAATGCATCGCAAGCATGATTAGAATAATGCTAATTCGGATCAACTTGATACATTATCAAGTTAATAGTAAACCGCTGACTTAGGATTGCTTACTCATTCAATGGGATTCAGTGCGGTAGAATGAAGACCCGAATGGAGGTTCTAGTGTTTACCACCGTCTCAAATACATACAGACAGAGTCAGCTATGTGAGAAATACCTATTCTACTTTCACCACTTTTAGAGGAAAGACGCAGCGTGGAAGTGCCCGATTAAAAGAACAAAGGTTCTCTTAAGATCAGTCTAAACTGAGGATGGAGACGCTTCAATCCCATATCCAGTATACAATTTTCTACAAAGCACCTCTATTTATTTTATTAGGTGCCATTCATTTATTTCATTTTAGCTTCAAACTGCTCACAGAACTTCATATAGGATTCCAAAGTGACGTAGTAAGTGATAGTGAGGAGGTGGACAGTTTTACAAATTATCCGATACAACAATTCGAAGTCCAGTTGCAAATAACTGATAATGTACGATATGATTAGAAAAAACAACTTTTTGATAGCGTTTAAAATGCAACTGTTATGAAGGACACGCGGGCACAGATGACGCCTTAAAATAGCGTTGTGTTACGCGTGAGTTCAACGGGGTGGCGAAAACTCCGCAGTATCTTCGTTTTCCTTCCACCTGCCTCGTATGGTTGTTTTTAGTAAGCGAAAAAAAAGGCCAGGTAGAAAGTTTAAACATGAAATACGCTGATTTCTGGCGTATCAGTAACAAGCGTATCCAAAGTACCTACCCAAAGGGCTTAGAGCCACTACTGTACGGATGATGCAATAATTATGAATACGTTATACATTCAAGGACCAGATTCATAATGAAATTAAAAGGTATTGCAGTACAACAATTGCTAAAGTAATGAAGAAACCCAATTGTTCATACAGCACTCTAAAACAGCCTGCCAACGCAACTTATAGATACGATACATCATGTTGTTGTTGAGATTCGGAAAGACGTTATCCGTTTCATCAAAACATGGGAACTCCTTATGTCAAGGACCTTGACGTAAACGGGAAGCAAGTGAGCGAGGTAAGCTGTAACTTCGGTTAAGAGGATGAGAAGAGCAGAGAACCTGCAGAATACTGTATTAAATACAGCTAACGGTGAGAGGAAACATAAAACGACACACGCAGACATAACACGCAAAAAGTATAATTCCCTATAATAACAAATAAATCATAAATGACATCTGGACTGGATGTATACCGCATCATAATTATTTATTTTCATTCACAGACATAAGCAAATTCACCAAAAGCCAAACTTCAGGGCCTTACTGTGAACGAACGGCTGGACGTACGTACAAAGATCCGGGTGTTCTAAAAAAATCGAGAGTCCGCGATCAATTTGAAAAGTATTAATTGAATGACAGACTCCCCAGATTAATTCAGATCTGTTCAACTGTAGGTACTCCTCATTCAGCGAAACGTTTCAGGGTGGCAGTCAGTCTACGGTCGTGTTCTTCTTGTGTCTTCCCAACTACTAGAATGTCATCGGCTAGTTCCCGTTGTAGGGATTTTCTCCTGAAAACAGCCCACTAACAGTGTCCTTGATGTTCGGTAATGAAAAATGCAATTCATGTCGGTACAAAGCCCTAGTAATATATACAGAAAATAATAAACTGTTGAAGAGTTAGTAGCCATTTTTCATTCTCCAGAAGTTTGCTGTTTGTTAAATTGTTAGATACCGAAAATTTAAGTGAGCTCGGAGACAGGAGAAAAAGGAAACGACGGATGAAGATGGAATGCAAAACAACCAACGGAGGGAAGAAGTATGAATACACCATGAAGAGTGTTTTGTCATTGTCAAGGAAGGACAAATGATGTGTTGCAATCTCTTAGGGGATGCAAAAATAGAGTGGAGCAAACGTATATACAGATTACTCCCAGGAAGTAAATCCGTGCCACGAACAGAAAAACACGCTCGACCTGGTTCCGCTTCCAATTTGTCAACAGGTTCCTTGCTATGGAAAATTCTATAATCGCATCCCTCGCACGACGGCGTCTTTTCGTAGCGAGGTTCAACTCATTTTCCGGCTACAACGAACTACTTGGAGATCGGGAGGGTGTTTCGTGTTAAAAAGATTATTTACACTCTGTGGAATGGCGTTTTTAACTGGACAGAGGGCAGAGGAACCGTGTCTTGGACATAGCAATTATTGTAAAGATCGATTTCTGCAAGTTTAATTGAGCAGTATCATTTCATAGTCTAGTTCTTGTTATAATATCGCAGTCTGTAACAATAATCATCGCCTTTTATCTAGAATTAGGAAGTGTCCTCACATCCTATCCTACCTTCATCACACCCATGTTGGTGACTTCTCATGAGTAGGTACGCTGACCAGAAGCTTCACGTCATCATCGAACTTACCTGGTCCACGGTCAACCATTAATGTTGTCGAGGATGAAGCTTTTCGAGGTGACATAGAAACCGGTTCCTCCCCCCTCTGTTGGATGTGTGTATAGAAACCTCTTCCTTCCCCCCACACCTTGACATTTCTTTCAATGCTGTTTGACAGGCAGCTTTCTGCTCCCCAGGCGAATGTGACTTACAACAAAAACCGTGTTTCCCTTCTCCAATAAAACCCAGTTTCACAATTCTAATCTCAGATTTCAAGCTGAACTACCCTCGATATATTCCCCTGGTATTTTCCTTATGTACCAATATACTTACTGACTCATGCATATATACTCTTCTGAACTCCCTTCGAAGGTCCAGAACATTCTTTCTGGAGAAGGTTCTTGAATGTTCCGGAACAGGAAGTCGCTTCGATGGTCCTGAACCTTCTGTAGCATTCTAGAACATTCCGGAACATTCCCTTCGAAGGGTGCCCTACTTTGACACCCGTATCTCCGAACCCAACCCCTGCAGTTCCAAACCGAAACCTTCTTCATGGATGGGAGATGGAGGGCTATCATAATATACCCGCCATGGGACTGCAGGGGAGGGTTGCGGAGTTATAGCGGCACGCATGGACCACGCTTACACGTATTACGTATATTGACAACTTTTTTTTTTTGCAATGATGAACAAAAATTGGGATTCATTCTTTCAGCAATCCCTCAAAAATTGAAATAAAGTAAAATTATGATTCATCAAGTAAAATTATGATTTAATCACCACTTCTATCAAGCTCGGTTTTGAAATACCCTCCTACTATTTCCTGAAACGAAATTTGGTGCAATGGACAGGTTGAGGTAATTGGCAAAAAGTGGGAAACACGAGGACCGCATTCTAGTTTCCTTCACGTCACTTCACTTGTTCCAGGGTCAACATAGCGCAGAGAATATAGTGCCGTATTTTTACCGACCCCCACACCGAAGACCACATCAAAACCCCAAAGATAATACGTTTTTCGTGAATGGCTTAGTTGTGCAGTATTATATCTAGACCTCTTTTCTAAACCTTTCGCCTGGGGGATAAAAAGGTGCCCCCAAACAGCGTTGAAGAAATTTCAAGGTATGGAGTGAAGGAACAGGTTTCTATACACAAATCTAACCGAATGGGCAGGAACAGACGGTTTCTATATAACCCCGAAATGGTTCATCAACATAAGTAAGTGTGAGTTAAACGGTTTGAACTGCCCAGATACCTATCATTACTAGGGAACAGCTGATTATAATATACTATGATCGTAATCCACTATTATACTGAATATTAGACTTCGACTCTGGTGGCATTCATGTCGCGTCTGTGGTATGTGTGTGCGGTGTGTGTGTGTGTGTGTGTGTGTGTGTGTGTGTGTGTGTGTGTGTGTGTGTGTGTGTGTGTGTGTGTGTGTGTGTGTGTGTGTGTGTGTGTGTGTGTGTGTGTGTGTGTGTGTGTGTGTGTGTGTGTGTGTGTGTGTGTGTGTGTGTGTGTGTGTGTGTGTGTGTGTGTGTGTGTGTGTGTGTGTGTGTGTGTGTGTGTGTGTGTGTGGGGGGGGGGGGGGGTGTACGAATAACCTGTCAAAGATGGTGTATGGCCTGAGACTCCTTAAATCGAGTATCACAACGGAAGCATTAAATAGAGTTTATGACGCAACATTCAATGCAACGATTCCTTATGGGCTCATTCATTGAGGAAGCACCTTTCCTTCAGCACTGCGCAGGCTGGAGTGCCTCATGAACTACGCGATGTGACAAGCACAAATGAAAACCGATTTAAATTGCTTAAAAAAATAAATAACCTTGTACCCTGAATCATTTGTGCGTGCGTCCGTGCGTGTCTGCGTGTGTGCACCGTAAAAAACCATCCTACAAATTCATGGTCTTACGCTAATAGGAATTATCGTGTTGATCTACACGGAACGGGTATGTATACAGGAAAACAATAATCCGCTGTGTAACAATTTGGGATGTTTTAGCGTAGGTAACATGGTTATATAAACCGGTCTTCCAGAAACAGATTCGTCAAAGGCTGAAACGGTCCATATCTCGAATCACCCTCACCTCAATTACTGGATGTGTAACCAGTGACCAGGGACACTATGGGGGCACATAGCAACAGACTGTCCTGTTACTAAGTGGCCTACGACGCACCGTAGATGATCAAATTAAAGCATGCATGAACATGAAATTTTACACACATATCAATAAGCGCCAGTTCATGAGAGATATTGGCAATGTATTTTTGTAATTATGATGGCATTCGAATCATGTTACCCACATCGGAGTAGTGAGGTGATGAATCGATGGCACGATAAGTAAGGGGAGTCATATCAAAGAATGAAAATAAATAGAGCGGGATAATGAGAAGACATGGTGCTTGAAGACACTATGCGACTGTCACGTTGATATTATACGAATTGACGGAATGGGATGGAAGCGGAAATGGGATAACCTGGTGACACCATTCCGTGCCCCTCGACCTACGTACACCCTGCAACGGGGATGTAAAAACAACCATGCGAAACATGAAAAGCCGAATCTAAATCCGGAAACACACTTGAAATACAAAAAAACTACCTACGTATACATCGGGAGATAAATATTTTCCGAAAGGTTTTCACAATATGCGTTACCCAAGGGCGTGATCGATCGGACTGAAGTAAACCGCTCGAAAGAAGAGAACGAAGTGGAATAAAACGTGAGACACTTACGTTATGACGATTCCCAATGATGAGGGTCAAGCGTGTGACTTGGGTCATGATAGATACCAGCTGATTCCAACCAGGAGAAAAATATGACGTGAGAGAACTCGAGTTGGACCCACTGGATAAGCAAGTGGCAACTGCAATGGGTGGAAAATGACGGGAGCGCCTCTCTCTAGGAATAACAACCGGAGCTAACGGGGAGCACAACTCGACACCCTCTCGGTCAACCAAAACAATCAATGAGTTTTAGAGTGGCGATCGGTGAAACAACTTTCTCTAGATGAGATGCGAAAGGAGTGGGACTAAAAACCCCACTACGTTAAACATGATATTATGGAATAATACATGAATAAATTAGCGTTACACATGATGCTCAACGGACGGTGGGTTAATATATAGTGGAACCTCGATAACTCGAATATCAAAGGACCAAGGAAATAGTTCGACTTAGAGAGGTATTCGGGTTTGTGAGGTTTCGAGCTATCGAGGTTTTAAGCCAAGAATTTTGAGTTAGGGGGTGGTTTCACCAAAAACTGCCAAGACATGTTTAAAATACGAAATATGTATGTACCTACCATGTAAAAAAAAGTAAAACAAGATTACGGATGAATTCGATTTCTTATTTGGTATAGCAGAAGTCTGTAATAACAATTCGTTTTTTTTTTTCACATTTTACCGATCAATGACGTTTTCAATATTAACCAAGGCTGAGAATCCCTTCATGCACTTCCTTCAGGATTTTGGTTTATTATTTTCAATAACGAAACTTCGGAATCGATGAGCCCCCCCCCCCCACCAACAAATTTGATGTTTCAGTTTCAAGGTATGTAGAATCCGAAAATGTAAATAATAATTTTACATAGTAAAAAATAATTGTATCCCCCCCCCCCCCCCCTCAAAATTTGACGGTTTACATTTCAAGGGACGTAGAATACGAATATCGAATAAAAATTTGTCCGTCCGTCGGTGGCTTCCCATGAACCAAAATTCACGAAATTTGATGTAAGGGTCCCGTTTGGGCTCTAGTTGGTCCTCGAAGCTCGGTGTTACTGCCACTCAACTCTAAAGCTGGGTTTACACTAGTGAAACTCCCTCGCGAAAGTCACTCGGGCCAAACATACTCGCTTCGAATGAAATTTCGCACTACCCAAAACAGAACGCAATTCAGAGCGAAAAATAGCGCGAGTGGGGCGAGCCGCCTTCAGTTCTGGTTTTGCAGCCAACATGGAAACTTGTTTTGTCACTCCAGCCGCTGCAGCCGGGTTTTCCGTCATGTCAATGGCATTTTTGACCGAGAAAGGGAAAAAGAAAAGTCGCCACCCTCAACGATGGTGGAGCACACAATTATTTCTTGGAAGAAACCAATATGGAAACAACATTATGAGCTGCAAGCACTGTTCTTGATTCATCCCTCGCGCAACTGCGGCGACCACGTTTACACTAAGCGAAACTCGACGTGCGAAACCCTTTGATGTGCGGACAAAAACCGACTGAGTCCCGGCTCGCAGCGAGGGCCCTCACCCCGCAATTACTCAGGGATGGGGCAACGTCTACACTAGCGAAACTCCCTCGCGAAATTATAATTTCGCGAGGGAGTTTCGCTAGTGTAAACGCAGCTTAAGGGGTTGAACTATCCAGAGTACCCCTATCTCGAAAAGTTTATTTTGAGGTGTGGATTTTCTCGCATTTTTAAATAGTTCGATTTTTTTCTGAATTGCTGACACCATTTGGATGTTGCCATGAAATTTGCCCTAAAGAGCAGCGCGCATGCAGGCATGAAGGTGGGTTGAGAGCGCACATCACTTGTCTCGCGGCTAGGTGACTGCGTAGCGGAGCGGTCTACGAGTCGGGCTCTTACACTCTTCTGCTTAAAATCAGAGGTTCAAATCCCGGTTCCAGGACCGAATATTTTGGTTTATTTTTGGTTTATTAATTTCATAATGACCTTTGGAATCGACCATGAGAAAATTATTTAACCCCCCTCCAAAATTTCATGGTTTATGTTTCAAAGGACGTAGAATACGAATATTGAATAAAACTATTTCCGTCCGTACGCCGTCCAAGGCTTTTTCCTTATGAACCAAAACTCACGAAATTTGGTGTATTTATTTAGTTATTCACTTCACTTTTAGGGGAACAGGCCCAATTGCCAGGAACATGGTACAAATCAGACAGCAAAACAATTCGCATAAAATAAAGATACAAAAAATAAATAAACTTCATAGGGAAATGAAAATAAGGAAAATAGGGGAGAAACAAAATTCACTAAGTGATGCACAAACCAGTAGGCACTAAGAGAAGCTTGTCTTTGAGTTCTTAATTACAGACTTAATGAGCCAAGTGAATCGTTGAAAAAGTCTAAGTCACAGTGAGTAGTCATGAATAGGTTCGCGGAACGAGGGAGTATAAAGAGGGCGGTTGGTCAAATAATTCGCTGGTGCGAAGGATATGTGGAAGAGGGGGGAAGAGAGCGCCGACAGCCGTGGCACCTGAAGACCAATCTTCGACAGCAATGCGGGGCAATCCAACGTATTATTAATAAGCTTGTGTAGCAGAACGATGTCAGCGTGGCTCCGGCGGGTCTCCAATGGCAGCATACGGCATGAGTCCAACAGTAGATCGAATTGCATTTCTGAAGAAGGAACACCAATCTTGCATCCCACGTACCGAAGAAACTTATTTTGCACCCTTTCCAAAGTATACCTATGAATCGCATAGCTTGGGGACCAAATATGCTAGGCATAATTCAAGCATCAGACATACTAATGCTTTATACAGCAAGACGATAGCAGAACAGGCAGCCAGAGTTTCCACGCGCATATAAATTTTGAGATCCTCCGCGAAGAGCAAGCAGTGGATGCCCTTCTGGAAGCTGTGGACAACGCTCCTGAGCACCAGCAAGAAGCACAGGGGGCCCAGGTGACTCCCCTGAGGAATCCCTGAAGATACCGCAAACGGGGCAAACAGGACACCCCTCACGCGAACCACCAGCTGACGACACCCCAGATAGCTCGAAATCCACTCACGGAAATCCCCGGACACACCCAGAGATTCAATCAAAGACAGAAGATGAGAATGACACAGCTTGTCGAACGCCTTGGCGTAGTCGGTCGAGATACCGTCCGTCTGGAATCCCCGACCGAACCCCTCCATGACGAAATCCTGGAACTCCAACAAAATGTATATGGGTCCCATTTGGGTCTAGTTGGTCCTCGAAGCTCGGCGTTACTGCGACTCAACTTTAAGGAGTAAAAAATAGGGGTTGAAATATCCGAAGTATCCGTATTTCGGAAATTTTATTCTGTGTGGACTTTTTGCATTTTTAAATACCTAGTTTATTTTTTTCTAAATTTTTGAGACCATCCGGAGCATTCTACGATGTTGCCATAAAATTTGGTACAAAATTTGCCCTAAAAAGCAGGGTGTACGCAGGCATGAAGCTGAGTTAGCGCACATCACTGACCCCTCAGCCAGGTTGACGCTGTAGCGCAGTGGTTTAAGCGACGGACTGGAACGCCAAAATTCCCGAGATCGAAACCCAACCGGGACTGAATGTTTTTCGGTGGACAACACCAATTTCCCTTCAGAACTTCATTTGTGTTTCTTTTTACCATTTTAGTTACTACTGTTTGTCATTGATAGAATCCTTTTAGCAACATTTAACACGTGATTTAGGTAGGTACCTAGTAACGACTGTGGGGTTGGGTACTAAGCTACGGAGTGTCTACATATATCTACATCTACATAATATACAGAAGGGTTATCTATACAAAGAGGGTTATCTATACGGAGAAATGTTATCTGCAACAGAAGGATGTTCTATCCAAATAATAAACCGTTGTGTAGGGACTTGCAGCGTTTTTTTAAATTCGATATTTGTATTTTACATCCCTTGAAACGTAAACCATGAAATTTTGAGGGGGGGTTGAAAACGTTTTTTCACGGGCGATTGCAAAGGTTCATTATTGAAAATAATAAACCAGAATTGATGATTTGCACAATAGGGGCTCCCAATCAGGCTGGTTGCCAAATCAAGATTTCAAAATTACCTGGCTTCCCCCTAACAGAGCTAAAGGTGTCAACAAAAAAGTGCCTGCTATGAATGACCATCTTATGAGCCAATCTTCAAAATACCTAACGCATCTACTTAATCTACCCCTCAATTTATTACATTATCAAACAATGTCCAACGGTCTAAAACATTTATAATGAACTAAATAGTTATGACGATTTGCAAGGCGAAGCAACCCTAGAAAAATGTGTCCCTAGGTACGAGAGAAGAATGAGAGTTTTTCGGTGGATTTTACGATTTCACTCTCACAGAGCAAAAAAATGTTCATTATTGAAAATAATAAACTAAAAGGTGGTTGCAAACAACATCGACATGTTTTCATGAAACACTAAAACAATTAACGAGCTCGAGGACTATTTCTAGAATGACTTCCCACGTAGGTAAGGCTTTTCATGACCCATTTGTTACGTAGTGTTCTAGAACGCCAATCACTGTATTCAAGCTTTTTTCGTAATGTTCAAGTAACACTTGGAAATTCAGATCCACAAAAGCTGCCCCAAGAATAACCGCATCATCATATCTATGGGCTAGAAAGAGCGCACTAAGCTGTAAATGTAAGGGTACCTCTTCGTAATTTATTATCCAAGTTCAACTCCATGCATTACAAAAACAATTTTTAATTTAACATCGTGGTAGGGCCATTTGAAGTTTTAATTAACCAGCGAGTTTGCAGCACGTAATTACTCCGAGTTGACTGACAAGGAAGTAACTAAAAAAGCCCCGATAATTATCGTGCTTGATACCTTTATCTGAGAGGGATTCGCTCCGGGTGATTTGTGCCTATCCCTGGGGGTTTAGGCACCGCGCCACATTCATCTTCTTAAGAAAGCTAAGCTATTCCTCAACATTAACTTTTTTTATTTATTTTTAATACAAGATAACCCAGAAAAACTCATTATAACGTGCAATTTTCACAGGCCTTCAGGCCTGGGGATTAATAGGGACACTTCGCTTGATTGATCCTGTTAGTAGTTGCAGTGAAATGCTTCAACTGAAAGGAAAAACCTTTAATTAAAGTAGCAATTGGAAAACAAAAAGAAGACTAACAGTTATGCACGATTTGAGAAAAACTGATAAAAAACTGATAAAATTGTGTTCCTAACTGTGATGTATTTAAATTATACAATAAAGTTTTCGTTCTGTTAAAAAAAAAAGAAGAAGAAGAAGAGGGGATAATGCTCGTCAGCAAAAGAATCAGTGATATTCTATGGAGCACACCTATACAGGTTATTGCCATTGTTATCCGGAAGAAGGACCAGGAACAGAAGACAAGAGGAGCAGGGTGGGCCAAATCAGGAGGAGTTAATCAAGTGGTGACCAAGAATCATTTGTACGGAGCTTGACATTGCACAGTGCTCCTGTGCAACAATGACCTGAGATTCAATTCTGAAGGAGTAACTCCGGGGTGAATTAGGTCAGAAATAAGGTACCTACTATAGTGATTTTTGAAGTGGGTGGAACTCGGCATTGCCGAGAAAGAGCGAGCCGTATTTCTGAAACTGAAACCTTCAATACAATCTTGAATGTCTGATCGGACTGGTTAATTACGAATTAGGCTCGGCTTTTTTTACAGGTTATTTTTTATCACTGATAGCACCATTTAATTGTATTGACTCAACTGCTGATACTACTTCTAGTGTTATTATACTAATATAATATGGTGATTTCAGACAATTTTCCAGGTTTTTGACTAATAAAAAATGAATTTCGGGAGCTTAACCTTCGTTACAACCTCAATTCCTTACTCTTCGGTCAAAATCAACCTGATATTCTGTCTTCTCGCCCTGAAAAACATGGAAAACAGTACCTAAAAAGCTCATGTTACTAACACGTTACTAAAACACAAAAAGTGCCTATTTTTATATCCATTTTCACTCATAACACCCCTGGGTGTATTCCGATCTGGCTGCAAACTTTCGGTACACAACTAGGGCCCAAATGGAGCATGCGTGCGAAAGATCGAATTTTTTAGACCGAAAATGAAGCCGATATATATGTGATAGGGCGTACGGCGGACGGACATTGCATTTTTGAAATCTACGCACCTTGAAACGTAAAAGAAAAAATTTTAAGGGGGTGTTATAAAAATTTTTTGTTGAGCGATTACATAGGTTTATTATTCCGTGAATAATAAACCTATGTAATCGCGAAACATGGAAAACATGATACCCTCCTCACAAACTCATGATACTAAAACATCAAAAAACCCTATTACTGTACCCATTATTCACCCGTAACACCCTTGGGTATATTCGATCGGGCTGGAAAGTTTAGGGACACAACTAGGACCCAAACTCAGCCTGTGTGCGAAAGAACGAACTTTTTACAGAAAATAAAGTAGATATAGTAGATACGGATGTGCGATGAGTGACGTGAGCGAACACAAAGATTACCTACTATTCAGAGATGAATAAACCAAAAAGAAAAGAAGCTTGCTTTTTTGGTCCTCCCGAAGCGCTATTGACAGAAAAACGCTGTTGGACCGAATGGAAAAGCGGTATAAAGGGTAATGCGCTCAGTCGGTTCTCTAGATAGGTATATATCGAACAGAACTCACGGTACTGTCAATTGTTGAATTTTTAGTGAACCCAAGGGTATTGGGTATGGGGTATAATTCAGGTGGGAACGGCAACTCTATTCTTGATTTATGTTAATTCCTTATCCCTTAATTTTCCGAGTTACAAATCATATGTATTCGCCGAAGATACACCTCCGTTCTCGTTGGTGGTGATATGTGAGAAGAGGTTTTTAATAAAGCACATCAAGCATTAGATTCGCTTGAAACTACTACGAGGAGCCCTTATTATATCATTTACCATATTCACCTGTCTCCCCCCAAATCCCCAATGTTACGTAATTGATTACTTAGTGTATAAAAAAATATTTTTGAATGGCTCATAAAAACAGGGAGAGAAGGAGCTGAAAACTTAATCCGTATAGTATTCTTTACATCATACAGTAGAAGATAAGTTTTAGTTTATTTAATATAGTATAACTACCTCATTTATTTACAACGGAGATAAATTGTAGGAACTGAAAGAAAAAAACTTGGCATATTCCTGCGGGGAGCAACAGGCTCTCAGCCTGCTGCCCTGCAAAATAATGTTGTTTCTTTTGAATTTGAATAAATTGTCGTTTTTATACTACCTAAACATGTACAACTTACAAAAGAAAGAATAAAGAAGAAATCTAACTTGGGGAGTGGCGCACATGTGAGAGCGCGGAATGCAAGTGTAAACATGTCGAGTAGAATGCCACTTTACATTAAACGGAAACGGGAGGACTCGACAGTAAGTAAATATGGGCTGATCGATACCAACTTGAACCACACAAGCAGTCTACGAAAGCATAAAGTGAAATATTCCGGAAGACATTTTCTATTATTTCTGATGTTTGTGCAGACATAATAATATATAGTGTGTCGATGACGCTTAGTGCGAAACGTTCACACGAGTCGTGAGTTTTTTCTTTACTTATTTTTTTCTTTTCTTTTTTTCGTGTTCTATCTCCACAATCTCAATAACATACATATACATATATTATTTTACCTTCATTCCGTTCTCGTACTTGGAAATTAGTAGACAAAAACCCATGAATAAAGTTATAATGCTTAATAATACTGTTCGTAAAACTTTTGTTCCGATAGTTTCGGAAACAACTCAATGTGTAATGCCTACAGCCCGCAGAGATATTCTCGAATAATATAGAATGGAGACAACAACTTGAACTGTTAGTAGGCGGAGTTGGTAGCAATGGAACAACTCGAACAGATAGCTGAAGGATTGGCGGTTGGGGTGTAGTGGCTGACGTTCTTTTCTACCTTCCGCTGGATATACTCCGACAAAAAGCTAAAATGGATTTGCTCATAGCGATTAGAATCGAAATACTGAGGAGTTAACAGCGGCATCAATTAACGAGAAAGGTCACAAATCCACGAAACAACTGCGAGCGGACGGGGAAAACAGTGAAGAGGATAATGGAAACTGAGAGGCGTTTTTGCCACCGACCTCGCGTTCACCCTTCGCCGGCTAAACAATAATCATACAGGTGAGGTTGGCCTACCTCGAATGTAGTAGGTACAGATAGGAGGTGAAGTAAATATACAGGGTGCTCCAGAACTTCCAACTGCTACCACTTCCACTATTTTGGGGTTTTTAGTTCGAAACCACCTTAATGGTTCATTATTTTCAGTGATAAACTTCGCCAATCGACCACAAAAGAAAAAATTGAAAAATATATATTTATTTTCAATTTTTTTCTTTTTTCACGGGCGAGCCCTATTACATTACAATATTCAAAAAATTTAAGAGGAGTGAAAAATACGCTAATATAAGTAAATAATACACACAAATAAAGAACGTGAAAAAACCTAAAATATTTCATAAAAAACTGATGGGGGAGGAAGATAACAAAGTCTTTAAGGAAGAAAGGGAGGAATGGAAAAAGTCGAATTCGGGGATAATGGTGAGATTGGCAGTCCGAAGAAGTCTACAAGGGGTTGGCTATTCACATAGTTGGTAGGGGTGAAAGGGACGTGGAAGAACATTGGTGAGCGTGAGACGATGCGAGGAGCGGCGGACAGTCAATCGTGTGGTTCAAGATCCTGTGGAGCAATACGAGATCTGCCGTGCATCTCCTCCTTTCGAGGGTATCCAAATGTCACTTCCGCGGCAAAAAATCGTGATCAACGTCGGCTGACAGGATTCCTAACTGGAAAGCCACATAGCATAGGAAATAAGTTCCTACGCTTATTAGTATATTACTAATACTAATTAGTATATACTACTTAGTACTAATACTACTAATATATACTACTTGTGATGAATTTAAAATTGGCATCACGGTGGTGTGAGGGAAATTGCCCAGGCGGTTATGAGCGAATCACCACCGACGTCTGGGATCTTTGTGGATGAGGTTTTAGGTGAATTTTGCCTAGGCGGTTATGAGCGAATCACCACCGACATCTAGCATCTTTTAGAGAGGAGGTGTCCAGGCGGTTATGAGCGAATCACCACCGACATCTGGAATCTTTTGAGAGGAGGTAGAGGAGGTTTGCCTAGGCGGTTATGAGCGGATCACCACCGACATCTAGGATCTTTTGGAGAGGAAGTGTCCAGGCGGTTATGAGCGAATCACCACCGACATCTGGAATCTTTTAGAGGAGAGAGAGAGCAAGGCAGGAGGAGAGAAGAGAGAGCTGGTTAGAGGAAGTGTCGAATGAAGCTAAAGTCGCAGGATCCGGGGTTTTGTAGGAAAATGAGTCCTCTCCCTCCAACCCCCTGCTAGGGGTTGGTGGTGGGGCTCGAGGTTGTGTACCCTGGGTCCTGTGGCTTGTCTCCCCACTCGTACCGTTTATTAGCAGAGTTTATCTTTTGCGGTTGAATATTGGCGAGAACTTTAGGTTTGCTAGAGGAGTGATTCCTGGAGGGACTCACGACACTACTAATACTAATTAGTAGTATATACTAATATAGTAACAGCCACCCCCAGTCAGTGGTGGTTGTATATTATAGTGTTATGTAGGTAGTACAGTAGTAGTAATTATATAGGGGTAGTCGATTCAGAATCAGGAATTCGCGAGAAAAAAGTAAATGTCCGCGAACCGTGGACGCAAGCCCTTAATCACTATTCTTTTTAAGCAGAACGGTCATAACAAACTGAAACGTAGATCTTTTTGTTCAACATTAGTAGAACCG
The DNA here is from genome assembly GCA_954871275.1 of Leptopterna dolabrata. Lineage (NCBI taxonomy): Eukaryota > Metazoa > Arthropoda > Insecta > Hemiptera > Miridae > Leptopterna > Leptopterna dolabrata. The sequence continues at coordinate 47,817,463 of OX940978.1, read as the reverse complement.
ATCCCTGAATATCTTTTAGTTTGTTGCAAATCGAATCACACTCTAATTACCCCAATTTACTCGAAACACGCCACCCAAATACAGTATTATATAAAAATCGCATTACAGTAAGGTGCCATAGTTGGTAGAAGTGTATATAGGAATACATATCAACACTTATAAAGAAGTACACGAAACTGGCGAAACAGTATTGTATCCGTAATTATATAATACAACAACTAGTACCATAGGTACTTCGTTGATATAAATAAAAGAATCGTAGGAAATACTGAACTAAGAATACGATGTTCCCTCTCAATAATTGCAACTAGGCATGTATAATTGCACCGGAACGAAGAGGTGATAAGTAATAAAGAAATGCCCCTAGCGTACTGTAATAATTATTTTGAACAAAAAACACCGACCCGGTTTAAACAGAACATCTTAGCCCCATATGGGAAACTAACTCATAACCGAATAGCTTGTATTGGAAAAGAATAAATTTTGATAGAGTGTGTATGTGGGAAGGTAGCAGGTAATATATTCGAGGAGAAATACTGAAGATGAAGGAAAAAGGGCCCTAAAGAAATTCTGGTCTGTGGAAGGCGGACGGCAAGAGATGTTCTCGGGAGTTCATTAAAATTTGAAGTTTTATCAGTGTAGCTTTTTGGATATTTAATACGGAGTGAGCTGAACAGCACCCTACATTCGCCGAAAATCCAGCTCAACAATTGTCTACTTCTCGTAGTTCAATAACTTCGGTTTTTGTTCATTTTTTTAGAAGTTATTTAACCATTTAATCAAACAGAGATTTAATCTGACGAGAATATCCGAAGAGAAAGTTACTTCTATGAGTTCTTACCCCCACTTCCAACAACGGATAGAATGACGGGGTACCAGTTCTCCCAGAAAAGTCAAGTAATATCATATTTCTCCATAGTTCCATGACAGACGAACTTCGATGATGGGGTACCAAATTCTCCATGAAAGTCAAGTGATATCATATTTCTCCATAGTTCCAATCAAACTGGCCCAAGAAGAATATCTTTGAATGAGCTTGTGATGTGTCCTATTTTCGGATTTCCAATAGGCATACCACCGACTATTACGATGTATTCGTCACTCATTTCAATCTGAATTGGACCGTACGTAACGTTTCTCTCGAGCACCTAACCACAACATCGCAAATTATATAAAAACCTGTTATTTATGCGTGAGACTTGGGTTAAACGTTCGCTTATGCTCAAATAAAACTTATCAGTCGCAGCTTTTGATGATAACAAATGCGAACTCCCAGGACACCTATCAAGCCCTTCAATTCACTTAATTCTGTTGAATGAAATCGAAGTGCTGATGAGACGTAACGATTGCGTATGACTTGGGCGTAGGACGTTTCCGCCCAAATCCCCCAGGTAAAGTCATTAACGAGGGGGGTCTAATCTCTCACGCTCCAAAACACTGCCCGAGTGAAGTGGACTTTTCCGCCCAAAACAGTAAACAGCGTTGGGCTGCAAACCGCCTTCTGTCTCCCTCCACTCGCCAGTCACTGGCTTCCACACAGCTCAGTTGCCTACGATCGTTTGCTCTGTGTTTATTGTGATGTCTGCTGATATCGATATGGTTCCCATGTTCGTGACAGGGAAAAGAGGAAATGACATGATTCTTTTCAACTCATTCAAGTTTACAGAAAACCGTACCTTAGCGTCAGGAGACATTAAGGGGAGGTAAGTTTTCAGAGATCTATTGAATTAATAGGTATTAATTACACTGTAAAATTGTAAACAATCTATTGTATCCTACGTCTAAAGTCGACTTTTTACCTTTTTTCTCAGGTGTTCCGTGAATACATGTTGTGCGTGGCTAAAAACGTTGGGTAAAACTGTCACTGTAGTTGATAGCAAATGCGATCATAACCACCAGCCGCTTACAGATAAACAGTTGCTGACGGAACGTGTGAGAAATAATGCAAAGAGGAGAGCTGAAGAATCCCCACATGAGAGACCGAGCAAACTTTTTCGAAGTGTTATTGATCAGGATTGTGCTGCGTCGTTCACGGTAAGATGAAATAACATTTTCAGCATAAAAATATCAGCTAATAGTGTGTTCGTCGGCAGATTTTGCTTTTTTTCTTTTTTCTTCCCAGAATCAGGATGTACGTAACGTCAAGAAAGCAATGTATCGAGTTGAGAGAAAACAGTATCCGCGTCTTCCCTCGAACATAGAAGAGACCCACCTGGCCTTGGACAGTCTGCACCTTGAAACCATCACGAAGGAGAGATTCCTGCTGGTAAACGATACCGATTCAAACATCGTTATTTTCAGTACACCACTAAATCTGTCTGCCCTGTGCCGTTCAGAAAAATTGTTTGTTGACGGAACTTTTGACTATAGTCCTAAATATTTTGTGCAGTTTTTTTCAATTCATGGACATTTCAACGGCCACTACATTCCGTTGGTGTTTTGCTTGTTGAATGATAAACGCGAGGTCACGTATAAATCATGTTTCTCTATTGTTGAGGACCTTTGTGAGGAACACAAATTTACTCTGTCCCCAAAAGTTGTTGTTTCTGATTTAGAAAAAGGCATACAAAATGCTGTTAATGCCGTTTTTCCTCGAGCCGAATTAGAAGCCTGTAGGTTCCACGTTGGCCAAGCTTGGTAGAGGGCGGTTCAGCGGTTTGGCTTGACGACTATGTACAAAGATGTCAAATCGGAGGTGGGCTCGTGGCTGAAGCTGTTCTTCGGAATGCTGCTCCTTGATCCAAATGACGTTGAAGCTGGATTTGAAGCCATCCTGAGTGCCAAGCCTACATGTAGGCATGCAGGCGTCACGAAGTTTGTGAAATACTTGCGGTCAACATATATACGTAGCGATGCTTCCTTCCCTCCAACGTTGTGGGCGAAATTTTCCGCAGGTTTGAGCCACACAACAAATGCCTGTGAAAGCTTCCACAGCCATTTCAACAACAGCTTCAACCACTCCCACCCGCCCATTTACAAATTTGTCGACGTGCTCCTGGCATTTCAAAATGAAAATTATATCAAAATCAACAGCACTGAACAGCCACATCGAAAGCCTAACTCAAAAGCACGCAGGAAAATGGAACACTTACTCCGTTTTATGGAGAAATACTCAAATGACGAGAACCTACTGGACTACTTGAAATCAGTGTCAGGGATATATGTCCGTGTTTGAATATCTGACTTCTATGACACACTATTTTTATGAAATCGATAGTTATAGTATGATTGTTTGACTTGTCCGTGTATTACTCTTGTTATTATTATTTTTGAAATATACGGGCATATGCGCTATATTGGGCTACTTTGGGCTATTTCCCGCTAACCTGGGTGGGCGGAAAGGTCCACTTCGCGTTGGTGCGAAATGGGCGGAAAGGGGTACTTTTTCTGAGCAGTGGGGATTATTTCTGAACTTTTACGATGGGCATTAGAGGGATTTGGGCGGAATGGTCAAACTCCCTATGACTTTTACGTTGGCTTCCACAAAGGCCAACTACTGTACGGGTCCATCTGAGGACACACAACCCACGTAGCCTCAAAATCGTTGCAAAATTTGTTCAGTTCTTTTGTATTCGGCAGTGCGGTTTCATTGCCAATATTTATGTTGCTTTTCTTGTTGCTTGCACTAAGCATAAACTTCAACAGATTATAATAGAAACTTGTGAAGAATTATGAAAGAAAGAAAAGGGATAACGTTTGAAGTTCCTAAGGGCTCCGTGCTAGGTCCTATCTTATTTCTTGTTTATTTAAATGATGTATTTAATATTCCTACTGATGGAAAGGTTATCACATTTGCGGATGACATAGTCTTGATGGTCAGGGGAAAGACGCGGGAGGTGGTGGTGCACCAGGCTAATAAGGATTTTTCTGTAATGGGAGGATGGTTTAGGAGGAATGGTCTGATAATGAGTACAAGTAAGACGTGTTTCATGACCCTTTCCATCAACTCGAAGGTCAGTCTGCTGAGTCCGTGATTATGGCACATACGGATGACTATAACTCTGGTGATACTTGTTCACGTCCGGAGCACAAACGAGTGCACGACGTATTGTATCTTGGGGTATGCCTTGACCAACATTTGGGATGGTCCTTTCATATTCGCAATTTAATATCAAAGATACGGAAAGCTTTCTCTGTTGTTGTTAGGTTGAGGAAGTTCTTGGGTGTAAAGGTCCTCATGCAGGATATTATGCTTTTGTCCATAGCCTCCTTAATTATTGCCTTCATGTGTATAGAGGAGCTTACAGAACTCATTTCGTTAAACTGGAGAGAACTGTGAATACGGTAATTAGAATTTTGGCTAGCGTTCCATGTCGAAAGAGTGTACGCCCCACTTATAGTGAGCTCAGATTACTTGAACCAGGTATTTATACATATGCTTTTCTTATCCTCCAATACTCGAAGAATCATGTTTTTAAAAGGGTGAGCGAGTGGGGCCGTTTACTGAGCCTGCTCTTAACACCAACGTATCTCCGCGGCCTTACAACAGTTTCTTCTGCCACCAGTTCCTCTATCTTGCTCCATCGTTGTTCATGTGACTCCATATCCTTTACGACTTCTTAGTGCGGCCTATTCTTTTGCAGATTTTCAAAAAAGCTCTTAACGTATTTATAAAAAAAGCTCTATGAATTTTTGCTCTATGTTAACTCGAATACTGGGTTTAGTGCGTCACTGGCGAGTTTGCATTTTGTTTTAAATGATAAGCCATTGTTTCTCAACTAATTCCTAGTAGTTTTTCGAGTGTTGCAACCTATTTGGTCTTCAAAGGCATTATTTCTATATCATTACAATGTAACCTATATGATGTACATATATGTCATATATCTTTTTTGCTATTCTTTATAATTCTTCTTTGCTTGCCTCATGAGTCCCGGGCGCTCTTGTTTCCTGGACAGCTTCTTAGGCTATAGGAACCAATATATTGACTAAAAGTTTTGTCAACCTATATTCTTCTTTTGGTTTATTATTTTCAATAATGAACCATTGGAATCGAGCATGAAAAAAAAAAAAAATTCTTACCCCCCTCAAAATTTGATGGTTTTCGTTTCAAGGTATGTAGAATCCAAAACTGCAATAAAAATATTTCTGTCTGTCCGCCGTACGGACCACATTTCTTAGTTACCATGAAAAAAAATTGATGAAAATCGGGTTATATGTTCCGTTCGGGGTCTAGTTGGTCCTCGAAACTCGACGTTACTGTCAGTCATCTCTAAGGGGTTCAAAATAGGGGTTGAAATTTTCAGAACGCCGTAGCTCGAAAACTTTCGATAGAAGGGTATGGTTTTTTTTTACGTTATTAAATTTGTCTTGAGCTAAACAATTTTATGAGACCACCCGGAGCATCGTACGTCCAGCCGTTCGTGAGCACGAAATAGCTTTGTCAACACGATCGTGAATCAAACGGTATAAATCCGGCCCGGATATCATAACTACGGAGCATCTGATTATAATCAAGGTGTATGAATCTGATTATAATCTGGCTGTATGAAGTCGAGTTGTTTGTTCTGCGAAATTATTTCATTTGACAAGTGATGGACTATTGGATTTTGTTGGTAGGTACTTCTGAATCGTGAACAAACGTTGAAGTATTATTGATGGGTAAATTATTACACAATGGCAAATTATTACTCACCGGCAAATTATTACACAACGGTAAATTATTACACAACGGTAAATTATTACACAACGGCTCATCTACCCAGAAGGGGCTGGATTTGTTGATAGGTACTTTTGCAACTTGAACAACCGTTGAAGTATTATTGATGGGTAAATTATTACACAATGGCAAATTATTACACAACGATAAATTATTACACAACGGCTCATCTACCCGGAAGGGGCTGGATTTTGTTGATAGGTACTTTTGCAACTTGAACAACCGTTGAAGTATTATTGATGGGTAAATTATTACACAGTGGCCAATTATTACACAACGGTAAATTATTACACAACGGCTCATCTACCCAGAAGGGGCTGGATTTTGTTGATAGGTACTTTTGCAACTTGAACAACCGTTGAAGTATTATTGATGGGTAAATTATTACACAATGGCAAAAATTATTACACAACGGTAAATTATTACACAACGGTAAATTATTACACAACGGCTCATCTACCCAGAAGGGGCTGGATTTTGTTGATAAGTAGTACTTTTGCAACTTGAACAACTGTTGAAGTATTATTGATGGGTAAATTATTACACAATGGCAAATTATTACACAAGGGCAAATTATTACACAACTGCAAATTATTACACAACGGTAAATTATTAAACAACGGTAAACTATTACACAACGGTAAATTATTACACAACGACTCATCTACCAAGAAGGGGCTAGATTTTGTTGATAGATACTTTTGCAACTTGAACAACGGTTGAAGTATTATTGATGGGCAAATTATTACACAAAGGTTCATTATTCTATCTCCGTAGAAGGGGAACCTATACAGGTAAATTATTACACAACGGTTTAGGTAGGTACCTAGTAACGAGTAAGGGGTTAGGGGGGGTTCCGCGATCTACATAATATGTGTAGAATAGTACATAATACAGAACCTGTGATCTGTAACAGAAGGATATTCTGTACAAAATAATAAACCGTTCTGCAGGGATTTGCAGCGTTTTTTCAATAAAATTAATTGAATTGAATTGGATGCAATTTTCGACCATGAACTGTTCGCCACCAACTGTAAATCCTGTTGGAAAGTAGGATCGCAGACTAGGTATGATCAAACTAAGAACTTTGTCCTGAAAAGTACAGTTTTTTGAGGTCAGCTCACTCCACTAAGATAATCCGTACTGCCCCTCCCAACCTAAATGAGCGACACCTCCGTGGGTTTCTACTTTGATGTAGTTCACCCCTGGTAGATCTCGGTTACATAAATCGACAATAAAAAATAAAAAAATATGCTGGGCATCCGACGACTAGAAGTCGGCCAAAATGTCTCTTGTAACAACGATTCCCAGCTTTTAAGCAAAACTGAAAACAGAGATGAATACACAAACACATTTGATGACGTGCATGGATCAATCTACGTACAAGCCACAATGTACGTAGAGCGCGTATACTCTGGAAAATTGACGAAATAATTCAAAATTAAATGTGGCACTATTTTTCTTCGCTAATGGAAGACTATCGAAGAAAATGATCAATGAAAAAAAAAAACACAGGAACGTTGGAGAGGTTGGCGAAAAGCAGAGTCTAGCGCTTTGTAGACTGGAGGAAGCAAAATGAAAACAGGAGACACAAAATTAGGACCAGGAAGGAGGCTCCAGCACGTAATTTAGAGAGAGAAAGTCCATAAAAGTGCAAGAGAGAAAACGTGAGGTAGCGCAGAGAGGGAAGCCGAGAGCCTAAACGTCATACCTTATATACAATCCAAGAGTATACGACAGGGAAGGGAGAAAGGTAGAGCAGAACCGGGTGTATTAACTTCGCAAATGGATGCGCGGGCGGGCGGGCGGGTTTTCGCCTTTTTTACAAAATAAGAGTACAATGAGGAGGACACTATGGTGGGAAGATAACTATTATGGGGAATATCACTGAAATGCCAAGTAATGTATATGTGTTTGTCTTGATGTTCATAACTCGTTCTTTCCAGAATGCTGGCTTCAGAAAAAAAGTAAGGGAATAAAATGTGGGAATCATGCAGATTCTATAATTAGATTTGTCCGAATGTTTGTGGTTGACATTACTTGACAGAAACCGTTCCTCACAATGAGGAATACGCAGAAGTCGGAATGGGTAATTTTCGTCAAATTGTTTTTTGAAAAAATTTTCTAACTCTTGAAAAAATTGTAGTTTGAAGCCCTGTTAAAAACATAAACGGTATTTTCCAAATGAGGGTGAATGAAAGACAAAATTCAGCAAGAAATGACGTATCAGGTATTTGACATCTGACAGATTGTTGGCCTCATCAAGGAGGCGGAGCAAAGCTTCTGAGGCGAAGGTTCTTAATGCTGACAGCAACTAACCAAGAACCTTTGCTGTGACCCTTCATGAACCTCCCCTCGGTTTGATTTTGAGGGCATGTTTTGTTTTTTTAATTTATTTATAAATGTGAAGTTCTGTATACGTAGTTTAAAGCGATGCACTAGCGCTCTAAGCGGGATTTGAGGTGAACTACTCGGCGATTTACCTGATAGGTCATTCTTAACGGGAACTCGGAAATCCAAAATTACTCTCAAGCTACCAACAGATTCAAGTTCCTACATGGTTATCCGAAATGACATCCGACATTTAAAATTAGGTACTGCTATTTCAGCACGCTTGACCTGAAGAGCGCTTACCATCATCTTTCCGTCCCTGAAACCAACAGACCCTTCACAGCTTCTGAAGCGGGAAGAGCACTGTATCGGTTTCGAGTGATTGCATTCGGATTGACTAATGGCGTGTTTGGATTTCAGAGATTCACTGACAAGATCTTTTGAAACGGGAATCTACAGGTGTTTACGCTTACATTGTCGATGTCAACATGTGCGGTAAAACTAAGCAAGAGCACGATAAAAAATGAAACAATTTCTTACTCGCTACTAAGAAGTACGGTCTCACCTTGAATGAAGACAAGCGCAACTATTCATTCAATACCATTATTATCCTCGGACACATAATTTCGAAGCACACCATACGACCTGACCCTGAAAGAATGAAATCCCTCCTTTATTTTCCGGCTCCTAGGATGCGAAATCACTGAAACGAGTTTTAGGGATGCTGGCTATTCAAAATGAATTCGAGAGTTATCTGCAAAAATCCGCCCTCAATCCGAATGCAATCCAATGCCTCCATCAGTTACCGCATTTCAAAACTGAAAAAGGATGTAGCTGAATCTTCCGTAGCCTCTACTGAGGAAGGGGCACAGACGCCTCGGATCCATCTCTAGCTGCTACTATTTCACAAAGACCTTTCTTCTCCCGCACTGTTACAGCAAGTAAAAATAGCCATTCTTCAATCGAGAAAGAAGCCAGTGCTATCGTAGAGTACCTGAAGTGGAAGCACTCCTTGACTGGTAGGCATTTTACGATCATACCGGACCAAGAAGCCCTTTTGCTTCCTCACTACTGGAAGGTAGGGAAGCCTTGGATTCGTGATGAGTTTGAAAAAAACGCTGCAAATCCCTGCACAACGGTTTATTATTTTGTACAGAATACCCTCCTGTTACGTGTCCTTCTATATGTAGATCGCGGACCCTCCGTAGGTTAGTACCTAACCCCGAACTCGTTACTAGGTACCTACCTAAACCGTTGTGTAATAATTTACCTGTATATGTACCCCTTCTACTGAGATTGAATAATGAACCCTTGCGTAATAATTTGCCCATCAATAATACTTCAACGGTTGTTAAGTAGCAAAAGTACCTATCAACAAAATCCAGCCCCTTCTTGGTAGATGAGCCGTTTTGTAATAATTTACCTTTGTGTAATAATTTACCGTGGTGTAATAATTTACCGTTGTGTAATAATTTGCCTTTGTGTAATAATTTGCCATTGTGCAATAATTTACCCATCAATAATACTTCAACGGTTGTTCAAGTTGCAAAAGTACCTATCAACAAAATCCAGCCCCTTCTGGGTAGATGAGCCGTTGTGTAATAATTTACTGTTGTGTTACCTTGAACTTAAACTGAAATGTTCACTTTTTTTATGAAATCATAATGAGTCACGTAGATGTCTGCGTCGTTTTCGGCCATGATGGGAATTTTAGCGTGAAGCTTTCTCAGAAGAATAAGTCGGGCGTTATCGTGGGCAGGGCACTCCAAAATCATGTGTTCTGGTGATTCGTCCGGTTGGGAGCAAAATCGGCATAGAGGGGAGTCGGTGTTTCCGATCAAAAACTGGAATGACCTAGTGTTGCAATGGCCGTTGCGAAGTCTGCACATGGTTCCATAGAATGGTCTAGGCTTAACGTCCGGGACTAGATCAAACCAAGTCGATTTCCTTGGTGGTGGGAAAAGGGCCTTGTAGCGATTGCCAGAAGGGTAGGCCTGGTGATGCTGCCTCCAGCATCTCATCATCTTGTCCCTGAGTGCAGGTGTTAAGCCCATCGGGGAATAGATACGGACCGGGTTTGGTTCGGGTAGCACGGCAGCATCTTTTGCTTCGGCGTCAGCAACATCGTTCGGGCGCACCTTCTCATCCATCACTCTCACCTTCTCCTCCATGAGGTAGTGGTTTGACCACTACCTCATTCATCTCGAACCACCACAATTTGCATAGTTTTTTATTCCATTTTCGGATTCCATCAAATTCGGGGGGGGGGGGGGGGGGGGGGGGGGCAAAAAATGTCAGGACCGATCAAAGGTTTATTATTAAAAATAATAAGAAGGAAGTTGAAATTGGGAAGTATTATAGTATCGTATTTCAAATGTTAAACACTTTTTCTAACACATGATAATCGATTTGGAACTGTTGACGATGTAGATGAGGATATCTACTTTTTTAATACAGTAAAAATTATTAATCTGCACCGGCACTTAATGATCTGCAACCTCATATTGAAATATACAGCGTCGCACACCAATCTATTTGGGCACGAAACACAAACCCCATTCAACAGTCAACCGTATTTAGTTAAGCAACGCAGAGGGCTGAAGAAGCCAAAGTTTTCAAACAACTACCATGTTCGTCACGAAATCTCCGCGTACGATGTTTCCCTTTTTGCTCTCAATTGACTTTATGGAAATACGATTTGAGTCAAAGGATTGCAGCAGGTGTGGTTGAGTAACGGACGTCTTACTTACCTTAATCAGGCTGGCGGAACTCTGGGAGATAATGCGAGGTCAGAGTGATAGGCCCATTGCACACAAAGCATGGCACACAGGGATTATGTGCCTAAATCACGAGTCTTATCCTTATATTTGAAGCACCGCAGGACGGCGGATGCCAATAATTTAGAAGCATGCTACGATTGTGCTATTTAATATAGCTTTGTTCATATCTTGGATGTTCCTACAACCATACCCATGGAATAAAATGTTTTGTAGGGATACAAAAATCCGTAAAAATCCCATTCGTCAACCGAGATTAGGCAATGACCCGCATGACTCGTAGGTCTTGAAGGAGAGGTAAACGTAGTGCGCCGTTCGACTGGCACAGCCCTATATCAGAGAAACTGGAATAACAAAGACTCGTCACTGATAAGAGAGCCGTTCAGTCAGCCCGAACGAGAGAAGAATCCGCTGGGAGCGCTTGATTCGAAATCAGTGTCACCAGTGTTCCGGTTTGGGTTGGGATCTCGAAGATCCCGAGGTAGAATCGGCGCATTTCGTTCTTCTCCTGAATAACTTCTCAATCATGGAAGAATTCCATTCATCCATGGCTCAATAAAGTGAGAATAAAGAAAAATGCCGACACTGGACTTCATCCTTAACGCCACTTGGGGCGACATGTTCTAGCCTACTTCTCCTAGCACGTAACTTTTTTTGCTGTTTTCTCAGAGGCTGATATAATTTAGACATTTTCTCGCAAGATAATATTTATATTAACCACGCCAAAAAGGACGCAAATTATCACACAACGGTATATAATTTACATGTATGGATGTCCCTTCTGCGGGACATGTACCTAGCCTGCTTCCCCCCCCCCCCCCCCCAAGCCCTGAATCGGGTACTGGGGCTGGCCGGGCAATTCAGCTTTCATGAATATGCGGTTGATTCAAGAATTATATCATTAAATATTTGTTGTTATTATTCATGAAGCATAATATATAACGTTTGTTTTGGTTCAAAAGTACCCATCAGCAAAGTTCAAAATAACCATCGTTCTTCAGATGAAATAATATCACCGAACAACAAACCCATTGGCCCATGGAGCCAAGCGTGATTATAATCAGGTGTTCCCTAGCAATATCTGGGCTGGATGTATATCACGTTAACGAAGCTTTTCGCTGCAAACGAACGGCAGGACATACAATCTCCTGGTGGTCTCAAACAACTGCCAAGTTAGAGATCAATTCAAAAACGCCAAAAAAACTTACCCTTCGAATAAAAGTTTTCGAGCTACGGCGTTCTGGAAATGTCAAGCCATATTTTTCACCCCATGGAGATTTTCATGGTAACTAAGGGTTTTCATTTCCTTAGTTCATTCATGGTAACTAAGGAAAGTGCGAAGTACAACGGACGGACAGGAAATTTTGGTTTATTATTTTCAATAATGAACCTTTGGAATCAAGCAGAAAAAAGAAATTTAAACCCCCCCCCCCCCTCCTCAAAATTTGATGGTTTCCGTTTCAAGATATGTAGAATCCTAAATGCAATTAAAAAAATGTCTGTCCGTCCGCCGTACGCCGTATTGAATGACATTTTTGGATTCTACGTACCTTGAAATGGAAACCATCAAATTTGAGGAGGGGGAGAGGTTAATTTTCTTTCCAAGCTCATTCCAAAGGTTCATCATTGAAAATAATAAACCAATGTGATCCTAGATCATACAGTTGCTCAGAATCCGGTCCTCAAAGACGATACAAGTTTGCAGTGACTTCGGAAGGCCCTTAGTTATATTCCCACAATAACGAATATCTGAAACACATTCCCGATCGCTGGAACGACTAATTTTCCGTAGCTATCCGCCCTGCACAACACAGAGGGACCCCTAACCTTCAACATCATTGTGTACCATTTGTCAACACGTGACGGGAGTTGACGGTGCTTTTAGGTGATCACTTAAGCGGGAACGGCGGAGGCAATAGAGAAGGAAAAATGCATTCATCAACGTCACCCCACGGTGTTGCTGTGGCATGGCGTATTGAGCCCATTATGCGTTGGGACTGTGAGTCGGCGCCTCGCAGGCCTAGCCGTCCGCTCGTACCGACCATTTCCTCTCACCTACTCACAAGGCGAATGATATGGTAAATTTTTTCCACATTCTACGATATTACAAAATCCAAGAAGTACGGGAAATATTGGCTGTGCAACCTTTATGAATCATGTACCTAATCTATAATAATAAATGCTTGATAGCTCATGAAATTCAGCTCACTTACTCAGAATAAAATACTGAAGGCTCCCAAAATATTTGCAACCCGAGATTGTGAAAATTATGTTGAGTTGTTCCCGGCAATAACTAGGAACGCGGGAGCGTCCAGCCCGCCAAGAAAAACAAGAATGCGACCAAGAACTTTTTTACACGACAGAACAAGTAGGGTTTTTAGCCCCCCGTAACTTGGCCCCCCAGGCGAAAAGCACCCACCAAACTGCGTTGAAAGAAATTTTAAGGTTTGGGGGGATGGAATAAGTTTTTATACACACATCTAACAGAGAGGGAAGGAATGTTCCTGTATGCACATCCAACAGCGAGGTGCGAAGATTCATATTTTTTGACTTCACCGTGCACTTGTATGATTTTCCAAACAAATAGAAAAAAAACACCATGAATCGAGAGAAATTTATTTTTCAGAATGGGCAACACGCCTAGTCAACGACATCCTTCTCGAACAGTAGGGATTCAAGGGTGGAGGGGTGGTATGGGGGTCTTCCCTATCGTATCAGCTCCGATTTTTCATTTGTAATAAAAAGTCATGTATATCTCCTTAACACTCAGAGTTTCGCCCAAAACTCCTATCTATAACTATTGACCATTTCTGGAAAATTTCCGTAGTATATCTATATATCATAATATATTCCGGACATATTCATGACCTCACCCCTCCCCAATGGGTCCGTATCCGACTTTGTACTCGACCCCCAACACTTGAGGTAATGGCACATTCTTTATAGCTCTCTGAGATAGTTGTACAGTTTTATACAAAAACCGGTAATCTGTGGTGCTTTGATGTGCCGAGGGCAAACGTTGGCAGTAAACGACAATAGACAATATAAATAGTTCCAAATATGCGCCACATTATATACCTAAGCTAATTTGCGAAGTAGGTAACGTAATCGACGTAAACTATTCAACATTTCCCATGGAGTTGTTAACAAATTTGAAACTTTTGCCCCCAAATGTTTTAACAGGGATTAAACAGTGTATATTGCGCCAAATTACTAATTTCCTCCATTTTGGTTAATGTACAGGAATTTCGCAACTTTGATTACTTTCTGAAAAGAAAAAAACGAAATAGCAGACCTTTGAGAAGCCATATTTTTTATTACAGAAATAATCAATTTACGGTTTCCGTAAATATGAACGTTTTAGTGATTTTTAAGATTTTTTAAAGAGCCACAGAAATTTGAACTCTCCCAATTTATCAAAAATGTATCATCTTTGAACTCATCTTTCCATTTGTCATTACAAACATTTTAGCCAAATTCGAACTTTAACTCGTATTATATCTCGGACCCATATATAGCAATGCAGCGTCTCTTCTTCCGAAATTCGCTAAGAAGGCGGCAGTTGTACTGCAATAGTTAGCTTTGAAATGCATTACGTTTACAAACGAAAGGTTGCCTTTTGTACACAAACCCTGGAATTCTTGTGATCGATTCCGAGCAATGAATATGTGGAGGATGCCCATCAATGGACATAGGTCCCCGCTATTGTTTTATTCAATATTACACCACGACAGTTTTTGTTGAGTAAGAACCAGAATAATACTAAACAATGAGAAATAATGAGACTCCAGATGAGCATAACAGGCGGTACAAACACAGTGAAATTAAATTAGAAGGCTCGTACAAATGAAGTTCAGGGTCCAACCACACATTTTTGTATACGTACGATGTCCTACTTTGGCATTTGACGAAGCTGACAACAATACACTACTTACTCGCGTACACCAACATCCTGAATCAGAAAACCATACAAATCATACGAATTAGGATAACAATTAATAGCTGAGGGGAAAATGTCAAAGTTCCCGTAACGCAAGACTACAAGACTATAAAACAGGTACCTATAAATGCCCGAGACTTCCGCCTTCATGGAATTTCACATTCCCTTATCAATGATGACTTAGACAAGATTGATCTACTACAATATTTCATCAACATGCTATGAATAGGTGTTTTTGCTTCAGAAGAACCATTCCACATAACTTCACCGATTCATAGGTACATTATCTCGTCCGCATTCAAATGTTTAAACCCTAGTTAATCCCATTTGTGGTTTGATTTTTCAAGATTATCGAAGTACATATATTCAATAATTCCTTAATAAAACGCGTATTTATTTTCTCTCGCTGATTTTTAGATAAGTACATTACGTGATACAAACATAATAAAGAATTTCAAGTTTCTTGATAGAAGTCGCCCATTAAGTTTTTTCCCCATACAAAGACACAACAAGTGGTTTCATGAAAAGCACACGTAGATAAGAGCTTAGAGACTACACACAGAGACAGCTTGAAGTAGTTTGCCTTTGACCGATTATCCTCGGGACACGACCAGCTAAATGGAAGATGATGTTTATCGTATTCTGCTCAGATACCTCTATATGGAAGATGATGTTTATCGTATTCTGCTCAAATACCTATATTGTTCCGACTGTAAGTCATCAGGCTTCCAAACATGACAATCCGAACAGGCCAAGAAATTAATTCACAACTTCAGCTCTACATTCCGCGAATGGTACAACGTTTTAGTCAAGACAATTTGACTGAACGATTCGCGCTGTCGATTTTTTGCCATCGTGTACTACCTTCTTCTATAATTTCAGCTGCCATGAATACAGTTAACGCACGTGCGGTGTCCAAAGTGGTCAACTGGCGATTTTGCTTGCTCAGGAATGTCATGAGTAAAAGTAGCTTTCTCATCATCATGCATAATAGTCTATTTACAAGTAAGTAAAAAATAATCATTGATATTATCAAAATTAGTAGGCACGGCGATCAATATCGATTTGAGTTGAATAATTAGGAATGGACCAAAAAACGGAATTGGTACAAAGCGTTTCGCGAAATTTACAGAAACGATTGTAGCATTCGTGTAGTTTACAATTATTTTAGACGATGAAAAGCGGGATACGGCGGAAAAGAGGCTGAAAAGTAGGAAAGTTGGTTACTCCACCTTGATGCTTCACATGACAGTAATTCACGCACTGAAACTTCATCAATGATGCACTAGTTACTCACACCTTGACCAGACTGGTGGATCTCAAAATACCAATCAAAACATGTACTCGCATATCACCTGGGAAGGTTATGATTCACAGGAAAGGTTATGATGCAAAAGGAAAGAAACCTGAGCGATCGGGTTGGGTGTTTCGGTCATATCGTCCAGGCTGCTGGTCCGCTCCTGCTGCCTGTGCGATCCACTTGGTTGGGATATGATGGCTGCTCCTTTTGTCCACTTCGTCAAATATGAAACACCGCGGTGAACCGCGTTACCGACGACGATTTCGGGCAGCGACACGTTACCTTCGCGGAGGGGCGCTAATTGTTGTTGGTCGGGCGGCAGGCGCGGAGGCGGCAGGTGCTACGAGTCATTCGCGGGTTCAGACTGAGGCGGGAGGCGGCCCCCGAGTGCGACGGCCCAGTCCTGCCAACCCCAGGCGCCTCGGCTTCCTTGCCCGCCCCTCGCCTAAGCAGTGCGAGGTTGGCAAGGAACTTTTTTTTTATATCTTCCTTATTGTGATTCCGGACAAACCAACCCCTAATCGAGTACAACGGTAGGCAGTAAACATCACATCCCCTTACATACAACCCCGGATCTAGACTTCTGAGAATAAACAAAGGTAAATGAGTTTAAACACATTTGTAAATCGCTCAGTTGTAGAATTTTTTCAAGCCAGAAAACTTCAAAATTATTAGAACACGATGGTTCATTATACCTGATGAATACAATTGTTCAGATCTAACTCCACTAGGGATCTGGGTCTGACATATGCCCCATTCCGCCCTGTCTACTTCGGCATCGTCGAACCCTCTATCTCCGTAGCTCTTACTTAACTACTCTGTCCAACCGCGAAGACGTGGTCTCTCTCGGTGTTTTCATCCCGCTTGGGGGCGTACACTTGTAGTTCGTGTGCACACTGGCGAAACAACAGGTAGGCATCTCCTACCCACCTCCGTCTTGCTTTCTTTTCCTCAATAACTGTGTTCTAATTTCCATTCAACTCGAATGTTTGATCACTAACATCAACATTTCTGTCGAACCGAACCCTCGTTCTCAACCATTTTTTATATAAATATGAAATTGATGAGCATTCACCGCACCGGAGGTGGCTTGCCATCTGCAGATCCTATTAACATATTAAAAACATTGGGCATGTCTACTGAATAGCCGATTCTTGTGCAGTTCAGGACTCGAACTCATCTTCGTGAAGTGTGCGAGGAAGGAAGAATAATGGAACCCCCTGCATGGGTAGATAGTGGGTATGAAGGATACTGAACAGCAGAAATGGTCAGAAAAGACGACATAACCGGTGCACCCCATAAGAGCCAATCCCTTACTAAAATAGCCAATAAGCGCCTCTAGATATCCGAAAGCGCCATTACCAAAAACGCCAGTACGAGTGCAGGAAAGCGGCAAAAACTAACAGTACAGTATTACGAACGAGCTCTTGCGAAAGGTTTATCAGGTACCTATATAACAAAATTTGTACAGGAACAGCAAGCATAGTAGAATGAATACATACATAGGTACATCATTTTACACAGCTAGTTTCACAATACCGTCCTTTTCAAGTACTCATGCCGATATATGCGGAAAGAAACATTGCTGCAAAAGTTGAGTCATCGAAACGCCTTTTTTTGGTTGATTACTTTCAATACCTGATGAACATTTGGGATTTAGCATAATAAAACAAATTTTAAATCCGAGGCTTCCGGATTTAGCATGATTAAAAAAAAATTAATTTAAGGCATCCGTCTCAAGGTACGCAGACTCCGAAAATGTAATTTAAAAAATTTTCTTAGTTACCATGAACGAAAATTAACGAAATTCGATTCGTGGGTTCCATTTGGGGTCTAGATGGTAAAGGCAAAGCTAGGCGCTACTGTCAGTCATCGCTAAGGTGTGAAAATAAACGCGGCAAAATCCTTATCACATGGGTTTATTATTCTATCAGACATACCTACAGACGTGTTGGCTGCTCATTTATTGTTTCTCAAAAACCACTTCTGTTATTATACGAATTTATGGAGATTTCAGGCAATTTACCAGATTTTTGACCTATAAAAAACGGATTTTGGGAGCTAAACCTTCGTTACAACCTCAATTCTTCACTCGTTGGTCAAAATCAACTTCATATTCGGTCTTCTCGCCCTAAAAAACATGGAGAACGATACCTCACAAGCTTATGTTCACTAAAACCTCAAAAAAAAGAACACGAAAACCCCTATTTTTACACACACTTTCCCCCATAACACCCCTGGGTGTATTCCGATCCGGCTGTAGAGCTTCGGGGCACCACTAGGACCGCATGTATGTGTTCCAAAATGATGACCCAAACTGCGTGTGGAAAACGTCGATTTTAGACAAAAATTAACATAAATTTAAGGCTGAAACGTCGTTAGAACCTCAGTTTTCCACTCTTTGGTCAAAATTGACGTCATATTCAGTCTCCTCGTCCTAAAAAACGTGGAAAACGATACCTCACAAGCTCACGTTACTAAAACGCCCAAAAAAACCATTTTACCCCCATTTTTCACCCTTTGGGTATATTCCGATCGGGCTGCGAAATTTCGAGACACAACTAGGGCCCAAATGGAGCCTGTGTGCGAAAGAACGAATTTGTTTAACCCGAAAATACAGGAGATATGCATGATACGGCGGACGGCGGACGGACAGCAGTTTTGGAATCTACGCACCTTGAAACGTAAAAGAAAAAATTTCGATGGGTTGTTACAAAAAATTTCAGCTGAGCGAATACATAGGTGTATTATTCACAGAATAATAAACCAAAAGGAGTTGAAATTTCTAGGGCGCCTTTATCTGGAATTTTTTTACGTTTTTAAATTGATCTCGTACGTCCAGCCGTTCGTTCACAGTAAGGCGCTGAATTTGTACCGGAAAGCTTCGTCAACATTATCGTGAATGAAACGGTAAACTTCTAGCCCAGATAACATTGCTAGAGAACACCTGATTATAATCACGCATGGCTGTATGAAATCAAAGTGGTTTGTGCTGTGGTGCGCCATTAGAAGAATGATTACTATTTTGAATTTTTTTGTATCTAACTTGAGCAAACTACTTCATGAATAACTACAAAAATAATACATTATTGATAGAATTCATGAACCCGCCGCATATTTAAGAAATGTGATTGCCCGTCTGGCTCCGGTATTCGATTGAGGGCTCTCTTGTGGGAAGCACGAAGGTAGGTACTGACCGCAGAAAACCGTGATCGACGCAGAAGGGGCATCTGTAAATAATCAACCGTTGCGAAATAGTCGTTGGCCCAGGACAATCCCATCAAATTTATGACGGCCCAAATCTTTATCCTCGAGATTTTCGCAGAATCCGATTTTAAGGTTACCAGTGCATAACTCCGACCCAGCTTCCTCCAATGCTTCTCGAGTCGCAATATTCGACATTTCCGTAACAGAATCCTCTGCTGACCAGATACTGAGAATTCAAAGTCACATCAAGGAATGGAAAATCTTCTGAGGTCACACATACAAAGGCCTGAAGTTCACACAACCTTAGTCAAGTAATTAGGGGAAGGAAATTCCGTGGAAGAGTCGTGTGAAGAGCGAGGTATGAGGGCTTTGAGCCTTTTTGAGCATTAATTTCAAAGGTGTAATCACGCCCTCACGGAGCACTTTGAATAACCTTCTTAACCCCCAACCCCCACCCAACTGTTCCTCTCTTCTAGTCGTCGAGTCCACAAGCGTATTTCCTTCTGCCGATGAATCGAGACTGGGCCGAGGGTAAAGGGGCTTCAAAAGCAAACGGCCCGCATCTCGCAGGATAAAAGGGAGAGAGGTCGAGGTCCCTTTTAAAACGCGGCAACGAAAGGGCGACTTTTTATCGTCGTCTCTTATCTTTAGGCGCCGTCATGTAAATTACCCGTACACCAGTTACTTCAGTTTTAGAAGGAATTCCGAGGGAAGACAGAGTCGCGAGTAATACATAGACATAGCAACTATGTACAATGTAGGTAACTGTTAGGGTACAATCCCAAATCAGCTGATTAAAAAATCGATCTCCCGAACAGGTAAATGGAACATTAATTTATTTTCTCATAACTCACCTCATTTACCAAAGTTATTGAGTAACAAATTGAGCTCCCAAATCAGCTGAATTAAAAATCATCATTCAAATCGCTCTTTTTCGTGCAAAGTTTTGGTTTATTGTTTTCAAAAAAGAGCCTTTGGTGCGCGTGCGCGCGCACCGCAAAAAACGACCCTACGAACAGTGTTCTACGCAGAATATGCATATCGATGTAGGAAAATAATGAAGCGTTGTATAATTCACAGCGTTGTTGATTATGGAATTACTCTTTTTACGCCTCGACGCAAAAGGCAATAGCCACTCTGCGTGAATTTATATCTTTTTTTGGTGATTTTTAGCCGTTTTCACTGATTTTTCACCCTTAAAAACTTGGATTTGACCCAATTTTTATTTTTTTTAATTGCTGATCTTCGCTCATCCTTTCACTTGCTATTTTAAGAACACTAGGCCATCTTCACGATTCCGAAGGGACGCGACGGATACTCCAGTATCCTCAGCTTGAGTTGCGTTCGGGTATAATACCCGTCCGCGACATTCTACTTTACATTCGGGAAACTGTGAAGCGATCATAATCTCGTTTCCATCCTCAGTATAGTTGTGAAATTAGCTGCAGTCATGTCCGGAAAGTCTTCAAGTGAAGTAGAGACGTTTGGCGCCTGCTACTTTCACAAAGAAAATTACCAGAATATGGCGTCATCTGTATACTTGAAAAAAAGGCTGCAAATTATTACACAAAGGTTAACTAGATACCTGTATAGATGCTCCTTCTGCTTAGGTCACTGTTTTCTGTGGCCAGTACCCTCGAGCTCTCCCAGAAAAGCCCTAATACGAGTATTGGAGCCGGCCCGGGAATTAAAGTTTCATGAAAATGCGTGGGAATCAATGATTCAATCATTCATCATTCTATGTAGTGATTCATGAACCATAAGGTAAATACTAAACCTTTGTGTAATAATTTACCTGTATAGATGCCCCTTCTGCGTAGATAGTATTATAAAACCGTTGTGTGATAATATTTACCGTCGTGTAACAACTTACGTTGTGTAGTAATTTACACAGTAATAAACCGTTGTGTAATAATTTACCTTTGTGCAGTAATTTAAACAGTAACAAACCGTTGTGTAATAATTAACAAATAATAACCGTTGTGTAATAATTTACCTGTATGGATGCCCTAAATGAGTACTGAGCCAGCCAGGCAATTACATTTCATAGTTGTTATTATTCATGAAACATAAAGTTTATTCAAGTTACGAAAGTATCTATCAACAAAATCCAAAGAGCCAACATTTTGGTTTATTATTTTCAATAATGATCCTTTGGAATCGAGCATGAAAAAAAAAATGTTAACCCCCACAAAATTTGATGGTTCCCGCTTCAAGGTATGTAGATTCCGAAAATGCAATAAAACACAGATTTATTATTTACCTGGATAGATGCCCCTTCTGCATCACTGTGTTCTGTGGTCAATACCCTCAAGCTAACCCCCCCCCCCCCCCCCCCCCACCAAGGAACGCCCTAAATCAAGTACAGGAGCCGGCTCCGGAATTAAAGTTTTCTACAAATGCGCGGGATTCAATAATACAATCATTAATTATTTTGTAGTTATTCATGAAGAATAAGGTAAATCGTTGTGTAATAATTTACCTGTATAGGAAATCCTTATGCGTAGGGAGTACAACGAACCGTTGTGTAATAATTTACCTTTGAGAAATAATTTACCGTTGTGTAGCGATTTCCCCATCAATAATACTTCAACGGTTACGCCGTACGACGTACTTAGCACTTTTCTTAATTACCATGAGCCAAAATCGACGAAATTCGGTTTATAGGTCCCGTTCGGGGTCTAGTTGGTCCTCGAAGTTCGGGGTTACAGTCAGTCATCTCTAAGGGGTGAAAAATAGGGGTTGAAATTTTCAGGACGCCTATACCTACCTTTTTTTACGTGAATCTTTTTACAGTTTTAAATAGTTCTTGAACTTACGAGTTTTTTGAGACCACCCGGAGCATTGTATGTCCCGCCGTTCCTTCAAAGTGAGGCCCCCAAGTTTGCACCGACAGGCTTGGTCAACAGGAGGATGAATCAAATTGTATACGTTCAGCCCAAATATCATCACTAGGGAGCACCTTATTATAATCACGGATGGCTGTATGAAGTCGAGTTGGTTGTTCCTCGATATTATTCCATTTGAAAACGCTGCAAATCCCTGCACAACGGTTTATTATATTGTATAGATTCTGTTACAGATCACAGCTCTATGTATAGATAACCCGTCTATATAATATGATATGTACTATTCTATACATATTATGTAGATCGCAGACCCTCCGTAGGTTGGTACCTAACCCCGTACTCGTTACTAGGTACCTACCTAAATCTCGAGTTAAATGTTGCTAAAATAATTCTGCCGATGACAAACAGTACCTAACAAAAAGAAACACACATAATGAAGTTCTGAAAAGAAATTGTTGATGAGGAGTGAAAAAAGTTGCAAAAGTACCTACCAAAAAACTCCAGCCCCTTCTACGTAGATGGTATAATGAACCGTTCTGTAATAATTTACCGTTGAGTAATGATTTACCGTAGTAATAATTTACCCATCAATAATACTTCAACGTTTGTTCAAGTTTCACTACCTACCAACAAACTCCAAAAGAGCCATCATTTTTCAAATGAAATAATATCACAGAACAACCAACTCGACTTCATACTCCGCCAATATAATCAGGTGATCCCTAGCAATGATTCTATCTCCGCCAAATTTCCTATTGTGGGCGCGTCTCTGGTTACGAGATTTGGTTTGAATTGTATACAATTTCATTCACACTGGAGTCGAAAATGCCTGTCGGTGCAAACTTCGGGGCCTTACTGTGAACGAACGGCTTATCTACGTAGAAGAGGCATCTATGCAGGTAAGTTATTACACAACGGTTTATTATTTGCCTTATGCTTCATGAATAACTAAAAATAATTAATGATTGAATTATTGAATCCCGCGAACTTGTAGGAAACTTTAATTCCGGGACCGACTCCAATACTCGATTTAGGGCATTCCTGGGGGGAGCTCGAGGGTATTGACGCAGAAAACAGTGACCTACGCAGAAGGAGCATCGATACAGGTAAATAATAAACCTGTGTGTAATAATTAGCAGCGTTTTTCAAATGAAATAATATCACAGAACAACCAACTCGACTTCATACTCCGCGAATACAATCAGGTGCTCCCTAGCAATGATTATCTCAGGCCAATTCCCGATTGTTGCCGCGTCCCTAGCAATGATACCTGGCCTGAATGTATACAATTTGCACTTGTATGCATTTGTATTGAAGAAGCCTGTCGTTGCCAATTTCTGGGCCTTACTGTGAACGAACGGCTGGACGTACAATGCTCCGTGTGGTCTCAAGAAATTCCTCAGTTCGAGATCAATAAAATCGTGAAAAACGCTGCAAAGTCCTTATCACATGGGTTTATTATTCTATTGGGCATACCTACAGAGATGTTGGCTGTTTATTTATTGTTTCTTTCATATAAAATAATTTAAATAGCTATCTCTGGTGGTTTCCACCAATTTTGGCCCCCAAAACACGAATAAGTATTCATTTATTTCATAAAGCTTCATTTTTTTTTTTTTTAATAAATTATCTCTGATCATTGGTAGTGCCATTTAATCGTCTTGATCCACCTGTTGACACTTTTTCCAGTGTTATTCTACAAATTGATGGTGATTTCAGACGATTTCCCAGGTTTTTGACTCATAAAAAACCAATTTCGGGAGCTGAACATCTGGTAGAACCCCAATTTTGTATTCTTTGGTCAAAATCGACTTCATATTCGGTCTTCTCGTCCCCAAAAACATGAAAAACGATACCTTAAAAGCTCATGTTACCAACATGTTGCTAAAACGCAAAAAGTACTGTCGTGAGTCCCTCCCGGGAACACTCCACTAGCAACCTTAAAGCTCTCACCAATATCCTTATGTAAAACTTACTTTCCGCTAATAAACATCTGAGTGGGGAGACAGGCAACAGAATCCAGGGGACACAACCTGGAGCCCCACTACCAACTCCCAACAGGGAGTTGGAGGGAGAGGCCTCCAAGTCCTATATAACCCTGGATCCTGGAGCTTTAGCTTCATTCGACACTTCCTCTAACCAGCTCTCTCTTCTCTCTCTCTTACCTTCCTCCTCTCAGATGATCGGTGGATTACCGCCGCCTGAGAATTTACCTCCTACCTTCTCCTCTTGTCTAGATGATCGGTGGACTACCGCCGCCTAGACAAGCACCTCTCCTCACCTAGATGATCGGTGGATTACCGCCGCCTAGGTAAATTCCCTCACTCACCTCTACCTCCTCCCAAAGTCGTAGATGATCGGTGGACTACCGCCGCCTGCGACTTTTCTCCTTCACGCCACCGTGATGAGAATTTAAATTCATCACAGTGGTGAACCCGACGTTCATCCAACCTTCTACCCTCTTACCACCTCATGTGTCGCCCCCAGTCTAGTTCGGTGTCCCAAATTTTAAATTCAAATGCAGCTTAAACAGTCAGTGTAAATTCGCAATTTCTGGCCCACCCTCACCGCTCAACTCCAGCTCTCAACTATCCGCCACACGCACCTCCGCTCCCGCCGATTGCGAATTTGAAATTCAAAACTAACTCATTTTGAATTTTAGTTACAGCCATGGACCCGAACTCACCGACGCCGCCGCTCCTCCGGCCGTCCCTACTACAGCCGCCGACCGCTGCGACGACTGACGCAGCCGACAACCCCTTCACCAGCCTCACGCCGCCCGGCTCCTCCGAATCCGCCGCCGCCGCTGCCGCCGCCGCTGCGGCCGCTGCACACGCCGCTGCCGACGTCACGACGGCCTCGGCGTCATTCCCGCTGTCGCTGCCCCCCTTCTACACACACGACCCCGCGCTGTGGTTCTTCCAGGTCGACGCTGCGTTTTCTGCCGCCAACATCCGCAGCCAGCGAACCCGTTACTCCCGCATCATATCACTGCTTCCGTATGAGATCCTCCTACAGACGTCGGACATCTCTCCCGACGCCACGGCCGCATACCGCATACGACGACCTCCGCAACCGCCTCGTCACGTTATACCAACCTTCAAAGATCGCACGTGTCGCAGCGCTCTCCCAACCACAGCACCTCGGCGATCTGAAGCCCTCCCACCTCTACCGCCGTCTGCGTCATCAGCTGCAAGACGTGATGACGGCCGACATCGCGCGGACCTTCTGGCTGCGGGCCCTACCCCACCCCATGCAGATGGCACTCGCCAGCTACCTCGACGGCCCAGATGAACCACTTCTACGTCTCGCCGATACGGTCCACGACCTCACCGCAGCCGCCGGCGTCACGGAAGTCGCCACGCCCCGCACCCCCACCCCACGCCGGGACCGGAAGCCGTCACAAGAGCGCCGCCGGCCCCCCTCCCTCCACCGGCGCCGCTCCCTCTCCACCGAGCGGCCGGCCGACCCCCTCCATCGACCACCGACGCCAGCGCTCGTCCGAACGCCGCAACACTTCCCCCCCTCAGCAACGAAGGGAAAGGTCTCCAGCCGCAGCAACCCCCTCCACCTCCGCGCGCCCCACCAGGACCGCCTACCTCCCAGCGGACCCCCCCCACCGATGTTTCTATCATGTCAACTTCGGTGGGGAGGCCCGAAAATGCCAGCCCCCCTGCTCCTACACCTCCAAGCAGGGAAACGCGGCCGCCCGCCGGTAAATCCGGCGGGCCCCCCTCCTCGCCAACACGGGGGGGACCACGACCAACCCCTCCCCGCCCGCATTCACACCACCACCACGAAGCCTCGTTACCCCTCCTACGCCGCCGCCACGGCTGCCAACCTCCCGGCCGCGCCTGCCAGCGCCGCCAAACCCCTCACCCCACCATCAACCGTTCCCCCACCTCGGAACGGCCCCTCCACGCCCGCCTCCAGGGCAGCCACCCTTCCGGCCGCCACTCGCGCCGCCGCTACCGTTCCCCCACCACGGAACGGCCCCTCCTCACCGGCCTCCAGGGAAAAACCCCCTCCGGCCGCCACTCACGTTCCCCCACCCCGGAACAAACCCTCCACGGCCGCCTCCACGGCAACTCCCCCTCCGGCCGCCACTCACGCCGCCACTACCGTTCCCCCTCTCCGGAACGGAACCGCCCCTCCTGCTACCGAGAGGACCAGCCCCACAGCCGACGCCACCGTTCCCCCTCCCCGGAACGGCAAGAAACCGCCCCGCGTTTCCTTCGCAGGGGACCAACCACCACCAACGCATCCACCCACCGCCGCTGCCATTCTACCTCACTCCACCCCAGCTCACCAGCGCCTCTTTCTAAAATGCGCCAAGACGAATGTCCCTTTCCTCGTCGACACAGGGGCGGCGCTCTCCATTTTCCCTAACAATATTCTCCGGCGACAGGCGCGTTGTTACCGGCAACTCCTCTACGCCGCCAACGGTACCACCATCCCCTCGTACGGGACGTACCGCTCGTCCATCCACCTGAGCGGGCTCGCGTACGAGTGGGTATTTACCGTGGCGGACGTGGAGAAGGCAATCCTGGGGGCCGACTTCCTCGCTTATTTCGGCCTCCAGGTTGACGTCCGTAACGCGCGCCTGCTCGACCCCTCCAACCAGAAGCCGATCCCCGGATTCATACACACGGTCGATCGCCCCCCAACCCAATTCGAAAACCTCCTCCTCCAATACAAACCCCAGCGCCGCCCCTCAGCACATATCTCCCAAACTCAACACTACATTGAGACCTCTGGTCCCCCAATCTCAGCCAAAGCCCGCCGCCTCCACCCCCTCCAACTGTCCCAAGCCCGGAGGCATTTTGACAATCTCATTAAGGATGGCATTATCCGCCCCTCCAAATCCCCGTGGGCTTCACCGTTACATATTGTACAGAAGCCCAACGGGGATATCCGCCCCTGCGGCGACTACCGCCGCCTGAACGCTAAGACCACTCCGGACCTCTACAACGTCCCCCATCTCCGAGACTTCTCTTCACACCTCCACAACACGGCCATATTTTCAACCTTAGACATCTCCAGAGCCTTCCACCACATTCATATATACCCTCCCGACGTACCCAAAACCGCCATCATAACACCTTTCGGCCTTTTTGAATACATAAAAATGGGCTTCGGCCTCCGGAACGCTGCCCAGACGTGGCAGCGTTATATGGATAATAATCTGCGGGGACTACCTTTCGTGTTTTGTTTCCTGGACGACGTATTGATCGCCTCCCGGGACCCGAAAGAACATCTAACACACCTCAAACAAGTCCTCGACATCTTCGCCGCCGAGGGCCTCACCATCAACTCTCAAAAATGCGTTCTCGCCCAGCCCTCTGTCCGCTGCCTCGGCCATCAAGTCTCGTCCGACGGGATCAAGCCTCTACCGGACAAAGTGCACGCCCTCACCGACTTCCCACAACCCCGCACTGTCTCAGAACTTCGCCGTTTCCTGGGTATGTTGAACTTTTATCGTAGACACATTAAACACGCAGCACAACACCAACAACCACTCATACACGCTATCCCACAACCAGCCAAAAAAAACGATAACCGCCCCATTTCCTGGACCCCCGCCCTCACAACCGCCTTTCAAAATTGCAAAAAGGACCTAGTAGACGCCGCTCTATTGGCCCATCCCGATCACCATGCTCCTCTCTCCATCACCACCGATGCGTCTGACTGGGCCATTGGGGCAGTACTCCACCAACACACCGGCGCCACCCCCCAACCCCTCGG
This sequence comes from Leptopterna dolabrata, assembly GCA_954871275.1. Classification (NCBI taxonomy): domain Eukaryota; kingdom Metazoa; phylum Arthropoda; class Insecta; order Hemiptera; family Miridae; genus Leptopterna; species Leptopterna dolabrata. Next base: position 47,789,658 of record OX940978.1, on the reverse strand, counting down.
TTTCTTCTCAAAAACTCTGTCCCCAACGCAAGAAAATTACTCCACCTTTGACAGAGAACTCCTCGCCATCCACGAAGCCATCAAACACTTCCGTGACTTCGTGGAGGGCAGGCAGTTCTCTGCCATCACTGATCATAAGCCCCTCACCCATGCACTCCTCCAAAACCGTAAATCCGCCTCCCCCCGTCGCCTCCGGCAACTCGAATTTATCGGACAATTTACGTCCGATATTCGTTATTTGCCGGGGGCCGACAACTGCGTAGCAGATGCCCTCTCCCGCCCCACCCCCGCACCGGTGGCGGAGTTACTGCCTTTCCCTACCCCACAAACCCTCAAAACTCACCAAACTCCAACTTCCGACCCCGCACTCTCCAACCTCATCTCCGCCTCCAAATTGGAACAACTGCCTCCCCTCGATCACTGGTGCGACGTAACGGCCGATTCACCGCGCCCTTACGTCCCGCCGGAGCTGAGGCGGCAGTTGTTCCTCCATTACCACTCCCTCCATCATCCCGGCATTCGGGCGAGCCGGGATCTGATCAAGACGCGGTACTTCTGGCCCCACATGAACACAGATACCGTACCTGGGTTCTGGGGTGCCAGAAGTGCCAGCACTTTAAGGTCTCGGCTCACCCCCATGTACCTCCTCAACCCATTCCTGACTCCCTCCCGTGGGAACATGTCCACCTGGATCTGGTCGGCCCTCTTCCCCCCTCCGAGGGGAAGAGGTACTGCCTCACCATGATCGACCGTGCGACCAATTGGGTTGAGTGTATCCCACTCGCCCACATTACCGCGGACGCCGTCGCCACGGCCTTCCTCAATCAATGGATCAGCAGCTACGGCTGTCCGCGGACACTCACGGTCGATCAGGGGAGGCAGTTTGAATCAGCCCACTTTGCCGACCTGCTCCGTTCCCTCGGGATTCAAAAAATCCGCACCACTCCTTACCACCCCCAATCCAACGGGAAAATAGAGCGGTGGCACTCGGTCCTCAAGCAAGCCATCTCCACATCAGCCACATCTCCCTCATGGACCAAAACCCTCCCCTACGTATTACTTAGCCTCCGCACTTCCGCCCGTCCTTCAGACAACACAAGTCCCGCACAACACGCTTTCCGAGACCCTATTCGTTTACCGGCCGACATTTTCCCTCCACACAACACCCCGTCCATTAACAGGGAACCGCTACACACCTCAACACCGACAAACGACACCACTTACCCCAAACGCTTTTACACTTCCACGCACATGTACTTGAAAGAGCCCGGCATGCATAAAACCTTTCAGCCCCTTTATGCCGGGCCCTTTCAAGTCATCCGCACAACACCGACCACCGCGACCCTGCTAATGGACGGGAAACCCCACACCGTACCTTTCGCCCGCTGCAAACCTGCCCCTGTGCTCCCTCAACCAACATCAGCCATCAGTCTCCCGCCGTCTGTTAGCCATGCACCATCTCCCTCAACCTCAACAGTTCCCCCCGTCGCCGTTTCCGGATTTCGATTCGGATCCGGAAATGGCGGCCATACTCCGGGACGTTTTCGTCCCGGACCCGCTCTCCCCCCTACCCCCTTCGCACGGGCCGACATCATCACTTCCGTTTTTCCCGCCAAGGATCTCCGGGTTACCTCCCCGGCCCCGGCGGTGGAAGTACCCCCAGTGGCGTATACTGCGCGAATTTCGCGCAGCACAAGCCACCGGGGTACACCCTCCCTACACCCCCATCGACCCTCTCATGGCCCCGCTCCTCCACGAATTTCGCCTCGCCCAACTCATGCCACCCCCACCGCCCCTTCCAAACATCAATCCCCCCGTCTTCAACAAAACCCCGCCCCCCGAATTTCAACCCCCTCTTGCTCCCCCCCCATTTTCAATTTTCGACCCCCCAATTTCAAATTCTCCCCCACCAACACCCCAACCCACCAAACCCACAACACCCCCTTCCCCCCCAACACCGCCGGGGATATCCCCAATAGATTCCGCCGGGACAAAACGGCCCGGGCGGCGAAACAGACGGAGGGAGCGTCCCCGCATTCCCCGCGTCCCGGCGGCCAAGTCCTCCGCCCCGCTCTGAGCAATCACGGCGGGGCCTTGAGATTTCGGGACGGTGCTTGTGTTTTATTAACCCACACGCACTGTACCGAACCTCACAGCCCCGCCGTGGCCGCCTCACCGCAGCGGGCACCACCCAAACCCACCCACACACTTCAATCACACACTTCACTCCACCCACACACTCACTACAATTCACCACACACTATCCACACCCAGGGAACGGCGGATATCAACACCCCGCTTCAATTTGTAAATACCGACCTTGTAAATACCAACCTTGTAAATACCAACATTGTATATAACAACCCTGTACATATTAGTCTACTATCTCACCATCATCATTGTATAACAACCCTGTACATATTAGTCTACTATCTCACCATCACCATTGTAATCATAACAACCCTGTACATATTAGTCAATATCATGCACCTACACCTATACTTATCTTACTTCTTACTTCTTACTACTTACTATGTTACTCCTATGTTACTTCTACTTACCTCTGTTACTCCCTATATGTCAATCCTAGAATTAAGTCACGTATGTTACTCCCTATATGTCAATCCTAGAATTAAGTCACGACCTGTCACGTTTCTGCCTTCAGCACTCCAATTGTTTGCATCAGCCTTCAGCTTCTGTCACCTTGCGCCTTCAGCTCCCCTTTTGTTTTCCGCAGCCCTCAGCCCCTGTCAACTTGCGCCTTCAGCTTTCTCAAACATTGGTTCGAACTGGGGGGACCTCTGTCGTGAGTCCCTCCCGGGAACACTCCACTAGCAACCTTAAAGCTCTCACCAATATCCTTATGTAAAACTTACTTTCCGCTAATAAACATCTGAGTGGGGAGACAGGCAACAGAATCCAGGGGACACAACCTGGAGCCCCACTACCAACTCCCAACAGGGAGTTGGAGGGAGAGGCCTCCAAGTCCTATATAACCCTGGATCCTGGAGCTTTAGCTTCATTCGACACTTCCTCTAACCAGCTCTCTCTTCTCTCTCTCTTACCTTCCTCCTCTCAGATGATCGGTGGATTACCGCCGCCTGAGAATTTACCTCCTACCTTCTCCTCTTGTCTAGATGATCGGTGGACTACCGCCGCCTAGGTAAATTCCCTCACTCACCTCTACCTCCTCCCAAAGTCGTAGATGATCGGTGGACTACCGCCGCCTGCGACTTTTCTCCTTCACGCCACCGTGATGAGAATTTAAATTCATCACAAGTACCTATTTTTACAAACCTATTTTTAGTTTCGGGTCACAACTAGGGCAAAACTAGGGCTCCAAATGGAGCATGTGTGCGAAAGAACGATTTTTTTAGACCGATAATGGAGCCTGTACACGTGATACGGCGGACGGACATTGCATTTTTGGAATCTACGCACCTTGAAACGGAAAAGAAAAAATTTTGAGGGGGTGTTATAAAAATTTTTTGCTGAGCGAATACATAGGTGTATTATTCACAGAATAATAAACCAAAATTGAGATAACGCCTCCTGAAAATTTCAACCCCTATTTTTCACTCCTTAGGGATGACTGACATTAACACCGAGCTTCGAGGACCAACTAGACCCCAAATGGGACCTATAAACCGAATCAATTTTGGTTCATGGTAACTAAGAAAAGTGCAATGTACAGCTTACGGCGGACGGACAGAAAATTTTTATTGCGCTTTCGGATTCTACGTACCTTGAAACGGAAACCATCAATTTTTTTTTTTTTTTTTTCATGCTTGATTCCAAAGGGTCATTATTGAAAATAATGAACAAAAATCTGAAATGCAGGTTATTTATTGCTGCCAAGGAGCTGAAAGAGACTGATTCAAGGGTCGTAGCATTCTACCGCATGTCTAAAGAGGCATACATACACTTGATAGAAGTTGCTTCACCGTCCATAAAACAGAGAAACACTCAGCCGCGTGGGTGCACCATTTAACTGAACAATCTCCGCGACGCAAGAGACCCGACTGACCGGCGACCTGCCAGGAAGGTATTGTGTGACTGGTAGGATACCACATGATACCCGTCTCTTGCAGGTAGCGCACAGTTTGTGGTTCCCAACGCTTAACATTGGAAGTGACTCCCAAGATATTATCAACGTACTTCAGTATCCGTCGCGTCTCTTCGGAATCGCCTATTGTGAAGAGGTCGAAGAGGTCCTAAGGGCCTTAGGCGAAATGTGAAATATTTATCTTTGTAGTCTTCTAAAATGTCGGTTATACGAAGGTATAGGTAGGGACCTTTCATTACGTCGGTACTTCTGCCCACGCTCAAAATTTGATATACCCTTCGGTAACCCCAAACATATAGTCAACAAAAAGTGCCTTCTTGTGATGAATTATTCCATACAAATTCGATCGATCTATCAGGAAATTGAAAAAAAAACTAAGTCAACCGAACGAGAGGGAACGGCCAAGTTTGAAACTTTTCGAACGAACTCTGACGGAAAGAGGAGGGATGAACGAAAAAGCTGAGTGGTAAGGTTTGCCCTGGAAACGAAAGACAAACAACTAGCGTTGACCTGTCCGTTTCTCGTCGGGACAGTTTGGTAATTAAGTTGTCCTCTTGCCCCGTACAGTAACCCTTCCCCTCTACGAACGTTTCAGAGTAAAGCCCCAGGGGCGGCGAGTCGACCCGGCGTGTCACGAGTCTCAGCCTGTGGAGGATCATTCTGTTTGGAACTCGTGTTCTTCATTAAAGGTCCTGTTTACAACGTAGTTCAGACTGCCTTTACACTATTGAGTAGGTAAACCCTCGGGGGCATTACCTCATTAAGGCATCAATGTGGTTTCGAAATAAGGTTGGAAGGTTGTTGGAGAAGGGACCGTGATGAAGAGATCACTTATGCACTATTTACTTGAGATGCCACCCCTTTTGAATTGAAGCTCCTGATTTGGGGTAACAGAATTTCCGAATGACAGATCAATCTGGTGTTCAGTCAATGGGATTGCCTAGAGAGTGACAAATCAGATGTTATTCAAAATGAAACCCGAAATCCTTGTTTACGTCATATACGCCATTCTTGTTCAGACGAACCACTGAAAGAACCAAGAAAGGAATGACCAGTCTAGATTCAGTGACACTACCTAATACTTCTTCACGAGCATCGGGCCTGGGATTCCGAAATTTGGCCCAGTGAGCACTAGAGTCACCAGGTATTCTGTATCACCAGTGGCGATATTAGGTGGCAGCTAAGGTCGTCAGGTCTTGTCCCAAAGTTATAAAAATGCACTATTCAAATTGTGATCCTCTTGAGAGCGAAAGAGAAAGAAGCGCCAAAACATAAAAGATGTAGGTTTATGCATGCAATCGTCAAACTGTAGAATAATTTGAACAAATACCCAAGTAATATTGGTTGTTAAACAGCCCTCCAGGAAGTTAGGGATACAATGTACCTACTATAAAACCTTAATGAACGTACAATGCTGATGGACAGGTAACCGCACGATTGCACTTGACAGCTAGATGACCGCTTCCTGGTAAGGTATGAATGTACCTATGAGGAAACCAGAATTCCTAGGGACGGCTATACTGCACTCCACTCGGTAGCTCAACCATGCGACCACACGTAATTTCTTTGTAAGTCAAAAATTTCAGACTGGATGCCCGTGGCCCCAGGCAACAAGGAGTAGGTACTTAATACAACTGTGAAAACAGGCATGACATGGTGCTAGGAGATCCTCACGAGACAGACTAACCTTTGATAGAAGATGGACTGAGACGGATGGAAGAACATAGGTCATGATGATCCCACGAAGAAGACCGCAGGGTCCAGTGAAACACCCAGAAAGCGCAGTGTTCAAAATTTCAATGTCAAGTGCTATTTTAGTGAAAACCATAGCTGCATTCTTATCACCGTTCAGGCATAGTCTGGCACTGGTACTCCTGAACGTTATAGGTACATTGTCAACATGTTTTTAGTGAGCGCTGCTTCGAAGACGTTCTAGATCTTTCCTTGGGGCAGCCGATCACGTGTAGAACGCTGGCAATACAGGCCACGAACCACAGCGTGGAATGGCACGCTACTTCAACAAATCGGGAAAACCTATACCCAAGATTTTGGTTTATTATTTTCAATATCTAATGAACCTTTGAAATTGAGCATGAAAAAAATCCCCCCTCCCCACCCTTCCACCACCCACCACGCAAAATGTGAGGGTTTACGTTTCAAAGCATGTAGATTCCGAAAATGCAATAAAAAACGCTGCAAATCAGAATACCCTTCCGTTACAGATCACAGCTCTCTGCATAGATAGCCCGTCTATATAATATAGCATGTAATATTCTATACATCGCAGACCCTCCGTAGGTTAGTACCTAACACCGTACTCGTTACTAGGTACCTACCTAAATCACGAGTTAAATGCGGCTCAAATAATTCTGTCAATGACAAACAGTAACTAAAATGGCAAAAAGAAACGCAAATAATGAAGTTCTGAAGGGAAACTGTTGATGTGGAGTGAAAAAAGTTGCAAACGTACCTACCAACAAACTCCAGCCCCTTCTACGCAGATGGCATAATGAACTGCTGTGCAATAATTTACCGTTATGTAATAATTTACCACTGTGTATAATTAATAATACTTCAACGTTTGTTCAAGTTTCACTACCTATCAACAAACTCCAAAAGAGCCATCATTTTACAAATGAAATAAAATCACACGACAACCAACTCGACTTCATACTCCGTGAATATAATCAGGCGCTCCTTAGCAATGATGATCTCGGGCCAATTCCCGATTGTTAGCACGTCCCTAGTGATAATATTTGGGCTGAATGTATACAATTTCATTCACCCTGCTGCAGAAAAAGCCTGTCGGTGCAAACTTCTGGGCCTTACTGTGAACGAACGGCTGGACGTACAATGCTCCGGGTGGTCTTAAAAAACTCCCAAGTTCGAGAACTATTTAAAACCGTAAAAAAATCGAGATAACGGCGTCCTGGAGATTTCAACCCCTATTTTTCACCCCTTAGGGATGACTGACCGTAACGCCGAGCTTCAAGGACCAACTAGACCCCAAATGGGATCTACACACAAAATTTCGTTAATTTTGGTTCATCGTAACTAAGAAAAGTGCGAAGAATGGCGTACGGCGGACGGACAGGAATTTTAACATGTTTAATGTTTTAGGGCTGGGGGTCATTCTGTGAATTCCGACACGCAAATATGCAACGTTTTTCATTGGTTACTACACAGTTACTACCTTCTGTTGTAGCAACCATAAACAATATCGCACTCGAAAGAAACAAGAGTCAATAGCTACGTTTTTAATTGGTTACTACACAGTTACTACCTTCTGTTGTAGCAACCATATGTTGATGGCGAGTTCTATAATAAGTACAGTAAATGCAACATTATACTTGTAGAGTTCAGTGAAATTGTGGCTTTCATTTTTTCTTGACATTAAAAAACTATATCTAATTTCTCCCTTGCGAGGGAAAAACATTAAACATGATTTAATGTTTTTCCCTCTCAAGGGAGAAATTTATAGTTTTTTACATACATAGTGAGCCTACCAAACTAAATAAATTTATAGATATAATACCTCTAATAACCATTCCTATATGAGCCACCGAAGAACAAGCAATTAAGGATTTCATATCAATCTGCAATACATAATAAACCAACTATCAATATGCTCTGAAACGTCCGCGAATGAACAGTTAGCAGAAATGCAAGTAGGTTAATTTTTATAGCATTTTCGGATTCTACATACCATGAAACGGAAACCATCAAATTGTGAGGAGGGTGGGTTAAATTTTATTTTTTTTCATACTCGATTCCGAAGGTCATTATTGAAAATAATAAACCAAAAATTTCTATCCGTCCGCCGTACGCCGTACCGCCAAAATTTGCGAAATTCGGTTTATAGGTCCCGTTCGGGGTCTAGTTGGTCCTAGAAGGTCGGCGTTACTGTCAGTCATCTCTAAGGGGTGAAAAATAGTTGTTGACATTTTCAGGACTCCTACAACTTTTTTTACGTGAATCTTCTTACGGTTTTAAACGGTTCACGGTTCTTGAACTCACGAGGTTTTTGAGACAACCCGGAGCATTGTACGCCCCCCCCCCCCCCCACCGTTCCTTCACAGTAATAAGGCCCCCAAGTTTGCACCGTCAGGCTTGGTCAACAGGAGGGTGAATCAAATTGTATACATTCAGCCATATATCATCACTAGGGAGCACCTGATTATAATCACGGGTGGCTGTGTGAAGTCGAGTTGGTTGTTCCGAGATATTACTCCATTTGAATAATGATGGCTGTTTTGGATTGGTTTGATAGGTACTTTTGCAACTTGAACAAACGGTGAAGTATTATTGATGGGTAAATTATTAGACAATGATAAATTATTACACAACAGTAAATTATTGCACAACGGTAAATTATTACACAACGGTTCATTATACCATCTAAGTAGAAGGAGCTGGATTTCGTTGACAGGTACTAATAATACACCTTTGTGTATTAATTTACAGCATTTTTTACTATTGATACATACTTACCAAATGTATATACCACCCATAATAAATTCATCATTTAGAAAAAAATAATACTGCTTCTGTAGCAGAACTTCTGTGAAAAGCTTCAAACAGGTACGCTGTACGTTAATAATTTTCGAACATAAAAATACGCACATACTCCTGTATCTACTCCACGTTTAGAGAGTACATTATTTGATCCTTATAATGCTATGTGTATGTGATTTTTAATCTTATTATAAATTACTTAATCACACGCTTAAGATGAAAATTCGTTTTTCTTTTTAAATTGAAAATTGTTCATCAATAAGTTTCATACAGTTATGTATAAGGTTATAGAATAATCGGTAAAAGATAACGGCCACATCCTTGAGGAAGTTTGAGGCATTCTGCCGACTTCATTCTTGAAATTTACTAATGAAGATGAAGGATAAAGTTTGCTGGCACAGATAGAAAAGTTACATGTATTGAATTATCAAGAAGATAATAAGCTGGTAGAGGAACGCCTGTGGCTCATTAATTACGATCACAGTGTTTCAGAGCAATCTTTCATCGGAGCTCTGTGTTCTCGGTCACCAGACAAACCCCTCGTCCACAGAAGGATCATCCGTGATTTTCTCGAACTTCGTCCCTCTCACTTTCTTTCCTTATAGTTCGCCCACCGACCCCACAAATCGCTGTTTGTTAGGGAACAGGGTGGCACGGCTGATATATCACCTTCCGGGGCCTTGGCGGTGGAAAACGGACCACAGGAAATGCGAGATGGCAATCAATCAGAGGTCTCTCGACAAGAGTGCGCCGGGCAGATATGAATAGCTTCTTGGAGTGTTCAAGTTAGATGAATCTGCAGCTGTTTCTGCACGACGATCCTTTCGTACGCTGTCGCAAAAACCCGTTGAGCTCCGTAACGTTCGGTCTAATCAGAGTATTTGATTGGTACAACCACGGCCGGCTTCTCTAAAGCCGGCCATGGTACAACGCTATCAAAAATGTCCTCGTATAACTAACAGTTGGTCATGAATAGTTAATATACTCTAGATCCCCTTTATTAATCACCTTTCTCTTTTAATTCATATTTCCAATAGGTCTTTCGATCTATTAATCCAATTTTTATGTGATAATTTATTTGGATTCTGTTAACAAAACTATGCCCTAGATACCTGATATTTTTTTAAAGTTCAAATTTGAGACAAAAAATGTGCTCACCGTGGAAGACGATTTAAAAAATCAATACTGAATGTATCTACAAACCTATGCTTCATGATAAAATTCACAAAAAACTAAAGAATGAAAAATCGATCGAGCCAGTCTAGAGAAAAACGGAAATTAATTTTTACCCCTAAAGTAACCAGCGAAAACAATTCTCACTAAAATCCGGGATGTTTCGCCTTAAGATACATCCATAATTGAAAATTCAATTCAGAGAGTAAATTAATTACATTAGACAAAATATAGAAAAATTATTTTTGTGGTTATGCCTTTGTTATTAGTTTTTAATTCTTCATGAATAATTCATACATTGTACACCGATGAAATTCTTGGGGATGCACAGCAGGTTTATGGAAGTTACCTTGGATTTAACAGATGAGGGGTTCAAGAGCTGTTAGCAACGGTTAAATAACAAAGTAGCTCGAACGCAGTGAACATGAGCACCTTGGTCAATACAACTTCCATTCCAGACTAGTTCGTTAGTGCTTACACATGCTCAGTACAAAGGCTTTCCAATCATACCGGGAATCGCATTAGTCACAGGGCTCAGGGTTTATAAAATATTACTGGGCTCCGAGTCGCTTGAAAGGTTTCCGGGCCCGGGAAGAGGGTTACGGTTTGCCCGACCACTCGGAAGGACGGAAACAAGAATACATCATTGATACGGAATTGGGATATCTCGGGAGTACCTAAGGAAGCGGAGGACGACCACTTGATGCAATAAAGACGAAGAACGTGAAATCGGGAATGAGAAGTAAAGTGGTCCGATCAGATGGTAGCTGAATCACACAGCGTTGACCATGTCATACGTATACTATTATTTCATCAGTTGTGCACTTATACCCTACTAACTCAAGAGATACACACATCGCAAGTATTGCCCAGTAATTACTTAGGCAGCTATCACACTGGACACACGTCGTGGATCGACTCACGTCACTGACCCCCCCCCCCCCCCCCCCCCTCACCGACAACATGCTACCAAGCATCTCATAATATCCGTGAGCTTCATTTCCATCATTCATTCCCATCTTTTTCTCCCTGTTAAGACCCTGTTCAGCCGGTTCTCGATCACTGTTCTTAATTTTTCAATTTGGTCTTAACTGAACTTTAATTTCCCAGTAGGTACCCATTGCTAATGGAAAGTAATATTACAGTAGAGTCTAGTTTATCCGTCATAAACGGGACAGAAGAATGTCGGACAAGCGAAAATATTGGATAGTAGGTGTAGAGAAATACCAATTATACGTCAAGCTATCTAATATAGATGGTGATATGAAATAAGGACGGTCTCTCACTACTGAGAGAGTGAGGGACGTCCTAAAAATGGCGAATTCCAAAAAAGTGAATTTTACAGGAGAGCCTTTCAAAGATCTGTCATGGGGCTAAAAGTCTCAATTAGAAGAAATGTTTGCCACTTCATGAGTTTCTAACCACACATAATTTCGTTCAATAATAATATCTAGATATCCAAGATACGTATCGTAATTTAGACATTTGCTTAGACTGACAGAATTTCGTTCATATTCGCCCTTCTTACAGAATTATTTTGGTTGTTTTGTTGAATTAATTCAAAGTCTTGCATAATCAAAATAATATAATAACGCAAGGAAAGAAATGTTCATTAGGTATAATAAAAGTCAACAAAGGTTAAACAATATCGGCACAGTAATAAGTCTTGCACAACTGAAATAAAATAATAACACATGAAAAACAGTATTCATCAAGTGTAATGAATAACAAAATTTAAACAATCATCAGCAAAATAACTGCAAAATATAGAATTTCTAATGGAATGCGCATTATATGTTTTTTTAGTAACCCCTGCAAAAAGCACCTTCTGTAAATAAATTTTATGTAGGCATAGACGATTCTATTGACAATAAATATAATTATTTTAGCGAATTTTGAAAAAAAATAACGCTACTGCAACGGGTCTAACATTTTCAAAACATGAATTTTTGAATTGTTTTTACAGGCAAATCCGTTTCAGAGCATCCTCAATTCATCCCTAGATTTTAACAAAAATGTAAATGTACACATTTATGTATATATGCATATTTATTTATTTATTTATTTATTTATTTATTTGGGTCACTCTCTAGAAGATATCTGTCCTTAGATGTATGATAAAAATTCCAGATTCCGCCAGAACGTTCGTACTGCCAAATAGAAGGATGCGTTAGAAGATGATCAATTTTCACAAAAATTCTAAGGGGATCAAAAATCGGTAGAAACGGCTCGAACGATTGATACAAAAATCACCCAAAGTGGTATGGAAAGGTGATTAAAGGCAGATTTCAGTCGTTTTATAAAGAGAATAGGGGTAAAATTTGAATTTTTGGGGGTCAAAAATTGTAATAAGGGCTGAAACCAATATTAATTCACCTGACGTTATGTGGGATGGCGATTCACGACGGAGGGAATAGTACGATTATAAGAATTTTTTTTTTAAGTGGGTCAAATTTGACTTTTCAGGGTTAAAAATCGGTAAAAACGGCTCAATCACGAAAAATTATGCAATTTTACAAGAAGTGGTATGGTTTCTCGCTACATAATCTTTTTCCACAATAGCACGAATATTTCTTTGAAAATTCGGTCTTACAGCCATGCTGCATGAATGAAACTTATCATTTTTTCATATTACCATCGATAATTACATGTTATAATTTTACACATCATTAGGAACCACATTATTCCTAAACACATCAGGTTTACAACAACGGAAAAACGCTGCAAATTATTACACAACGGTTTATGCACCTGTATATTATTACCTGTATATGTAGATGTATTTACCCATCTGCGTAGATCACTGCTTCCTGTGGTCAATACTCTCGAGTTCCCTCCAGGAAAGCCCTAAATGGAGTACCTACTGCAACCGGCCCGGGAATTAAAGTTTCATACAAATGCGCGGGATTCAGTCAAATTAATTGTTTGTAGTTATTATAAGGTATTATAAAAATACCATTTCACACTGGTATTTTTTCAGGCGAAACTTTTGAGAAAAGGGTGCCAGAAATCCACGACTGAGTGGCCATTTACGAGTATGTGCTGACTTTACGGGGATGTGTAGTTTCGGCAACATACTGCCAGACTGAAACTTCAGTACCCTCCAAATACCTATCCTACCTTCACACGGTTGAAATAGCACTATTGATAGCACGGTTAAACTACTAGTCCTGGTCTATCCGGCTAACTGTTATCACCTCGAACAAAGAGAGAGGGAGAGAGAGAGAGGCTGATAAAAAGCCAAACGCGAAGTATCAACGCCATCGACCGAACCGAAAGAGGCCCATGGGAGGCATCAGCTTCTTGCAGAGTTAACGATCACAGCTATCCTCCCACAGCCGAAGTCGGTTCAGATTAAACCAGGCCAAGCAGTATACAGAAAATACTTGACATCTTCACTAAATACCAATTCAATCGTTCGGAAGGACTGAGGACCATTATCGCACAAAATATGTTTGAAAAAACAGATAACAATTGCAAAAGAAATTGAGACATTCAAAACGTTTCATTAACCAAATAACGTATACATACACATGTGCAATGAAATCCAATTTTGGTTTATTATTTTCAATAACGAACCTTTGGAATCGAGAATGAAAAAAAAAATTCAACCCCTCTCAAAATTTGATGGTTTACGTTTCAAGGTAAGTAGACACCGAAAATGAAATAAAAAACGCTGCAAATTATTACATAACGGTTTATTATTTACCTGTATAGATGTCCCGCCCCTTCTGCATAGATCACTGTTTTCTGTGGTCAATACCTTCGCTTCGCATGTGCTTCCCCCAGGAAAGCCCTAAATCCCGTACCGGAACCGGCCCGGGATCTACAGTTTCATAAAAATGCGAGGAATCAATAATTCAATAATTAATTTTTTTTGTTATTCATGGAGCATAAGGTAAAATTATAAACCGTTGTGTAATAACTTAAGTGTAAAGATGCCTCTTCTGCGTAGATCAGTTTTCTGTAGTCAATACCTACCCTCCAGCTCCACCAAGGAAAGCCCTAAATCGAGTATTGGAGCCAAACCCTGGGAACTACAGTTTGGTAAAAATGCGCTGGATTCAATAATTCAATCATTATTTGTTGTTACAAACGAAGCATAAAGTAAAAGTAAAACGTTGTGTAATAAACCTTTGTGTAATAATTTGCCCTTATGAATGCCCCACTGCGTATTCGTTGTTATAAATGAAGCACAAAGTAAATGACAAACCGTTGTGTAATAATTTGCCCTTATGAACGCCCCTCAGCTTATTTGTTGTTAGAAATGAAGCACAAAGTAAACTATAAACCGTTGTGTAATAATTTGCCCTTATGAATGCCCCTCTGCGTAGATAAGTTTTCTTCAATACTTTGAGGGTAGCCTCAAGCACCCCCCAGGAAAGCCCTAAATCGAGAACTGGAACCAGCCCGGAAATTACATAGTGTAAAAATGCGCGGGATTCAATAATTCAGCCATAAATTATCATTTGTTGTTATTCACGAAGCATAACGTTTGTTAAAGTTGCAAAACTACCAATCAACAAAATCCAGAAGAGCCATCTTTTGATTTATTATTTTCAATAATGAACCTATGGAATCTAGCATGAAAAAACCTTTATTGGTGCCAGTACTTCTGCACAATTGCAGACAGTCTTACTGGCAAGTATCAGGGGTCTGGATGGAAAACTCCATAGTTTTAGAGGTCTACTTGACCCGGGAAGCATGTTCTCCTTTGTTACCGAACAATGTGCCAGGCAATTACGTAAGACAACCCGACCTTTTGGCCATAAAATCTCCGGTGTCAACAACGCACCTCTAAAAAATGTGAAGGGCAAGATAGCAATCACGTTTTGCACTTCATCTGCTTCTGCCCCGCTTGGGACTTAGGCCGTGGTGGTACCATCTATCACCCCACCCCTGCCTCAGGTCTCATTGGATTCTGACATCTGGTTGGATTATAGATCATACTCTCTGAGTGACCCCAACCTCTCCACACCAGGACCAATTTCATTCCTTATAGGAGCCGATCTCTACCCAGATATTACTGGCGAGCCTATAGCTATTCATGAGCATGGACCAAGATTAATGGAGACAGTTTTGGGCTGTTCTTGGGAAATATATCGGAGATGACCCTGCAGCTCCTGGAGTAGCATTGCTGACCCGCTCAGATATTTCACATCTGACTAAACGGTTCTGGGAGGTTGAAGAGCCTTCTGCAGTCCGGCCTCGCGAGCCACAGGAGGGTGCTGACGGCGAGAAGTACTTTCTTGATACATTTCAGAGAACCAGCGATGGACGCTACGTTGTTGCCTTGCCGTTCAAGGCAGGTAGTTCTCCTGTACTCGCGTTTGAGGCTGGAGGAAGAGCTTAGAGCTGAGTACCAGAAGTTTATGGATGTTAAAATAGTGAAAAAAAATGACGACAGTGACTCGCTAGCAACCCTGTGAGCTAATACATAGGTGTACTATTCACAGAATAATAAACCGAAAGTGTAGTTACAACCAAAAGATAATCACGAGAAAGAATTATGTTTATCATCATGATTATTTTTGTATTAGTACTATGGAATATTAATTAATATTTAAAATAGTAGCCGTGTTTATGGACACTCATCTTCCACCAAGGGCCGAGCCCATATTATGGAAGATTATATTTCCAATATTATTTTTATATACCTATTGTGAAAAAGTTATAATGTGAATGGAATGTATACAAATAGGTAAATAAATAAATCATAACCTATGAACAAATAAATGAATTGTACACAGTTATCTGACAGCTAGGCTGATGAATTGAAAAATAAAAGAAGAATTATGTAAATCGAACAATTTTTGGATTCTCCCCCTCCCCCACCCACAGTTTTGGGTGAAGTGGAAATTGTGAATAACCTTGTTGAGTAAATGATATGTAACTGTTTCCTTCGTTAACCCAGTGAAGCTACCTTTTGCATGGCAAATTCCAGTGATTTTCGAAATTACCTTGGGAGTAAAAATCCGCATCGCAAGAGTTGATTGTTTCACAGGTCGATTTTGCTGCACTTTACAGGTTCCCGGAACCTGACGGAATTTAGTACCGGCAACAACTTGGCGCGAAGATGGAGCTAAAACCGTACGAGCCGCGTTGTTGTTCGCGACATCTGACCGCTCTTTGTCTTCCATCTTTAGCAACAAAAGGTCATGAATCGGCACTCAAAGATTGCGCTGACTCCCTGCAGAGAACTGAAAACCAACTGAACGGGAAGGAACAAAAGGTGTGAAACAGGTGAGACGCCTTTCAAGAGAGAAAGAGAGAGAGAGTTGCACAGTTATGGGAACCGATGTGAGGCGATTTCGAACCAACTTGCTTTTTTGAATAGATTTCGTATGTGAACTGAAAGTGAGAGTCAACTGCATGTGAAGATTACCTTACTGTTTCAGAGTCTAACGTGGTAGCGCAAGTCTCGTTATTACCTTTATGAATTGAACCAACTATCTCCTCCAGAAGTAACATTAATTTTTTTAGGACTAGTGTAATCCAAGGATTAATTAATTAGCCTGGCCCGGAATTTGGATGCCAATATTGCAAGATAATTCCCGATCATTTTTAAAGTTAGTTCTAATAGCATCATAAGACAGAAAATGCGTCTGTACACCGAACGCGGCACGTTCCTAAGAACATCGGCCATACCTAGGGTGGTCGCTAAGCCTCCTAATCAGGACCTTCGTTGCGTGCACTGTGGCCTGAGGTAACAGTCCATCGCTCGAGGAAGTGACAAAAGAGCGGATGGTTCCCTGAACCATCTCGGGGATTTTTCTACTTAAAGTAATACAAAACAAGCCTAAAACCCATAACTGAAACCGTCTGCCGAACTGATGCACGTAGCTTCATTTCCCCGACGCAAGAGATTTAAAAAAAACGTCTGCCAATTCGAGTAGACAGTATAGCTTCCTTCGCACATGAACGTATAGAATAGTTGGGAAGACTTATTTTGATACGGGACCCTGCGATCCAATCCGCGTGTATCCTCAAAATTTCAGCTCTCTACGACTATTTTTCGCGTAGTTAGAAGCGTTACAAGGAAACGGTCAAAACTGCATGTTCGCGCATGCGCAGACGGAATGTACTGTACGACTCCAATGAAATTCATATCGAAATATCGAAGTATTCTTCCTGATCGACCCTCCATTCTGAACTCATTTCAACGATAATTAAGGTAGTTATGGGTGTTCCAAGTATTTCACGTTTGCGCATGCGCAGACGAAAGTTACGGTACTTTTTCAATTATTTTTATATGGGACCATCTGTGACCTAACCCGCACCTACCCTCCAAATTTCAGCCCATTTCGACCATTAGTCGGAACCATGGGGAGTAATGGGCGTTACAAGAATTACTACAGACACACGGACGGACGGACGGACGGACGGATGGACAGAGAGACACGGAACCAAAAAAAAAATGTTCCTCGATGTCTGAAACGCAAAATAGTAGAGGAAATTTTCATTTTGGAGAACACACATTAATTTTTTTTTACTCAATCACGGATCCAACGACCTTCGGTAGTGTGGAAGTAAAATTATAGGTCTAGAAATTTATAAACGATTAGGTTTCAACCACTAAGTACGTCCACGTAGTTAGTGTATTACACTACAGGTATTACATTATTGGTTGAAGCTAGTGGTATTACATTATTGGCTGAAGCTAGTGGTATTACATTATTGGTTGACACATATTAGTTTCAACCACTAACTACTTAAGTATTACATTATTATAAGGCTTTCCCTCATAATTAATTCTCAATTTTTATTAATTCAATTAATACATCATATTAAATTACGCGGAAAACTCATTCTCTTATTTTCTTCGAATTTTCACAATCTTAACCAGTGATGGATGAAAAATAGAATTGAAATAATATTGGTATTCGATTACTGAATTCATTCGCATTATTCGAATGCAAGATTTCAGGTATTCGATTATTGAATTCATTCGTAGTATTCGAACGCAAGATTCCAGGTACTCGATTGAATCATTAGTTTCGAAGATACATCTAGCGGTATGTTTGTTAAGCTGAACATTTCGAATACTTGATTCATCTGAATACCTTTTTTTCGTTTCCCGGACGGAATATGAAGGCTGGACAAACGCAGTTTGTCCTCAAAGTAATCGGGTGGAGGGGGTGGGGTGGGGGAGGATAATATCAGCGTTGAAGCGGCATTCCACGGAAAAATGTATTAGGAGTTCAGAAGATACCCAACTATCAGAACATACAACGGTTATTACAGTACTAGGCAAATTGAATAATAATTTATATTGTTTCATAGTTCGAATGATTTCGATTCGAATGAGAACTACAATGCTTCATACCGCTAGGAGCGTGACCGTCGACAATCCTAATGCGGAACCATTCGAACAATTATTGTACGAGTTTTTTCATAAATTAATATCTTATTTATTCGACGCTTATTTTTGACGCCGTACTACATTCATTTATTTGACGCTTTCAGTTAGATACGTGGGGTCTCAAGTGTGAATCAAGAAAACGGGTTGATGATTGTCTGTAAAGGATGGGAAGGGGGGGGGGGGGGATAAAATCAGCGTCTGAACTGGCATAACAGGGAAATATGTAATAGAAGTTTAGAAGATTAGGAGCTAAACGTGACCTTATTATACCGTCTAAAGTAGAATTTTCTATTGCAGCGTGTGTTATTACACCGACCGATTGTAAAAATCCTCGGTTTGTCAGGAGATCAGGCCGTAGAACTTGCAAGAAAAACGCTGCTAAGTCCTTGTAACATGAGTTACAATGAGTTATTTAATTGGACATACCTATAGAATTTCGGCTGTTCATTTACTGTTGATTTTATGTACAATAATTGAAACAGATATTTTTATGGTTTTCAAAAATTTTGCCCCCCCCCCCCCCCTCAAACATGCATTAAACTCCTATTTTTGACAAATTATCTGTGATCACTGATTAGTGCCATTTAATTGTCTTGCTTCACCTGTTCTAGTGTTATTATATATGCATAGATTTATGGTGGGACTTACTGGTTATTTCTGATAATTTCCTAGGTGACTCATAAAAAATGAATTTTGGGAGCTGAACCTTCGTTACAAACTCAATTCTTCACTCTTTGGTCAAAATCTACTTCATATTTGGTCTTCTCGCCCTAAAAAAAGACCATGGAAAACGATACCTCACAAGCTCATGTTCCTTTTTAAAAAACCTATTTTTAAATCCCTTTTTCCCCGCCTTACCCCTGGCTGCCGAGCTTCGGAGCACAACTAGGACCCAAATGTGCTCCCAAATGGGGAACCGAACTGTGTGCGGAAGAACGACGATTTCAGACCAAAATTTAACGTAAATTTAAGACTGAAACTTTATTACAACCTCAATTCTTCGCTCGCTGTTCAAAATCAACTTCATATTCGCTCTCTTCTTCCTAAAATACATGGAAAACAATACCTCACAACCTCATGTTACTATAACACCAAAAAACCCTATTTTTACACCCGTTTTTCATCGATAGCACCCTTTGGTACATTACGATCGGGCTGCAAAGTGTCGGTACACAACTTGGGCCTAAATGGAGCCTGTGTGCGAAAGAACGAATTTTGTAGACCGGAAATGAAGAAGGCATCAATGATACGGCATACGGACATTGCATTTTTAGAATCTACGCACTGAAACATAAAAGAAACATTTTTGAGGGGGTGCTATAAAAATATTTTGCTAAGCGAATACATAGGTGTATTATTCACGGGATAATAAAGCAATATGACTCCTCTCATAAACTTTTACTTATGGCAATTTCCCACGTGACTGGGTTAATCAACCAACATCAAGTTGTGCTGATTGTAATGATCAAGAATGCTCACTGTTGGGAGTAGAGGGGCCTACATATTTTCACGTTAAAGTGTTTTAAAAATAAATCAAGCCTGCTGATACACTGGGAAGTGTTACGTACGATGATATTTATGGCGTTATGGGCCTTGATGCTCATGAATGTTACGTACCATACCATGATAGACCTATCTACCTCTATATCCTATTCCTCTACAAGAGAAGCAAACGGAGAAACCGAAAATATGATGGTGGTGAATGTGCTGAGAGACATAAATTAGGATTTTATCAATATAGAAGTTGCCATTAAGGAATAATCTCAATTTACTGATATCTACCGATGCACCCACTAACATACCGACACAAACTAACACCAAATAATATGTGATTCTCAGCTGGGTAAAGGTATGAGCAATGAGCACGTACGAAACATCTCATATTATGCAATTCCTACTCAAATAACTGACTCTCAGAAGAAGAAAAAATGTAATACAAACAATGAGGAATCCACAAAGAACGATAAGTGTATGCCACTGATAAGTGTCATTTGGGCTTTTGCCAACACCGAACTGTCTTTATGAGCCACAGCCGTTGCCGAACCTCCTTTAGGAAGGTCGTTACCGCCAGCTCTCTCCGAAGTCGAAGCAGCATCCCTTCCACGCTTTTTACTCCTTTAATCTAAAGAACGCAACTCGATTTTCTTCAGAAGGCGGCTTGATACTCCCAGCTCGCCAAATTTCTGCTTCCCGCTCTATCATATCTGGCGCGTGTATTCAGCGAGAAACCAAAATCTGTCCACTTTCTCTGAACTCAACACTAAAACTTAACATTTAAAATTAAAAGCAAAAATTGATATTGATAACCAAGTTGAGGCATAAACAATATACGTCCATAACGTGACCGCAATGACATAGTAAAAGGTACATGTGAGGGAAAAAAATTGCAGCGCCGCAATGAATTCTATAAAAATTGACAGAAATGAATCGGATTTATGAGTAATTCTGAGAGATCATCACTGCGCATAAACAGAGGATAAGTTGTATCCGATCCCAACGAATTCAAAGGTACGTCACCATGTAGCAACCAATTATCAACTTTGAGAAATGTATCAAAATTTGTTCAGAAAGAACCGTACATGGTAGAGTCGAGGATATGACGTTCGCTCATGCGCAGAGAAATGTACGAACGCAAATCTGATTAATTTGAAACCAACCAGGGACGAATCCGCGCACACAAATCCTGTAGGTACTGGTACGTGTCAATCAAACACCGTATATTACAACACTGCAAACTTATTTATAGCTGAGGTACTTGTACCGATCGCTTGATTAATTGATTCGTTGTCACTCGTCAACGTAGGGTGGCCAGGATGCCGAAAAGGTAGCATTCAGTCACTGGTGCGGCTGAGGTCGTCTGTTCTCCTACTTCCAGCACCTTCATCCTAACCCAGAGCGGTAACCAATAGGTAACCTTGATCGAAATGATCGAAATTAATTTTGAACCTCCTGACAGAACAGCCGCGTACATCCGAGAGGCAAGGAAAGTTGAACAATGCGAATTGAGGGGCAAGCAAAACGATAGGTATCTACAAATCTAACTCCGCACCCAGGTTATGGAGAAGTTAAAGGATCTTGAATTTTTTCTTCGATCACCCGGAAAATGTCTTCGCCTACCACTTTATGGTGGCAGCGAAAGCGACGATCTTCGATATTTATACAGCTTCGGTGGATTTAGAGAAGCGAAGGAATTGGGTCAAGCCCATAGAAGCGCGCGGAAACTCGAACAGGAAGGGGAAAGGGGAAGCAAAGTGGTCGGGGTTGCTCGGGAACCCACCAACGTTGGCAGCACTGGCTCAGATCGACCTGCGTCACGGCGCAACCTCCGTAAATCCTTTACCCCCTCCCAGCTCCCAGAATCCTCCCCCCCCCCCCTCAACAACAACATTTACCACCTCTCTTCCAGCACACTTCTGTTAGACACTAAACAATTATTGACTTTCAATTTTTCATCGGAGGAGGTCTGAGACACAGCTAAGTTGGACTACAGGTTCCACCTTCCCATTCCTCCAAGAAGAAAGCGAGAAGGAAAACGAAGCGATTTATCCCAAAAGAAGTTGGTTTCGAACATCTTTTCGAAGTCGGTTTCGGCAACCCTGCCGATGAAAGCAATATTATGTACTAAGTAGACTTCTCAGTTATTCGTCGTCTGTAGTCACAAGTGCCATGAGAGAAAATCAGGGATGGTAACAAACCTAACCATAGGTAAGACCGGAACTTGCTGTAGTTTCCTGTAATAAAAATTTAATGGAGTGGAAAACATTGGGATCCACCTACCAACCATGTCATCATAAATGATGGATGGAAATAGAAGTGGAATTAATCTTAACGATCGCAACCAAACAATCTCTCATCGCCGATTTTGCTACCTACCTCACTACTGACGGTAGGGACGCGCTTTCAAATACTATTATGCATCAATATCATTTTATGTACATAAGATATTATTTTATTTTATTACGGACGGCGTAATTAACTTGAAGTGACGTAGTGTTAATTTTGAGGGTAAATGCCCTGATAAAAACTATTGTGGGCTAAGCTCCAAGTTTTTGGACAGTGACAGCTAACAAGGCATACAAAATCTACAGCTAACAAGGCATACAAAATCTTTCTATCGAAATTCTTCTTCAAACATGATGATGAATTACCGTCGATTCAATATTTAAACAATAAATTATTCTTCGTAAAATCCACGGGTTTTTGTGAACATGGGGAGAGGTTTGAACATTTGTCACTTTAAGGAATGTATCGCTAGAAAAATAAATTTAGGAAATCGCTGCTCGGGAGTGGAGTAGGATTCCGGAAATGAACAACGGGAAGAATATGGCGTAACTTAATTCTATGGACCTTTACCGAAGCAGGCCTATTCTTAGCTTGAGAAGCGGACATTCTATAAGTTGTTCGGCTTTCGCAGAGCAAAATACGTAAGCCCAGGAAAGCCCGGAATATACTACCACTAAAGTGTACTCCGACGGGTAATTTGAGGGAGGAACGAGCCCAGAAGAATGTTAATAGCTGAACCCGGAACGTGGGTTGGTTTGCTAAAATCTCTTGGCTAAAATCTCAGCTACTTTCAAGTGATAAACGGTTATTAGATAAAGCGGTTTCCAAGCGATTGCCACTGGCTCGGAAAATTAACACCAAACCAAACTAGGGCTGAGGGAGCTGATTCTAATAATTTATGACCATTCGGATGGCTCTGGAGATAGACGCTGCTCTGACTTGGAACATAAATAAAACAAATGTGCCGATACACGCCTTTGGATAACAATTATTAAATAATAAGCCAACGAACTCGAACTAATGATCGCTGGTAGCAGTATTTTCGTCAGCTATACCAAATATACTCCAACTTTCAATTTTCTCCGACACACAACGAAGGGTCTACTGCTACTAATGCCCCATCAGTGAGCCTACTCCCAACTACCCTCTACACTGGTATTAATGTATACCCATGAGCTTCTCAAGAAAACCCGAAACAATCGGGTTTATATGAATTTTATATGCGTACAAACCGCACATTCGCTTAGAATATTTCAATGCCCAACTCGATAATTTGTTATACGGTAAACTCTTAATGGCGGAAACAGGAAAAGTTACGGACACCCCCTGACACTTCCCCCTGGAAACCTTCGATGATTATCATCTGTATCGCATTCGTGAAGTCTTCAAGCGACCGTAGTATTTTAGAAACCCCTTCAGAGTGCTTTCTCGCTTTATCCCATTACATTATAGTTTATTATTTTCAATAATGAACCTTTGGAATCGAGCAGGGGAAAAAAAATATTCCCCCCCCCCCCCCCAACCCCCCCATCAAAAAATTTCATGGTTTCCGTTTCAAGGTACGTATAATCCGAAAATAAAACAAAAAAATTTCTGTCCGTCCCCCATACGCTGTACTTAAGTTACAATGGACCACAATTCATGCAATTTGGTTTGTAGGTCCCCTTTGGGGTCTAGTTGGTCCGCAAAGCTCGGCATTACTGTCAATCATCTCTAAGGGATGAAAAATAAGGGGCTGAAATTTCCCGAACGCCCTAGCTCGAAAACTTTCAACAGAAGGGTACGGTTTTTTCACGTTTTTATAATTGATCTCGAACCAAAGTGTCGTGATTCCCTCACAGAAACTATTCCTGTAATATTACAAGAGATTTAACCAAATAAACGCGGAGAACGTTGAGCCGGTCAACACCGACGATTTTCCCCAACCGCCAACTGCCTCACGGTCGTAACGGCGATTATGGACAGGGGACGGGTGGAAAAGTCCCTATAAAACCAGCCCTTCTGGCCCAGCTCGCCATTCGACGATCCGACCCACGACTTACTTCTTCCTCAACCTTTTCTCTCTCTCTCTCTCCATTCCCCGCACCTGCTGTGGGTGCACTCCCGGTATCTGCTGTGGTGAAAACCGCGGGGAACCTCCTTCTCCACTAACAACTGCTGTGGTAAAAACCGCGGGGTTAGCTTCCATCCTCCCGATGTCATCTGTGGTGAAAACCGCGGGACACCACCTCTCCACTAGCACCTGCAGTGGTGAAAACCGCGGGGTTCTAGCTCCAACATCCCAGACATCTGCTGGGGTGAAAACCGCGGGACGCCTTCCTCTCCGCTATTACCTGCTGTGGTGAAAACCGTGGGGTACTTGCTATCATAACCCAGGCGCCTGCTGTGGTGATAACCGCGGGGCGCAAGTGAAAAGACTCCGAAGTCCATCCATCATAATCCGTCTTCATCCGCCATGTTGTGAGCATCCAGCACACACCCGCTCACAACACAAATAATTCTATAAGACCACCCGGAGCACTGTACGTCCAGCCGTTCGACTGCACCGAGAAGCTTCGTCAACATGATGGCTGTCTGAATGCATTTTGGAATCTACGCACCTTGGCTTCGCAAAAGAACAAATTTTAAGGGGGTGTTATAAAAATGTTTTGCTCGTTGGTGTAAACTGTTCACAGAATAATAAACCAAAATGCAATGTCTATCCGCCGTACGCCGAATCATCCATATCTATTTTTGGTCAAAAAAATTCGTACTTTCGCATACAGGCTCCGTTTGGGCCCTAGTTCTGTCCCGAAACTTTTCAGTTCGATCGAAATATACCCAAAGGATGGGTGAAAAATGGGTGTAAAATAGGGTTTTTTGGTGTTTTAGTAACACGAGCTTGTAAGTTATGGTTTTCCATGTTTTTCTAGGACGAGGAGGCCGAATAAGAAAGACCGAAATCGATTTTGACCAACCATCTAAGAACTGAGGTTCTAACGAAGTTTCAGCATTAAATTTACGTTAAATTTTGGTCTAAAATCCTCATTCTTCCGTTCGGGTCCCCGTTTGGGAACACATTTGGGGTCTAGTTTGTGCTCCGAAGCTCGACAGCCCCATCGGAATATATCCAGGGGCGCTATGGGGGGAAAACTGGTATAAAAATAGGGGTTTTCGAGGATGGGTTTTTTTTGTTTTTTGTTAAAGGTTTTAGCGGAAAAGAGCTTGTGAGGTATCGTTTTAAATGTTCTTTAGGGGGAGAAGACCGAATATGAAGTTGCCATTGAAAAACTTAGGTTGTAACGAAGGTTCTGCTCCCAAAATTCATTTTTTTAAGAGTAAGAAACCAGGGAAATTGTCTGGAATCGCCATAAAATTGTATAATAACACTACAAGTAGTATCAACAGGTGACTCAGGACAATTAAATGGTACTATCAATGATCAAAGATAATTTTTTATAAAATCCGTACACAACAGTTTATTATTATGTAGAGAACACCCTTCACAAATCGCATTTGTCTGTATAGAACACCCTTCTGTTACATATCACAGCTCTCTGTATAGATAACCCTTCTATAAATAATGTAGATCACAGGTAGCTTAGTACCTAACCCCGTACTCATTACTAGGTACCCACCTATATCAAGTGTTGAAAATGTTGCTAAAACGATAAATTATATCAATGACAAACAGCAACTAAAATGGCCAAAGATAGACACATGAAGTTCTGAAAGGAAATTGTTGACGTGGAGTGAAAAATGTTCCATCCCGGTGGTGTTTCGATCTCCATAACTTTGGCGTTCCTGTCCGTCACGAATACCACTGCGCTACAGCGCCGACCTGGCGGAGGGATAAGTGATGTGGCTCTCAACTCACCTTGATGCCTGCATGCACCCAGCTCTTTAGGGCAAATTTTATAGCAAATTGCAGCGGATGGCCTTAATTCAGAAAAAAATTAAACTATTTAAAAATGCGAAAAACCCAGACCTCAAAATACAATTTTCCGAGATAGGGATACCTACTCTGGTGGAAACCATCAAAAATAGCTATTTCAATTATTGCACATGAAAGAAACAATAAATTAACAGCCAACATTCCTGCAGGTATGTCCAGTAGAATAATAAACCCACGTGGCAAGGACTTTTCAGCGTTTTGCTTCCGAGTCTGCGAAGCAGCGGAAGCCTTGTGTTCACTTTCGTGAGCCAAAAAATTTTTGTCTTCAGAAATCAAAATTTCCACTTGCATTTTGCGTTTCAAAGCCTACTGAACAAATTTGGTTCCGTGTCTGTCGGTCTGTGGGTCTGTGAGTCTGTGAGACTGTCTGTCCGCATTTCCTTGTTACAGCCATAACTTCCACGATTTTGAATTGATTCAGCTCAAATTTTGAGGGATGGTGCGGATAAGGCCCCTTGAGGTCCCATACAAATTTCAACATGATTGATCCAGCGGCACGCCCTGCGCATGCGCTAACGTTAAATTCAACAAACACTCATAACTTTCAAAATTTTGATTCAATTTCGCTCAAATTTTCAAGGGTTGTTTGGACAAGGCCTAGTGAGTTCCAGTATGAATTTCAGCATGATCGGACCCTCGGTGCGCTCTGCGCATGCGCTGGCGTGAAATAGATTCAATTTCCTTGTTACAGCCGTAGTAACCAAAGAGTTCACCCAATTTCAATGTAATCCTCAGGGATTAAGCGGTTAGGGCCCATTGAGGTCCCATATAAATTTCAACATGATAGAGCCAGCGGTTCGCCCTGCGCATGCGCTAACGTGAAATTCTTCAAACACGCATAACTTTCGCAATTATGTATAATGGACGTAATGTATTATGGACGTCATGTTACGTAATATGTATATTTCATGTAATGTTATGCAATGTTATGTTATGTAATGTAATGTTATTTACCTAATATGTATATTTCACGTTATGTAATGTTATGTAATGTAATGTAATGTCCTCTGCTAGAATGACATTAATATGCAAAATGTAATTGGGCTTGCCCGTATAAATAAATAAATAAATAAATAAATGTAATGTTATGTTATTTTGCTTCCGAGTCTGTTCTATTTTATAATGGGTCACTCTGATTGTGACGAGGAAGCTCCTGTGCCATCACCTTGGCAGTGTATTTGGTTTATTACGTTCAATAATGAACCTTTGGAATCGAGCATGCCTTAAAATTTGATGGTACACGGCCGTTTCAAGGTACGTAGAACCGGGAGCTGGAATTGAAAAACATTCTGTCCGTCGGCCGTACGCCGTACTTCGCACTTTCATAGTTACCATGAACCAATATTAATGAAATTCTGTCTGTAGATCCCGTTAGGGGTCTAGTTGGTCCGCCAAGCTAGGCGTTACTGTCAGTCAGTCACCTGTAAGGGGTGAAAAATGGGGGGTTGAAATTTCCAGAACGCCGTAGCTCAAAAACTTTCAACATAAGGTTATGTTTTTTACGTGTTTAAATTCATCTCGAACTGAACATTTTTTGAGACCACCCAGAGCATTCTGCGTCTCGCCGTTAGTTTGCTCCGAAAGCCTTCAAGTCAAAAACTATTCCTAATATGCCATATGTGATAAGAACCTAGAATTTAGGTACGAATTTTGTGAAGAAACTCATTCAAAATGTAATGAACCATTGACATCGTACGACGATGTAGACTTAAAAGTCTATTATGACTGCTTGGAAGAACAGCCTACTAGTGAACGTCATAATAATGATTTATAATATGACTATAAACTGTACCGTCTGCAGTTTCAACGAGAAAAGAAGAAAAATAATGGGTTTTTTCCCCCTCATCGATCACTGATTAATTTTAGTTTCTTGACTTATCTTTATTTTTTAATAATTAATAAAAGGACTTAATGATAAAATGTGAAACATTATTTAAATGTTGAATCTTGAAGCTTTCATGAGGAGCATCCGAAGTGAAAATCTGAACGAAAGGGTATCATTATTTTTTAATAATTAATACAAGGACTTTATGACAAAATGTGGAACACTTATTTATATGTAGAACCTTGAAGCTTTCATGAGGAGCTTCCAAAGTGAAAAACTGAACGAAGGGGTATCAGCCATTTAACATTTGGAAAACAAAGTTATTTAAAACAGATCATCCTTCTTTATGGCAGAACGGATAACCAATTCATTACATCATTGAATTCGGGCCTTTCGGGCCACAGGCATCATTTTGAGAAGGAAGCTCAGTTGCTGAGATTAAAATCCATTGAACTGTAAACAAGGTTGACCCAGAGGAGTATGCGTTTTGGGTGGTCATGACATGAAACGATAATCTAAGCATGCGGTCATCCAACCTAAATAGTCATCTCACTCAGTTTCAGATAAAACGACCAGCAAAGAGTGTGCTACTTCCTTAATTTCGCCTAGTGACAGTTGAATATTTTGGACTGGATATAATTATTCGTGGCATTCGAAGCGGAGATCTATATGCGAGAAACAGGAAGGTGAATTTAGTAAAGTAGAACTTTACTGCAGGGATGAGTGGTGAAAGAGGGGACGAGACAGGAGGCGAATTTCGCGGCCGCAGAGAATCTTCCAACGAAAAACGCTGCAAAGTCCTTGTCACATGGGTTTATTATTCTACTGGACATACCTACAGAAATGTTGGCTGTTAATTTATTGTTTCTTTCATGTGAAATAATTCGAATAGCCATTTCTGATGGTTTCCACCAATTTTGGCTCCTTTTTTTTTTTTAACTATCTTTGATCATTGGTAGTGCCATTTAATCGTCTTGATCCACGTGTTGACACTTTTTCCAGTGTTATTATACAAACTGATGGTGATTTCAGATTTCCCAGGTTTTTCACTCATAAAAAATCAATTTTGGGAGCTGAACATTTGGTAGAACTCAATTTTCCACTCTGGTCAAAACCGACTTCATATTCAGTCTTCTCGTCCCCAAAAACATGGAAAACGATATCTCAGAAGATCATGTTCTACCAACATGTTGCTAAAACGCAAAAAGTACCTATTTTTGCACACATTTTCACTCATAACACCCCTGGGTATATTCCGATCGGGCTGAAAAGTTTCGGGACACAACTAGGGCCCAAATGAAGCATGTGTGCGAAAGAACGACTTTTTTAGACCGAAAATGAAGCCGGTACACGTGATACGGCGTACGGCGGACGGCGGATGGCGGACGGACATTGCATTTTCCGAATTTCGCGAATTTCGCGGCCGCAGAGAATCTTCCAACGAAAAACGCTGCAAAGTCCTTGTCACATGGGTTTATTATTCTACTGGACATACCTACAGAAATGTTGGCTGTTAATTTATTGTTTCTTTCACGTGAAATAATTCGAATAGCCATTTCTGATGGTTTCCACCAATTTTGGCCCCCAAAACACGAATTAGGTATTAGGCTCCTTTTTTTTTTTAACTATCTTTGATCATTGGTAGTGCCATTTAATCGTCTTGATCCACGTTTTGACACTTTTTCCAATGTTATTATACACATTGATGGTGATTTCAGACATTTTTCCAGGTTTTTGACTCATAAAAAACCAATTTTGAGAGCTGAACCTTTGGTAAAACCTCAATTTCCGCGTATTTGATCAAAATCGACTTCATATTCGGTCTTCTCGTCCCCAAAAACATGGAAAAAGATACTTCAAAAACTCATGTTACTAACATGTTGCTAACACGCAAAAAGTACCTATTTTTACACACATTTTCACTCATAACACCCCTGGGTATATTCCGATCGGGCTGAAAAGTTTCGGGACACAACTAGGGCCCAAATGGAGCATGCGTGCGAAAGAACGAATTTTTTGGACCGAAAATGATGCCTGTACACGTGATACGGCGTACGGCGGACGGCGTACGGCGGACGGCGTACGGCGGACGGCGGACGGACATTGCATTTTTGGAATCTACTCACCTTGAAACGGAAAAGAAAAAATTTTGAGGGGGTGTTATAAAAATTTTTTGCTGAGCGAATACATAGGTGTATTATTCACAGAATAATAAACCAAAAGGAAGCAAAGGAAATTGCAATACTTTAGCGATAGAAGGGGAAAGATGAGACGCGCAATTGTTCTCACGGATTTTTCTACTAACTTGGGGATCGTACGGTTGGAATTGGATAACTATGAATAGAATAAGTGACCTGAGCTTTGATTTGCTGTGGGAGTGAGAGTACGAGGGTCTGGTCATCACGGTGCTCCTGTAGTCGTAAAAAGTTGAACAATGAACTCATCACTGTTCAAGTATTTCTTTTTCTTCAGTATTTCTATTTCTGAAGTTTTTATTTATTTTTTTAAATTTTAAAGTAGGACTGAGATGAGTTAGTACCTATCTGGGGTATACACCAGGTTCGTAGTTATTTCATGAAGAAGTCATGGGATGTCACCAGCGGATACCCCAACCCATGACTAGGTTGAGGCAGGAGTATCCATGTTTACTAAGCGAGTGTGATATAGCTTGTTTATTATACAAGAAAGGCACATACAGATATGTAAGAAGGTAAACATATCAATTGCAAGTATACATGTTTTTTCAAGTGAACGAAAAACAGCTGGAGGAAGTCATATTTCGGGCAATATCCAAATCGTTCTTTGTATTTTATTTTTTATAAGACTGCAGTAAAAATAATATAGGTAAAATTTTACTCAAATGAGGTTCATCAGGCGTGGCTAGTGAACCAATAAACGCCAGCGGGGTTCACCCCACATTATCCACCATTCTATATACTCGTACTAATGGGATGACTTCAGCGTGGTTGAATAATCCTTTGGATCCATCACTACTCTGCGAAAGCAATGAATGGTTTTTTTTTTTTTTTTTTTTTTAACGAGATATCCCGCCTCTGATCTCGCTTTCGTTATACAAAGCAGAACCCTCGAATTCCTTCAAATGGGAAGAGGGTCAGCCAACTCCTCCGCCAACAAGTCGGGCATACGTTTTTATATATTTGAAATGGGCATATGATATATTATATATACATAAAATGTTATTCGCTCCCTCAACAGACAATGAAGATATCGTTAAAGAATCTTTGAAATACAAAGAACTTCCGTCATCGGCTTTTGTGGTCAAAAATTTTGATTCCTTTCGATCACAAATGAAAGATCATCAAAATGAGACTCTCCTGTAGGTCGCTGTCACAGATGAGATGGAATGGTCTAACAAAATCATTACCTATATAGAAGCAGGGGTCACGGCAACAGAGATTTTAACTTTTTTAAATCTTTTTTAAAATTAAGTTAAAACGTTCAATTTTGGGAACTGCAGTTGGGACGTCATCATGATGAGAGGCCGAGTAATAGCTTCTTACAACGTGTATTATCATTTTCGAAAACAACCATCAAGAAGGAGAATTAGGAAGAACGATTTTGGAGCCCTCCCTTGGAATCCAAGTGTTGTTCCTTGAGCTCAGAAGTCGAGGGAATCAACCAAAGGATTATCCCTAGCTTTCGAAGGGTAGTAATAATTCATGAGAAGGGTTCGGGCAGGGAGGGTAGGGGTTTGCTTGAGCCCTTCCGCTCACGGTATCGAGTTAATAACACGAAAGAGAACCCTTCAATTCACCATTATATGGGGATAAGCGACCAAGCCTCAAACCGGCAGAATATTATTCCCATCACGACACGACGAGGGATGGAATCGCTGGAATACCGAGAGGTTCTTGGGTAATAAGGTATCCAAGAGGTACCGCCAAGAACGGAATCAATCCTGGGTACCGCGCAGCTCGGGGCCAGGAAATAGGCCACTCGGCAAATTCACCCACGAAGATTGCGAGTATAAATAATGATACTACATTACCAACAGACATTGCTGTCCTCATTTCCACACCAACACAATCATACACTAACTCGAGTAAAATGCTAAATTAATACGTTGGAAAGATGGAGTGCGCGCAATGAACATGATAATAAAAGGTTATAACGCATTACGAGGTCAAACATTAGCTGGATGGGTAAAATCATGTTTCGGACAATCGAACACAGATCATCACAGTAGCGGGTACTGGATCATAGACAATATAAATTATATACACATGGTCCACGACACAAAACGAGACTCAAATAACATCTTTAAATGAACCCAACAAATTACAGCGAGCCAAGCAGAGAAAATACCACAAACCAATAAATGTATGGAGCCTCAACATTCACAGGACATTAGAAAGATATTTCAGAGTTTCAGGGAATTTTTTCGACTTTCAGTTTTACTTTGTCGCAGTACCTCCTCATGATTATTTAAATTAAACCTTAAAAGAAAACAAACTGATGATCTTTAGCACGTAACTACTGTACTGTGGTAAAGAGGTATATATAAACAATCACGGAACAATTTTACTAGGGGTCAGTGGAAGGAAACACGAACTTGAATACCTACTCATCCAAAATAGTGAACTTCAAATTTTCGTACACTCGCCACCAGCCATACTCATCAATCCACCTCACTGCACTCAAGAATCATACTTACTGTACCTTGAACAATACTAACTCGATCGTTTGGGCGAGCACAGGATGGTCGTCTCCTCACATCTGAGAGCGATACCATCCTCCCCATCCTCAAAAAATTGAGATAATGATACCAATCGACTTCACAAAGAACGACCGCAACAAATAAGTAAAAAGAAATTCCGTAGTTCTTATATCAACGGCATGAGAGCCATAATAGTCCAATTCTATTGCCATTATCGATAGTAGGTACTCGTACCACCCTACTATACAAACACCAAAAATAGTGTGACAAGGAATGTTTGATAATATAGTTTTAGATATTGGAAACGTGCACACATACAACCAATAAATGTATGCCTATACCACCAAATTTATCGAATGAGGACCACGCCTGCAACACTATAATCTGGCGTTGTTATCCAGGGATCAATTAATAGACATCCATATCATTTTAGAATAAGATCTTATCACCCCTGAAGTAGATTCCAGGTTGAAGCTTTTGCAGAGACCACCCAATATACACCACCAGCCTCATGACACCAAACTTCTTTCAGTTACAAACGCTTCCATGGACAACTCAAAACTCTGACAAAGAGGCCGGAGAAATGCATGGAGGGACCCCAAGAGCACTCTAGCGGGCGTTTCTGAAAAGAAGGCTTTCGGCACCTCACCGTTAGATGGAGAATTCCACGAATGGGAGAAAGTGGGTTGAGATAACACCAATATTCCTTCTATTTATAAACTTAAATCATCTGGGAACTAAGCTTGCTAGACCCAGTTTCTATTTAGGGCAACGACCGAGTCAGGAGTGACACCATTCGTCAAGGTTGGCTTTAGCGCGATCAAACTGTGTGTATCTATCTACCTTCACGACTTAAGAATCATCGTTATTTCAGGAATAACCAGACAATTACAATACTGAATTCGTTAGAGTAAAAAGTTCAAAACTGCCTACCGCAATATAATTACCTATAATAGGTAATCTACCTACGTAAATTGTCTGTGCTTATCGGTAGATGATACTTCGCGAATGATTCAAAATCTATTTAATTTTGAAGTGAAAGTCTGCAAATTTCCAACTACAATTTACAATATAATATTATGTTAACTAAGAACAGGAAGGTAAACTTAGCCCACCTTCAGAGGACGGACCACTGTGATGGTTTCAATAGTCGTCGCTGTAGGAGCCATTTTGTCCCTGGGCGGTCCCTGTGAGCTGGGAACGAAAGAAAAGTACATAGATTTAAGAAGAAGAACTCAAACTGAAAAATTATGAGTAAGATGGACTCCAAGCAAGAATGTTCAGTCATGCAGCATAAACAAAGGACGAAGATGGCTACTTCCCGCTAATTTTTTGTCTTAGCAAATTTTGTGCCCCGTAAACTCAAATTTGACCCACTCTTTATAGAAAATATATTCTGAACAACTGAAACTGACTTTTCCCGTCTCCAGTCGCCATTCTGTAACGGTTCGATGACTTCGTAAGACTGATAGAAACTTATCAATGTTTTCGACCATTTTTAGCGATTTTGTACCGCCACAACGCATATTTGGCTCACATTCAACCGACTGAATTTGAAATATTTCTTATCAATATTCTATCCACAATACATTCCTTATCCACGGTACATGTTCAAAATTCTTGTAACATGTCAACAAAACTCCACAAATCCATTTATCTCGAAAGAGGAATTTGAAAAAAAAAGGGTTAACTAATGTTAAACAAAGACCCATAAGAAGTATAAATATCCAGACTCGACATGTGAAAGACTATAAGAACGTACAAGAAATTACAATACATAAGTAATAAGCGGAAACTGAAAGTTAAAAATAGAAACCAGGTGCAAAATAATCATTCAATAAGTATCAGTATGAACTCACCAAGGCTATTATGTGAAGTATGTAACGACGAAGGACGTATCGGTTTATTTCAAGACGAGCCCCTCTCAGATTAGCTGTCACACACCATAAAGTTAAGATTAGTGGAACTCAACAAAAAATTAGTTATAACTAGAAATATATTAAGAGAAACGGGTTACAGAAAAAAATTAAGGAAGGTAAGAAACCATCACAAATAGAGGGAGAAACGCTGTTGATGGCACGGGGAAAGATTGAGTCGAAACATGGTTTCCTAAAAGCATTAGCAAAGTCAGTTGATGGACCTACTGGGAGGCTCCAAGAAAGACTTCATTACCTTCTTAGATAATCCAATTGATTAACCTACTGATTTTAGGGAAGAAAGTGTCAATAATGATCTAAGAAGACCGCCTGTATAATTCAACGTGATATAGACCACCCTTGAAAAACTCTATAGACCAGTCTTTGTGCACCACACGTGACTGCTGAGTAGGTATGGTCTTGCCATTATGGGGCAAGACCATATCATTTATAGGTCCACCTCTAGTACCTCCAGTAACAGTGTGTACTAAAAATGTGGCAGACCATTATAATAAATCCTCAATTCGATCAGTTGTCACTGGCCCCGATAATAATTTTTTTTAACGCTGCAACTTATCACTGTTTTCTGTGGTCAATACCTGTCCTCGAGCTCCCACCAGAAAAGCCCTAAACCGAGTACTGGAGCCGGCCCGGGAATTAAAGTTTTATAAAAACACGCGGGATTCAATAACTCAATCATTAATTATTTGTAGTATTACTATTATTTGTAGAAGCGTAAGTTAAATAACAAACCGTTGTGTAATAATTTTCCTGTATATATGCCCCCTCTGCGCTCACTGTTTCCTGAAGTCAGTACCTACCCTCGAGCTCCCTCCAGGAAAGCCCTTAACCGAGTACTAGAGGCGAACCGGGAATTACATTTCATAAAAATGCGCAGGATTCAATAATTCGATCATTAATTATTTGCTGTTATTCATGAAGCATTAACGTTTGTTCAAGTTATAAAATTACCTATCAACAAAATCCAAAAGATCCATCATTTTCCAAATGAAATAATATCACAGAACAACCCACTCGACTTCATACAGCCACCCGTGATTATATTCAGGTGAGCCCCAGCAATGACATCTGGGCCGGAATCATTCACGATCATGTTGACGAAGCTTTTCGTAAACCTATTACATTGTTGAGTATGACAATCATTTTTTACTTTCTACTTTTATACACCTGTTGGTTTATTATTTTCAATAATGAACCATTGGAATCGAGCATGAAAAAAAAAATTCTTACCCCCCCTCAAAATTTGATGGTTTACGTTTCAAGGTATGTAGAATCCAAAACTGCAATAAAAATATTTCTGTCTGTCCGCCGTACGCCGTACGGGCCACTTTTCTTAGTTACCATGAAAAAAAATTGATGAAATTCGGGTTATAGGTTCCGTTCGGCGTCTAGTTGGTCCTCGAAGCTCGACGTTACTGTGAGTCATCTCTAAGGGGTTCAAAATAGGGGTTGAAATTTTCAAAACGCCTACACCATTTTTTTACGTAAATATTTTTACGGTTTTAAATAGTTCTTGAACTTGCGAGTTTTTTAAGACCATCCGGAGCATCGTACGTCCAGCCGTTCGTTCACAGTAAGGCCCCGAAGTTTGCACCGACAGGCATTTTCGACTCCAGTGTGAATGAAATTGTATACAATTCGAACCAAATCTCGTAACCAGAGACGCGCCCACAATAGGAATTTGTGAATACGGCCAATCATTGGTAGGGATCACCTGATTATATTGGCGGAGTATGAAGTCGAGTTGGATGTTCTGTGATATTATTTAATTTGAAAAATGATGGCTCTTTTGGAGTTTGTTGGTAGGTAGTGAAACTTGAACAAACGTTGAAGTATTATTGATGGGTAAATTATTACTACGGTAAATCATTACTCAACGGTAAATTATTACACAACGGTTCATTATACCATCTACGTAGAAGGGGCTGGAGTTTGTTGGTAGGTACTTTTGCAACTTTTTTCACTCCTCATCAACAATTTCTTTTCAGAACTTCATTATGTGCGTTTCTTTTTGTTAGGTACTGTTTGTCATCGGCAGAATTATTTTAGCAACATTTAACTCGTGATTTAGGTAGGTACCTAGTAACGAGTACGGGGTTAGGTACTAACCTACGGAGGGTCTGCGATCTAAATAATTATGCATAGAATAGTACATATCATATTATATAGACGGGTTATCTATACATAGAGCTGTGATCTGTAACAGAAGGGTATTCTATACAAAATAATAAACCGTTGTGCAGGGATTTGCAGCGTTTTTTGAAGTCGTTTTTTGTTGCCGACATTCCTTCTGCTCTTAATTTCCAGTAGGTACAACGGCTCCGAAACGGTTTGGGTTTATTATTTTCAATAATGAACCTTTGGAATCGAGCATTAAAACCATTTAACCCCCCCCCCCCCCCCACCCTCAAATTTTGATGGTTTACGTTTCAAGGTATGTAGAATCCGAAAATGGAATTTAAACAATTCCGTCAGCCGTCCACCATACGCCGCACGCCTTACTTCGCACTTTCCTTAGTTACCATGAACCAAAATTAATGAACTTTAGTTTATAAGTCCCGTTAGGGGTCTAGTTGGTCCGCGAAGCTCGGCGTTACCATCACCTCTAAGGGGAGATAAATAGAGGCTGAAATTTTTGGAACGCCGTAGCTCGAAAACTTTCATTAGATGTTTTTTTTTAGTATGGCTTTTTACCTTTTTAAAGTGATCGAACTGAAGAATTTACTTTATTCCTTTTTAATTATTCGAACTGAAAAATTCGTTTTAGTATGGCTTTTTACCTTTTTAAACTGATCGAACTGGAGAATTTTTTGAGACCACCCGGAGCATTGTACGACCAGCCGTTCGTTTGCACCGAAA
Source organism: Leptopterna dolabrata (assembly GCA_954871275.1). Classification (NCBI taxonomy): domain Eukaryota; kingdom Metazoa; phylum Arthropoda; class Insecta; order Hemiptera; family Miridae; genus Leptopterna; species Leptopterna dolabrata. Next base: position 47,752,526 of record OX940978.1, on the reverse strand, counting down.
AGCATCGTCAACATGATCGTGAATGAAACGGTTAAGTTCGGCCCAGATATCAATCATCGCTAGCGAACAACCGATTATAATCACGGATGGCTGAATGAAGTCGAGCTGGTTGTTCCGTGATATTATTCATTTGAAGAATGATGGCTGTTTTGGACTTTGTTGATAGGTACTTTTGTAACAGGAACATACGTTACGCTTCATGAACAACAATAAATCATTAATGAATGAATTATTGAATACTGCGCATTTTTATGAAACTGTAATTCCCGCGCCGGCTCCAGTACTCGATTTAGGGCTTTCGTAGGGGGAGCACGAGGGTAGGTATTGACCACAGAAAACAGTGATCTACGCAGAAGGGTATACGCTATACCGGTATATTATTATACAGCGGTTTCTTACACAAAGATTTATTGCACAACGATTTATTGCACAACGGTTTATTATTTACCTTATGATTCATGAATAACAACAAATAACTAATAATTGAACTATTGAATCCCGCGCATTTTTATAAAACTGAAATTCCCGGGCCGGCTCCAATACACGATTTAGGGCTTTCCTGGGGGGAGTTCGAGATTTGGTATTGACCAAGGAAACAGTGATCTACGCAGAAGGGGCATCTATTCAGCTAAATAATAAACCCTTATGAAATAATTTGCAGCATTTTTCCTTTTTTAGTTTTATAACCCGTTTCTTAAGTTTTTCTTTTTTTTCAAACAAATGTTGTTTTTGCTGTTTAGTGCGAATAACAGACTATTCTTCTTTAAATAGTGCCGAAAAGGTGTTGATGCGTTACTTTACATTTTTAGTGCGTTTTTCAAACAAGGTCACATCAAATGAAAATGTTTTTATTGGATAGGTACCTACCAACACTTTTCTATGCCAACGCCAATACTGAATGACTACTGACTCATACTAGCCCAGTAATATAACTGGTGCTATTAATTACTGATACCATCATTGGTGGAGCACCGCAGTCTTTAGCAGGCTTTTTGCTGTCGTCAAATCATGGAATGTCTGCCAAAGTACCAGAAATTGAAGAGTATAACTGGCCTAGTACAGGCCCAGTACAACTTTTCTACTTACAAAACTAGTACGGAACTACCGGTAAATGATCCTCTTTACTTTGGGGGAAAAAAAAAGATTCTTCAAGTCGCGTTTCTTTGAGTTTTACCAATGGGTACATCTCAGCGGGACGGAGCCTGTCCCAGCTTGCTTTTATGTGTTCTACTTGTTATGCTCCTAAGTGCCCCAGAGGTCGGAGTCATGAGTATGCTGTAGCCACCAGAACTGCTTTTAAAATTTTTCAAAACCACACACAAGTTTTTGTGAAGGGTGGGGATTAGTTTTAGAACTGTTTCAGTTCAAGAACTCATCGGCTGGATCACCTTGGAAACGCTGTCGCGCCAAACAATTGCGACGATAAGGGCCGAAAAATAGCTGATTAGGTACCACAGAGACTTTAAGATCCGTTTAACATGGATGATGGAGGGAAACGACATTTTGAGGAGGTTCGATCGGGGTTATCTTCAGTTCTGTAGTTAAAAACCCACCCCCCGTTTGGGCGCTGAAAGTTACGAAACTCGGAGAACTCAGTTCCCGGATCTGACGCTGTTGGAACACTTAATCTATAAAACTTATAACAGTGAACAGTTTCAACAATCGATGCAGTTGGAACACAGTTTCTCTCCGCAGTGGGTCGTGCGCAGAACTCGTTACAGAACTCGCGTCGGGTGGAACAAAGCTTTTAGCTCCTACCGGGAATCGAACCCGGCCCGCCAGGTGACAAGCCAATGTAAACAACGTGAGTCGTTGAAGAACCTAAGCATTACATCACGCCTGTGTCCATGATGAAATGAAAATAAATAAACAAACGCATATCGAATTAAGAACCTCCTCCTTTTTTTAAGTCGGTTAAAAAGCCATTACAGTCATTAGTTTGTGGGACAGATCTGCGACCTTACACTCTTGTTGTAGCATACATATAGTTGTAGACGTTTTAGAAAGAATTGAATCCACAAGCTCAAGATAATACGCGGTTCAAAAATAATATTTTGCGAGGGGAATAAGACACCACTGGAGTCAAGAAATGTGATAGAGAACGTCAACTGAACGCATGTTTGAATAATTAGGTACTGCACATTTATTCTCTTTGTTCCTGGCTTAGATCCCTCGACATTCCCGGAAATTTTGAAAGATAACACCTAGGAAGGCATACAATAATTTTATTTAGGAAAACAAATAAGACTTATGCGTAAAGCAGGTGGTTCAGAAACTATGTAGGTACTGTTATTTCGAATATAAATTGAAAAACCGAATAATATTCTAGTAAAGTAGGATTATAGATTTTCGAACTGTTCAAATAAACTGAGATCTATGTAAACACCCGCTTTGGGCGACGTGAGAATCCTGCTTTTCAAACTCATGGTAATGGGCCCAATGGTGACAAAAGTAAACATTTATATGCTAATGATCCGTTACGGGACTCACGTTGACGGAGAAACGATATAAAGTTAACCCGATGTTCTGCCACCTGCAACTAATTTTTCAAGAGCCTCGCCGAAATATAAAATATTCTGCTCACTACAAAAAACTAAAGGATAAAAAATAGACTATATAAACTAAATAGACTAAATGGACTATAGAAATAGACTATTTCTATTTTTATCCTTTGGTTTTTTGCTATGGATTTCCACTACTCCGCCGCAAGTGATTTAAGTTATATTCTGCTCACTACCACTACACTGGAACCGGATGAAATAACAATGGGACAATCTCAGGACCATTCCGCACGATTACGAAATTTCATGCGTTTCATGCAATCTGGGGACTACCGACACCACAATCTAAATTTTTGTCTGTCTTTCTGTTGCTATGTTTGTGCGCTCATCACGGCCAAAAGGCTCAACCAAATTGAATGTGGATTTGAGGATACGTCAAGAGTAATCCAGCACTTCAGAAACCATCGGGATTTTGAAAATCAAAATAACATTGCCGGTATGTCGGTAATTGTTGGTATGTTTTTGTATGTGGATGGTGGATAGGGCACACTCTCAGAAAGCCAGACGGAGCTGTTGAAAAGTCCGCCATACAATGGAACCCCCAAGGTGAGAGGAGAAGAGGAAGGCCAAAGGAGACGTGGCGGAGATCGGTGGAGAAGGAAATGAGTGGGGCAGGCAAAACGTGGACAGAAGCAAAGAGGACTACCTACTGCTCAAAGAACGGAATGGAACTCGCTCCAACAGGAGTCAAAGGAGATAAGTCAAGTCATCCCCCCCCCCCCCCCCCCCCGCTTCCACATGCTTTGTTGTGTTCCCACCTCCACATCGATTGCTGATTAAGATGAGTAACTAGATATCTTTAAAATAGATAGGTAACTTCCAAGATTAGTCTCATGAGATGTCCTGATCATTCATGATCCGAATAACAGAGTACAAAATATCGTTTACAGAGCAGAGAAGCCTTGATGTTGGAAAACTTCGCCTCCTTCTCTTAATATCCATAGGTACTTGCCAATTTTTTCAAATTTGTTTTCTTGCCATTTTTCGTCCTTACTAGCCTCATGAACTAATACAAATATCTGAACTACAAGCTAAATTAGAAATTTCAAGTCAATTAATTATTCATTCTTCCGTGTCTAGATCCTTATACACAAGTTATTAACCATTTCTTAGCAACTAAATTGTATCAACCCTTTTACCTGACTTACGCTGTGCACGTTTGTTCCTATGATTTAATCATGACATCTAACAATTTCAGCTTTTTGAAAGAACGATAAGTACATCCACATATTTTTTCAATTAGTTTATTTGAAAGCAGAGATTGAGATGAGATCATGCCTGGTTTGATTTTGCGCAAGACAAGCTTGAATTTTACGTTTGACTTTTACTAAATATTTATTTTTTATTCTCAATTTGTCTATTTTTGAAAAAAACAAAGGAAACCATTGGCAGAATAATATATGAATGCTTATTAACAACCAAGTAGTAGAAGGATAAGAAGCAAAGCATTCCCCTCGAGCGTTGCATTCACTTGAGTTCATGTTCATAGAACTAGGAGTGGGATTAATAGTCCGTACTTGAGGGTCAGTAGCACTCAAGTATTGGAAGATGAGTCCTCAAGTCACCAATCGGTATTAATAAACCACACTTGGGAACGTCAGCCCCTCAAGTCTATTCGAGACTCCGCTCCTACAGCCAAATACTCAAGTAACCGCCATAGGTACCTTGAGTGAGAGTCTTATCAGTTTAGCGTCGGTGTTTCATTGTTATCAGTTCGTTTTCACTAGATTAACGTTAGGAATATTGTTTTCATTACATATTATTATTATTATTATTATTATTAGATATACGTTTTACCTTTTTATTTTTTATTAGATACAGATTTACGTTAGGTATATTATTATTCATTGCTACAATGGAATTCGACGAATATGATGACAAGTATGACGACTATCTGTGTACAAGTTGCAGTACAAACTGCCAAACACTCTTCGCATAGTACCGGCCTGGGCTTTACTGCACAAAATGCTTTGCTGCGGGAAGGGGACAGGTGGAAATGCGTTTATACATAGACATTTTTCTAATGAGATATTAAATACTGTTACAAAATAAAATGCAATAAAAACAACGCTGTTAAAAAAAAATAGAAAAAACGCTATTTTTTTTTCAACAGGTCGCAACTTTGCCATAACTTCTGTTTCCTTCAAACATTTTTCTAGCCAACAGTATCTCATTTTCTTTCTTCTCTATGCCGAGATCTAGGTTATTTTTTAGCAGATTGTGAAGCACCTCATTTTGCTCGTACCTACTTTTTGGTTTATTATTTTCAATAATGAACCTGTGGAATCGAGCATGAAAAAAATTGTAACCCCTCCTCAAAATTGGATGGTTTACGTTTCAAGGTATGTAGATTTCTTAAATGCAATAAAAAAAATTGCTGTTTGTCCGCCGTACTTAGCACTTTTCTTAGTTACCATGAGCCAAAATTGACGAAATTCTGTTTATAGGTCCCATTCGGGGTCTACCTGGTCCTCGAAGCTCGGCATTAGGTACTGTCAGTCATCTCTAAGGGGTGAAAAAAAACCTTTTTTTACATGAATATTTTTACGGTTTTAAATTTACGAATTTTTTGAGACCACCCGGAGCATTGTACGTCACAGTAAGGCCCCCAAGTTTGCACCGACAGGCTTGGTCAACAGGAGGGTGAATCAAATTGTATAGGTACGTATACATTCAGCCCAAATATCATCACCAGGGAGGAAGCACCTGATTATAATCACGGTTGGCTGTGTGAAGTCGAGTTGGTTGTTCCGCGATATTATTCCGTTTGAAAAGTGAAGGCTGATTTGGATTTTGTTGATAGGTACTTTTGCAACTTGAAAAATCGTTTGAAGTATTACTGATGGGCAAATTATTACACAACGGTAAATTATAGTACCTACACAGAAGGGGCATCTATGCAGGTAAATTATTACACAGCGTTTTATTATTTGCCTTATGCTTCATGAATAACTGCAAATAATTAATTATTGAATTATTGAATCCCGCGAATTGGTAGGAAACTTTAATTCCGGGGCCGGCTGCAGCACTCGATTTAGGGCTTTCCTGGGGGGAGCTCGAGGGTATTGACGCAGAAAACAGTGATCTACGCAGAAGGGGCATCTATACCTACAGGTAAATAATGAACCTTTCTTTGTGTAATAATTTGCAGCGTTTTTTGTTTTCAAGGATGACATCCTTGAACATTGTTCTTCCTTCTCAATACCACCTCCCTTAGGACGAACTTCTCGTCTTCGGTGAATACCGTACGTTTCGGTTTATTTTCCATCATTTTGGAAAGGAAGTCCAGCGAAACCTCGGAAAATGTAAAGGAAAACACACGATAACCTGGTAAAAAGTAACCTCCCTAGAAGAAAACCTCTTCTTCTTCTTTTCTATTTGCTGTCCTCACGGAGATGCGCCATGGTGGATACGCAGTTTGAAAGGAAACCTTCTTCATGGTAATCTCAAGTACAATCCAAACTCACTCAGGTAAGTGAGAGTCTCACTCCGTCTATTAATACCACTCCCGAGTTCGTCACTGACTTGAGGCGCTCAGAGACTTCCGCGAGTGTGAGTGACACTCACACTTGAGATCGGTCTATTAATCCCACTCTAGGTAATTTTGGAAATCAATTAAATAATATTTATATGTCTACGAACCCACTCATTTTTCCTCATAAATAAATTGCCAATGCAAAATAGAATTCTAGAAGAAAAAACCTCATGGGTAATTCTCATTTCTACGCCACAGCTTATTCTGATTGTTTCTACGTACGTCACGATGCTCCCAAGTTAAGCACATCCGTAACGTGAGTCTACATCATGTCAGAAATACTTGAGCTCATCCTGAATCATGCATGACAATAAATACAGTTTTGAGGACATAGTGAGTAATTTCCTATGCTTCAATTCAACCAATAACTATCTGTGCCACTGACGTCTTCGTTTTGGAGGTCATGAAATTGTTTCTGTTCCTGCTACAAGGATATTATTTTCAGTTACTACGAACTAATATGCTAATAAAATCGGATAACTTTACGCTTTATTCACTGTGCTACTTAGCGGTGAATCTCATCATAGAAAACGCCTTCAGTCTCATTTGCAATCATTATTCTCTACACTAGTTATCGACTATCGTAATACGTGTAACGATAGTTTGTTATATAATATTGTGTAGTTAGTGAAACTCAGCTGTAGTAGCTCCGAAATAGACCTCTAGCGTAGGCAGTTCAGTTTGCCGGAAGAACGTGAAGTTGATGTCACGGGCAATTAGGCGCTACGCGAAGAGTCCATGACCCATGGACCATGGCGGGGTGGCGGAGGAGGTGACAGTCCAACGTCAACCATCTCAACACACAGGGCTCGAAAACTGCTCTCTATTCATAAACCCGGAAGAACATCCAGTCGTGAAATAGTCAACTACTCAATTGCGCGGCCAGTGTTAGATCAGGTAATATTCAATCAAAAGCCCAAAAACCTTAGGGAAATGGTACCTAACTCGAAAGGTACCTACCTAGGTAATGGGTGTGATGAGGGCGGGTAATAAGTGTCTCTGAAAATCACTGCTATTTTACGTAAAAACACGAGTTACTCCTCGCGGCTATCGACCAGCTATTTCCTGGGCGGGTCAGAATGTTATGAGAAAGTAAAGAGCTGATAATCAGCATGTTAGCCAACCCAATCGGAAGCAGACTCATAAAAATCTGAGCAACTACTTGAACAACGAAAAATTGAGTGCTAATTAATAAGATCATTTTGCTGAAGGTACACACCGGTGACACCTCATAACCACAGAGGAGAGATACCACAGCTCAAATCCAACAAATACGTGACTCACGGGAAAGTTAGGTTGCTCAATAGATTTTACAAATAAGTAGATGAAAAAGTAAAGGATGCTAACCTATCTAATAATTCCCTGCTCAGCTGCTTGCAGTAACGACATTTCAATGAATAGCTGATCACTGTGTTTCTATCATTAGAGCCAACACAGTACTTTGTCTAAGTGCCACCAAAGCAAGTTCATAGAATGTGATTCACAGAATCAGTGACCAAGAGCAATAATTATATTACCCACTGCGTTTCAAAGCTTTAGGGAGCGACGGTCGGTGACTAATGGCGATAAAACGATGAGGAAATACATAAGACTACAATGAGGCCATCCAGATTTTTCTCTAAGACCTAAGTCTCTTAATAATTAATTTCCGTTTCAGGCGAGAGAGAGAGAGAGAGAGAGAGAGAGAAGTCGCAAGTCGAGGGTCGAGTCGTCGAATGCTGAGCTGGGCCAGAAGGGCGAGTATTTATAGGGACTTTTCCAGCCGTCCCCGGTCAACAATCGACCGTTAAAATCGGTTGAGGCGGATGGAGGTTGGGTAAACCTCGGGTTGTTCACCAGCTCGGCGTTCTCCGCGTTTATTTGGTAAAATCACACGATACTACGGGAGTGGATTCTGAGAGGGAATCACGACATGCGCGTACTTATTTAATTTTTTTATATGAAAGCAGATTCCATTATGAGAATTTTGAGACCAACCGCACGCTCGTACGATGAATAGTTATTTTTCTACAATTTTTATCATTTAATAATGATTAACAGGACGTTTCCATTTGTTTTCCGAACGTCACGTCACGATGGGGTTTGTGAGCGTCACGTCACGATCGAGCGTCACTTCATGGCACAAGAAATTTGGCATGTCGCCTCCTTAGGACTTACACTTTGAGCAGCATAGGGCCAGGGTCAGCTGAGTGGCTCCTGAAGCTAATTTCTATGCTATTCACTCTACGAAGCTGTAATTTGGTATGTGGGTTCCTTAGGACTTTAACTTGACGCTGCCCAGGCCTCGGATCAGCTGAGTGGGTCCTGAAGCTAATTTCTATGCTATTCACTGTATGAAGCTGTAATTTGGTATGTGGGTTCCTTAGGACTTTAACTTGACGCTGCCCAGGCCTCGGATCAGCTGAGTGGCTCCTGAAGCTAATTTCTATGCTATTCACTGTATGAAGCTGTAATTTGGTATGTAGTCTCCTTAGGACTTTAACTTGACACTGCCCAGGCCCCGGATCAGCTGAGTGGCTCCTAAAGCTAATTTATATGCTATTCACTCTACGAAGCTGTAATTTGGTATGTGGGCACCTTAGGACTTTAACTTGACACTCCCCAGGCCCCGGATCAGCTGAGTGGCTCCTAAAGCTAATTTATATGCTATTCACTCTACGAAGCTGTAATTTGGTATGTGGGCACCTTAGGACTTTAACTTGACACTGTCCAGGCCCCGGATCAGCTGAGTGGCTCCTAAAGCTAATTTATATGCTATTCACTCTATGAAGCTGTAATTTGGTATGTGGGCACCTTAGGACTTTAACTTGACACTCCCCAGGCCCCAGATCAGCTGAGTGGCACCTAAAGCTATTTTCTATGCTATTCACTCTATGAAGCTGTAATTTGGTATGTGGGCACCTTAAGACTTTAACTTGACACTGCCCAGGCCCCGGATCAGCTGAGTGGCTCCTAAAGCTAATTTATATGCTATTCACTCTATGAAGCTGTAATTTGGTATGTGGGCACCTTAGGACTTTAACTTGACACTCCCCAGGCCTTGGATCAGCTGAGTTGCTCCTACAGCTAATTTCTAAGATATTCACTCTATGAAGCTGTAATTTTTGGTAAGTATCCTTCTTAGGACATTTTGGCGAAACAAACGTTAATCTTTATTAAATGATCTAACTGTAGAACCGTAGGTCTACCGTCCGTTTTTTTAGTTTCCAGAGGTTCTTACGTCATTGCAGCCCTCTCGCCTGCCCACTGCGACGTAGGAACCTTTGGAAACCACAGAAAAAGAACTATACTTACCGCAGGAGCGTGCGGTTGGTCTCAAAATTCTCAAGATGGAATCTAGTTTCATTTAAAAAAATAATATAAACCGCTTTTGTGATCCGTGCAAACAGCCCATTAGAGCAGCCATTTCCTCAAATTTCCTCTCCCTCAATCTCGACAACGTTAATTTATTAAAACTGTAGACTGTGACTAGGGGTTTCCCCGACTTTTATGTGAACCAGGACTAGACTGTCTCACAACGCATAATTAAGGCAAGGATTTTGAAGCATAAATATTGAATTTTGAAAGTTGACACTTCGTTAGAACCTCAATTCACTCAGTGGTCTAAATCAGCTTCATACTATGTATTTTGGTCCCCTCAACCTAAAAAACATGAAGAATGATACCTTAACAAGCCCAAGTTCGCTGAAACCTCAAAAATACCTAACGTTTTTCACCCATAACACCCCTGGGTGTTCCAAAAAAATTTTCCAAACCGAATACATAAACGTATTATTCACAGAATAATAAACCACAATGACAAGCCAACTGTGAGTGGATAAATCCAATATACACAGAGAGAAGTTGTACACTCAGAATGAGTGTACCTTCTTCGCCAGTATAGTAGAAGTCGCTTACAGTGATCGAATTGGGACCGACTGGAAACAATCACTATAAGCGACCAATCTCTATAAGCGACTTCTACTTTGTGGTGATTTTAGCCATTTTTACCGAGATTGGCGAATGTGACACCCCAGAACTGACCTAATTTTGATTAATTTTTTTTTTTAGGAATCTTCATTAAAACCTATTGGCAGTTAGTTATCTTCTGTTTCAGATCATCGTTCAATAGGTACCACTTTTGGTGAATATATACCATTTTCAAGAGATATCAGCCCTTTTTACCTATTTCGCCGACTTTTAACATCCAAAAACTAGAAAACTAATCACTATAACCGACCTTTTGATCACTATAACAGGCCAATTCACTGTGTGTTTACATACAGCCGATCGGGACCTGACTGTTTCTGTCCTTATATCCGACTTATTCCTTTAACCACCTTTCTACTAAGCGACTTCTACTGTATTAGGTAGACAAATAACCAAGTAGGTACGTAACGTAACAACCTATACAGGAAAAACTTCCACGGAATATTTATAATTTTCAGTTCTCTTGGAGACAATCAACAGTCCTCGTGATAAACATTTTAAATATGCGTTGGGCTCGTTGCCAATATTCCAGTCGGTCGTTTTCTCTCAGTAGGCATAGCTAGAGGCAAGTCAAAAACAGATGGATGCCACACTAAGATGAATCCACTAGTAAGAGAAATAAGTAGGTACCTTAAATATGTTTAAAACCTCTTAAGCCCTAACCTGGCCAACATGACATAAATAATGTAAAAATCGGTATTTCAGCACACAATTCGTGAAAGAACCAAATAAGGCAACAAGACAGCAAAAGGGGAATTTTTCCCCAGACGGCGCATTTCAGATTTGCCCCAGTCGTCATACACTCCACTTTTCTATGCCAACGCCAACAGTGACCCATTACTAGCTCAGTAATATATCTCACGCTATCAAGTACTGATACCTTCATTACTGGGGCATCCACAGTCTTTTTCAGGCCGTTTTCTGTCGTCAAATCGTCTGCCAAGCACTCGAAAGCTCTGGCCTAGTACAGGCCCAGTACTATTTGATTAATTAAAAAACTAGTACAGGACCACCGGCGGAGGACCCTCTTTCATTTGAAAAAAAAAAAAAAAGATTCATCGAAATCCGCCCAGTAGATTGGGACTAATCGCTGGACGAACATAAAGAATTAAAAATAAAAAAAATAAATAAAACGGAAGGAGTACTGCGTTACGACATTGCAAGCAGGTACTTCTTCGCTGGAACTCGAGGTAACAAGAAAGCGATAACACGTGGGAACTGCTGCTACATTATGACCCACTTCAGCTCTAAAATTAACGTTCCAGTATCGAAAGCATACGACTATTCTCAGAGCAGCGAGAAGAAATCTAATTTTAGGGAGCTTAGAGATTCGGTAAATAAACCTACGTATCCGCTCTGTAAATTGCAAGTGAATCGAGGAAAAACTCGGTCTAAACCTGAACTGCGTGGTTCCCTCCAAGATTTCTTAAATGCTCTAACTTGTAATTGAGTAAGTACATATTTATATTCACAATCTTTCAGACGTCCACAACGAAGCATACGAAAAAATGGCCGAAGAGTGGTGACACATAGAAGGTAGGCAACGATGTGGTTCCATATAAATTTCATCCAATCTGCGCTGATGTGTTTTCCCCAAAACGCTCATTTATAACACCAGTGGATAGTCGTAATTAGCTGACCATCTAAGGATAATATGGTAGAGATGGCGTGGAATAATTAGATAAATCTAAATTAAAATAAATAAAAAAGTAATAAATAATCATCAATAATTAATAAATCCTACATCTAAATTAACAAGCGGTAATGATAAGAATCTAACTGGCCTCGTTTATTAAGGCCAACTTATTCAACGCCATCTCTACCTAGTTGATAACCGAAATGACCATAAGTTAATCATGATCCTTGAATCATTAATAATTGTTCATCATAATCTGATAGTAGACTCTACTGCGCATGCGCTATCGTATTTTCTTTGAAACGCGAATGTGTGCACGAATGAAGAATTGAAGCCACAAGGAACTTCTGCGTTAGACACTGGGAAATACCTATACTTGACACAAAGTAGGTTGTCTTCAAACTGACATCATTGAGGATCACGTGTCTCCTTCAAATGAGCCTGTGGGAATCCTTAAAAAAACCTACATTTTGGAGTCTAGATGTTGAGTAATGGGATCTAAGACCACCTACTTCCGGGATGAGCCATGGAACTGTAGGATTGCGCTAAATCAGGGGCTAAATTACTCGCGAAGAAATCGTGGAAACCCATTTCAAAGAAAAACGGAGTTATTGAAAGGTTGTTTATTTCCACTAATACACCAAAAAACGCGTTATACCGATTTCTGAATAAGTTATTGTTTGTTACTGACAATGGTTTGATCACCAAAACCGGTATGACAGTGTCTTTTTCGCGTTTTTTCGTGCATTAGTGGAATAGACAACCTTTCAATAACTCCGTTTTTCTTTGCGCTAAATCAAATTAATGTTTGTGTATTGGTGCTCAGTACCCATATATCAATAAATGATGATCGACAGCTCACATACGTAGTAGTCATACAACTTGCCAGGCGGTTTTACAGACAAAGTTCCGATATGGAGATTGCCACAAAATACTTCCATGTTCTTCATAACAGTAAAAGTTTGGCGGCAGGGGCCGCCCATTTCAGCCTGACAGGCCGATCATTGCGGCCTGACTGGCTGGCCCATTTCGGTCAAAATCTGTAAACTTGCACAGAACTCTCACTTTCAACCACCGTCTAAAAACTCGTTTTCAGCACTTCTAAACAAGATTCCACGGTTTTCTCGAACAACTATTTTTGACGGTAACACAATACTTCCATTCCTATATAATGGGAACATGGATGTAAAAAGCCAAACTGTGCTTTGATATAGAGGACCACAAATATAGCGGTGTCCCAACGAGCGTGATGAATACGGGAGGGAAAGAGCCAGCAGGGCAAGGAATGCTGGACAACTTCCAGCCTCAGTATGTTTGTAGGCGAAACATCTTTGTACAGATAGCCTTCGTGGAATTCAACATAAGAGCTTGTTGTCTACATTTATGTATAAAGATTTAAGCATTTTGTTGAATGCAAAATGAAACCAGTCGGTAATGTAAGAACTCAAGATTTCGATAAGTTTCGGAATGAGCGACATTTTATTCACCAACAGAGAAGAGTAATTTCAGTATTGAACCTGCGGGTTCTCTACTTGTATGCTATCTACCGCCGAATCTGTATCTAAAAAGTTGAAACCGTTAACTACCTTGGGTATCCGGCAAGTATCGGCAACTATCTACAATATCGAAGGTCCGCCTGGATCAAAGTGTATTTTTGTTATCGAATGTGGGTCTTGTGACTGCAGTTAGTCGTTCGGGACACCGTCCAGGTCATGAGTCGTATCAAAATGAGTGTGGGCCAAATGGGCATTGGTATTTTTACAGTGAAGAACCGTGAGGAATTTTTGGAAAATGAAGGAGTGTTGCCTGATGAAAGGCAGAAATGTACTAAAATGAAAAACGATGAAGTTAGTGGTGAGGAACGATTTTCAAATGGAGAGTTTACAACAGGTACGTCAGATAGCTGACAATAATGACAATACCCCACTCACAATTCATTATTTTCTCGACTGCGGACAGCATCATACAAGTAGATGGCATAAGAGCGCAGCGGAAGTTGGGTAGTGGGCGCACAGCGTTTCCCCCACGGCGCACGGTGGGACGAAACGCGTATCTAGCGGTTCAAAAGTCGACAAATTAAGAATTTTTTTTGGCAGGAGGAAGCCTGTTCTCCTATCAGAGGTGATCTTAGAGAGATCAAAACAAGACATAATAACTCGGGAAGTACCCGTTGTACCGTCTGAGTAAACAAATACGATTTGACAACCAGAGCCGATGAGAATTGTGATGAATTTAGAATTTGTTCATCACGGTGGCGTGAGGAAAGGAAAGGCGCAGGCGGCGGATATCCACCGATCATCTACGCCCGGTTAAGGGGAGATAGAGGTGAGTGTAGGGATTTGCCCAGGCGGCGGTAATCCACCGACATCTAGGTTCTTTTGAGAGAGGAGGTGTTTGTCTAGGCGGCGGTAGTCCACCGATCATCTAGACAAGGAGGAGAAGGTTTTCCCAGGCGGCGGTAATCCACCGATCATCTGGGAGGAGGAGCAAGGTAGAGGAGAGAAGAGAGAGAGCTAGTTAGAGGAAGTGTCGAATGAGGCTAAAGCCCCAGGATCCAGGGTTTTATAGGAACTGGAGGCCTCTCCCTCCAACCCCCTGTTAGGGGTTGGTGGTGGGGCCCCAGGTTGTGTCCCTGGGTTCTGTGGCTTGTCTCCCCACTCAGTTGTTTATTGACGGAAACTAAGTTTGGCATTAGAATGTTGGTGAGAGCTTAAAGTTACTAGTGGAGTGTTCCCGGGAGGGACTCACGACAAGAATGATAGTGCATTCAATTGTAGTTCATGCGAGTGAGAAGAAGCTGTGGTTCTGTTTTTAAAGTGCATCCAGTTGTATTTTATGCTAGTGAGAAGAAGCTGTGGTCCTGATTTTACACATTTTTTCCGATGGAAATCTTGGAGAGAGGTATGTAGAAATTTTTTTTGCACATTACTTTTTCGCCTTTTTGCATAGAGTTGTTTTACCGTCCGTTTATGGACTACCATTTCCACAGAACCTAATGGAACCTGGAAACTGAAATAGTTTTGCGTTCTCGGGACCTTTCTGAAGGGCTCAGAAAGGTCCCGAGAACGCAAAACTATTTCAGTTTCCAGGTTCCATTAGGTTCTGTGGAAATGGTAGTCCATAAACGGACGGTAAAACAACTCTATGCAAAAAGGCGAAAAAGTAATGTGCAAAAAAAATTTCTACATACCTCTCTCCAAGATTTCCATCGGAAAAAATGTGTAAAATCAGGACCGCAGCTTCTTCTCACTAGCATAAAATACAACTAGATGCACTTTAAAAACAGAACCACAGCTTCTTCTCACTCGCATGAACTACAATTGAATGCACTATCATTCTCATCGGCTCTGGTTGTCAAATCGTATTTGTTTACTCAGACGGTACAACGGGAACTTCCCGAGTTATTATGTCTTGTTTTGATCCCTCTAAGATCACCTCTGATAGGAGAACAGGCTTCCTCCTGCCAAAAAAATTCTTAATTTTTCGACTTTTGAACCGCTAGATACGCGTTTCGTCCCACCGTACGGCGCCGCCTGTGGCCGATTACGCGGGAACGCTGTACCTACCGCAAACGCAAGTATTTACTTTATTTTTATTTGTTTATTTATTTTATTTTTTAATGAAAATAGATTCCATCCTGAAATTTTTGACACAACCGCACTGTCCTACGATGAATAGTTCTTTATCTATGATTTTTCAAAGATTCCAGCACTTCTGACGTCACAATGGGCAGGGGTCGTCCCGCCCAAACGAGAGAGAGTGATGCAACGACGACCGAAGTGCGGATATCTTTGAAAAATCATAGAAAAAGAACTATTCATCGGAGAGTGCGGTCGGTCTCAAAATTCTTAGAATGGAACCTACCTCGTTTAAAAATAATATTTAAACCGCTTCTGTGACCCATGCGCATATACCACTGCCTCTCCGTGCACAAAACGCTTTACCGCAATGGGCAGTTTTCGAGGGTTACAAATCTCCTTTTTAGGCCAAATTCTGTTCAGTACCTAACGGAAATTAACACTTACTGACCACATAATGAGGTGCTTATGTCGGAAATTCTAGGCAGAAAACGAGTGAGAAATTTGAATGTCTGAGTTCCCACTAGAAATGACGTATAAGGTAAATTACCGAGTAGTTCACCTCAAATTCTGTTAAGAGCGCTAGAGCACCACTTTAAATTATGCAGCTACAGAACCGCAATGGATGGATGGATGGATAACCATAAATCTATAAATAAATTAAAAAACATATCCTCAAAATCAAACCGAGGGAATGGTCATGGCAAAGGTTCTTGACGTTTGGCACGAAGGTTTGCAATTTCTAATGTTGTTGCAATTTCTAATGTTAGATTGTTGGCAGCATTGAGAACATTCGCCTCCGAGGCTTTGCTCCCCCTCCTTGGGTCAACAGCCAATCTGATGTTTATCGACCTCCTACATCTTTTTTTGACGTATTTTTACTTTCAACAATTTCATTTTTAAAAATAACGCTTATTTTTGAAAACCGGCTTCAAACTACCATTTTTCAATGAGTTCCACTTTTTTTTCCAAAAAAAAGTTGACGAAAATTTCTTACTCCCCTCATCCCCCAGATCATTTTGTTTACATTACGACGCTGAGGTCCACCCGTCCACAGTCCGTGTTCCTGTGAACTTTTATGATCTTTTCGCAACATTCATTTCATTTCATCTTCAGTATCGAGAGCTTTCCAGCTTCATGCTTCGTGAGTGCGGCACCTAACTGTTGGAGTCACATCAATTTAAAAATTGCAGTGGCGTACAGAATTTTCTAATGTGAACGTTTTTGACTTTGGTCCAGACATAATTTCTTCTATAATATACACGTATTAGTAGTTTTCTAAGTGCTAGAAGTTTTCTTTTTTCTCAACTATTGAATAATCACTATTCAAGCAGAAGTGTTGTTTATTTGCCTATTTATCCCTAATTTAGTGACAAAAAGGATTGATCCCCATTTTGCCCGCCGAAGCAGCATGCTCGGGTGCTTCGCACCTCGCGTTCCTAGGACGAGTAGAAGAGTACCAACCTGGGTAATCGGCTGAGTAAAGAATTTGAACATCCCATCAAAATTTGTAGGTTTAGATTTCAAAATAAGGAGAATCCAAAAATCGCGTTGAAAGAAAACCCGTCAGCCAAGATGTGATACATAGCTTCATCGTAACCAGTACGATGAAGCCCTAGGATGTACCCTAGGATCGGATGCGATAGGCAAGACCTCCGCACTTTTGCGAGCGCAGACAGAAGTTAAAGTGAGATTTTGATGACATACATTGACAGGCCAATCTAAGGCCCAACCCTCACTTACCCACCCTCCAAATCTCAGCTATTACCACCTACGCGTGTAAGGATTAGCGGGCACATTGACACGAAACCTAATTTGTTCATAAAGGCAATAAACGCAATACGATCATGTAAATTTGATTTAGGAAGACAAAATATTACCATATACGTTCGGGAGCAATACTCAGAAAAAATACTTCATACAGCTAGTCCGCCTAGGACTCCAGGCATGGAATGGTCCTTAAACCTTTGTCATAACCTTTAGTCACAAGGATGGGTTGGATTTCGAATTGCATTTCAAACAGCTCTCAACTCAAGCATCTAATATTTTTTCCAGGATGCTTTACGAATTCGTTCGTAGTTGGAGCTGGAGGAACCAATAATACACATAAGTCCAACTATACTTCCCAAATTAATATTAATATAATTTATAAATTCACTATGCTTCCATTCCGGAGGAGTCCGTCGTCACTAGCTGGTGAGTAGAGACGACGGACTCCTCCGGAAGGTATGGTAATATTACTTCTCACACTAGCGGAAATAACCCTTTACATTTAATATCACTATGCTTCTGACTAAGATTGCCAACTAACAGTAAACTGTTAGGGCTTTGTGAGGCCACTGCCGCTGCTTGATGGTGAGTGTGATTGATTGAAAATGGGGCACGTACGGAGCTACAACCGAAAGAAAACGACACAACCATATTATACATACGGTACATGTTGGATAGGATGTGAAATATTGCGGAAATTACATAATTATTTTTCTTACGATTCTTCCACGCACAGGTGCACATGGCAAGCGTATAATCAGACAGGGTGTAGCTGATTTAGCCGGCATGAGGTTCAAAAGTAGTTAGGACAAGGACTATTGATAAATATACAACCGTGATATTTTATTTGAACTCCTTCAAATGAAACGTTAACTTTAGTTTTTGTTGACGGGTAGGTTCAAACGGTATATAACGAATCTTCCAATCAGGTAAAAATTTGGGAAAATGTCGAGGGTCCTACAACTAGGTTCAGCGACCATCAAAAATGACCGGGTGGGCGTTCGCGGGGCCCAAATGACGTGTTACAGGAGGTGAGGTGAAAAAACTGATGACGAGTATCTACACTGCATGCAGATACATCTGATCATGGATATGTCTGTTTTTAGCAGTAAGGGAGAAATAAAGTAATTTGCATAGAGTGATTGATGATTAAAGTCGTGAAAAAAAGTAAACTACACTGACAAAATATTATTTTTATTCATTCTAACGATATGCACTACATGTAGGGATTGATACATCAGTAATGCTGAGTAAAGTTGTGGTATGAAAAATATGAAATGTAATTCCTAGTTTGTATATACTCGATGTGGCGTGTGAAAAAAGCATCAATACGCGTGTTACTCCTTGTTGTTGAAATTTCTGGATCGTTATTCAGTTCAAGGTTGAATGTTTCCTTCATAAACTCAAGAAACTTCACACGGTCACCGCTCTTGAGATCAATATTCAAATCTCCACATAGAATTATTGGAATAAAATGGTATTCATTTTCTCTGACAAACTCAAATATGCCATCATATTCAGTTCTTGGCACCAAATTACGGCATAGAAATTAGCTTCAGGTGCCACTCAGCTGATCCGGGTCCTAGGCAGTGTCAAGTTAAAGTCCTAAGGAGCCTACATACCAAATTACAGCTTCATAGAGTGAATTGCATAGAAATTAGCTGTAGGAGCAACTCAGCTGATCTGGGGCCTGGGCAGTGTCAAGTTAAAGTCCTAAGGAGGCTACATACCAAATTACAGCTTCATAGAGTGAATTGCATAGAAATTAGCTGTAGGAGCAACTCAGCTGTTCCGGGGCCTGGGCAGTGTCAAGTTAAAGTCCTAAGGAGCCTACATACCAAATTACAGCTTCATAGAGTGAATAGCATAGAAATTAGCTGTAGGAGCAACTCAGCTGATCTGGGGCCTGGGCAGTGTCAAGTTAAAGTCCTAAGGAGGCTACATACCAAATTACAGCTTCATAGAGTGAATTGCATAGAAATTAGCTGTAGGAGCAACTCAGCTGTTCCGGGGCCTGGGCAGTGTCAAGTTTAAAGTCCTAAGGAGCCTACATACCAAATTACAGCTTCATAGAGTGAATAGCATAGAAATTAGCTGTAGGAGCAACTCAGCTGTTCTGGGGCCTGGGCAGTGTCAAGTTAAAGTCCTAAGGAGCCTACATACTAAATTACAGCTTCATAGCGTGATCCTGGCCCTATGCTGCTTAAAGTGCAAGTCCTAAGGAGGCTTCCTACCAGATTACGGCTTCATACAGTGAATATCATAGAAATTAGCTTCAGGAGCCACTCAGCTGATCCCGGCCCTATGCTGCTTAAAGTGTGTCCTAAGGAGGCGACATGCCAAATTTCAAGTCTCTACCACCACGGGAATTGCGATTGCGCCAAAAACGTTCACAGTATTCAGTAACTTCAGTAAACTGTATAAATGAAACTGAGTAAGAAATGATAACAATCAAATATGATAAGAGCGCTAGTGTCACGTATTTCCTAGTATTAACAGCGTCATTCGGTCGTATTGGAAATCGTTTATTAGAACCTATGCATTCATGTTTCTGCCAAACGAAAATTTTGTTTATAGTTCGATCAAACTAGTTTAGGAATGTAGCCAGGTGCGTAAGGAGGGAGAAGTTTGTAGCTTGAGATGTGTACATTTTTCACATAAATCAAGAGCTTTCCAACGAGTGGCGAACGATTTCTGTGCGATGAAAATTGCGGAAGTTACATTTACATACCATTGGGTTGGTTGTACGTGAAAATCGACCGAAATAGAAACGTTGCATTTTTTTGTGTGTCGCAAAATTTTGCAAGCCCCCAGGACTAAGACATATCCATGTCAAAAAATCATATTTATATACGCAGTATTCAAGTAATCGCCGAATATTAGAGAGCTTACACTTGGAGTACGGTGGCATTTTCGTCGTCTTTCGGTTCGTGTGTGTTCGTGTGTGTGTGTGTGTGTGTGTGTGTGTGTGTGTGTGTGTGTGTGTGTGTGTGTGTGTGTGTGTGTGTGTGTGTGTGTGTGTGTGTGTGTGTGTGTGTGTGGGTCGTACGCAGAAAGGGTATCTGCAGGAAAACAATAAACCGTTGTGTAATAATTTACAGCGTTTTCAAGGTAAAATCAACCCGTCTGAAGTCACTATGGACACACACGTCATGTGTGTGCTAAATTCTGGGGATTTCGTGTCAACTCATGCCATCACTGTACTGACACAACACAGAAATAATCATCAACAGAAGAATCTAATAGTGGACAGCTGGTTATAATATTAATGAGACATTAGGTTTCGGTTATTGTCACAACCTATATTATGGAAGGTAGAGAAATAACTTATTAATGGTGCTAAATCTAAGGATTAATTAGAGTGAAATGACATCAACCGAAAAGACTGGATGCATTAGAAAGTAAGTTAATGAAAGAAACTGACCCACATTCATGTCATGAAGTAGGTACGTATGTAATGAAGTTTAACCACTCATTTTACATCATTATTTACCTACAAATGATCCTTCATAACTAGTTAGTTACCTTTGCTTGTGGTAATCTTCTACGATAGAATCATCATCAAATTCACTGAAATCTGGGAGAGAGTCGCCTTTGAAACTTATATTGCCCAAATAGGAGGAATGAGCAGCCGAGCTCATCATACGCGGAATGAAATCAAGACACGAAAACAAAAACTGCACACCCACGATCGCAAACTGGAACTGATCCGGAACATTCACTGGGGCTTAGCAAGCTACACGTATTTATAGTTGGTTTGAGATCGATTCCCTGACAGACAACGTCAAGGCGTTTAAAAAGCACCTTTATCAGTTAAGTTTACCCACAGAGTTTACAGTGTTTACCTATAGAGCGAGAAAGGCATTTTTTTTTTTAAGGCGTCCTCTTTAATTCCATGCATTCCACGGACAATACAAGTGAGTGATCGATTTTAATTTCTTTGCCTTCGACATTACTTAAGTCACGATGCTCAGTTACGTTCGCAGTTGATGATTGGTTGTGCTCTCGATGATGAGGATAATCATTTATGAGAATGTGATGCTGCGACAGAGGATATTTGAAGCAAAGGACGATGGTGGTGTCAAAATACAAGGAAAATGCAGCAGCATACTCGAATCGATGCTTAGATGGATACTACTCGTAGGTACACATGGACAGATCTGCCTTCTTCGATGTTTTCCTTTGTCAGATGTATTGAATGGTAGGTACTTTAGTGGAACTGTGGAACATGAATATAATAATAGGTAAATTATAATGTGGAATGATGGTTACAATGGATCACGACCCGACTATGTTCTTAGAGTTTGGTGAAAGATTGGTGGAAGAAGGCTCGGTGAAATATTCTATTGTGATAGAAACCATCAAATGTTGTCATTTTCGTCTACTTTCAAAAGTTGTTAGGTTTGCTCCCTGACCATCTGACCATCAGAAAGGCGTTTGGCCGTTTTCTTATCGTCATTCCACATTCCAGCACATAGAAGATAGGGCAGATGAGAAACTGACCATCCACATGCCTCCTCGAATGTTGATTCCCAACCATTATCGAACTCACAAATGCTTATCAAGACGGTATTGGACCATGGATGGTTTCTTACAGTTTTCTAGGAGTCAGCTAACCATCAGAAAAAGCCAGTGCGAGCAAAGCTTTGATTTTTTGTGATGATTGCTTTGAAAAGTTCAGGAAAATATACCTATATAGTAGGGGAAAGTGGGGAATATCCCACTACCTAAGACAAAATAGGCGCTAGTGACTGTTCACTTTTGTTTTTTTTTTCCAAAATCAAAAATTCTTTATTTGGTAGGTCCATGCTATGTAACAAAACGAGTTACAAAACAGTACCGCCGTATAACATTTTTATTAAGTAAGTAATGGTAGCTTTGGTCAAATGGTAGCTTTGGAGTGAATCAGATTTATGTTAATAAGTACATAATATTCTTAAATATTACTACCTACATTGAGGTATTTAAGAGAAAACCGTCTAACCAGTGTGGAAAATGATTCAGCAATCATGAATCATATATACTCTCCTGCTATCTATCTATCTATCTATCTACCTATTATCCTGCCCATTATTTTCTACAAGAGAAACACCTAATTATTACCATTACTGTTATAATATGGTTTACTTTGTTGGCTACACTGCAGCAATCGAGATGAAGCGTGGACTTCGAGAATAGAGAGTTCCTAAAGACTAAAGTCGGGAAGATGTGTTCGGATTTATCTCAACTGCGCATGCGCGTCGCCCAAGTTCAAACTTATTTCCTTAAGTTCGACTTATTCGGCCTTATACATAAGGCGCGTTATCTCCCAGGGCACAAGAGAGTTCCTAAGAGATAAGTTCATTAGGGAACGGCCATATCTTTTGGCCACATCTAAGGCGAGCAGCCTTTGGATGCTAACCAATAAGTCCGGTTTGACAGAAGTGGTGGGGGTAGGAGTGAATTAAAAAGTAACGTCACTTAACTTAGCACAACGCGAAATCCATTCCATTACATAGCATAGGTAGGTATACTCACTTTTTTATCCTAAGTTGATATCGCAACAATCTAGCAAATTCTTTGAAAGACGCTGGCGATGGTGAGGACCGACGACACATGACGCGTTAAAAAAAACGACAAAACGCGGCAAAAAGCTGTGCACTGTTACCCCTGAGTAAGGTTAAAGACGATTCCTAAAGTTTGTGCCCTGGGAGATAACGCGCCTTACCTATGTATAAGGCCGAATAAGTCGAACTTAAGGAAATAAGTTTGAACTTGGGCGACGCGCATGCGCAGTTGAGATAAATCCGAACACATCTTCCCGACTTTAGGCTTTAGGAACTCTCTACTAACTTTAGGAATCGTCTTTAACCTTACTCAGGGGTAACAGTGCACAGCTTTTTGCCGCGTTTTGTCATTTTTTTTAACGCGTCATGTGTCGTCGGTCCTCGCCATCACCAGCGTCTTTCAAAGTTACTCCAAGCGTTTCAAAGAATTTGCTAGATTGTTGCGATATCAACATAGGATAAAAAAGTGAGTATACCTACCTATGCTGAAGTAGGCAGCTGAAGCTGAATGGATTTCGCGTTGTGCTAAGTTAAGTGACGTTACTTTTTAATTCACTCCTACCCCCACCACTTCTGTCAAACCGGACTTATTGGTTAGCATCCAAAGTTAGCATCTTAGCTGCTCGCCTTAGATGTGGCCAAAAGATATGGCCGTACCCTAATGAACTTATCTCTTAGGAACTCTCTAATAAAGAGTCTGACAGATTGATAAACACTTTTAAAATACACATCTTTTAATGATAATTATTATAACATTGTGTCAGGTGTGCTCGCAGAGTGTTAAAAACTACGATAATCGTGACGATGAGCTTCCCATTTCATCGTTTCCAGAGCCCAAAAGGAAGATGGACGCTGCCTCTCGACCACCCCTGCAGACTTCGAGGCAGAAAACCTCAAACAAGAATGGATACAAAAATTCTAAATTTTCCTCACTGCCAGTAAGCGAAAAAAGGACAACGAAGAAACAAAAATTGCTATCCTACTCAATCGGGCCCCGCAGGAATAGGCATATACAGCACACTTGTTGCAGACGCTCAGGCCGAGATCATCATGAAGACCCGTGCCAACGAAAAATCGTCAAAATCCACAGCCGCGGTACTGACCTCGTTAGGGTATGTTATCACCGCATTTGAGCGGCATTTCGCTGCAAGAAAAGAACGTTCTAAATGAGCAAATTTAAACAACTCACGTTATTACCTAGACAACCAATAATGGATTTAATCACACCTGAAAACTGCTGATAGGCAGCACAAAACTGAGCAGTGATGCGCAGTGATAGAAAAATAGGGGTTTGTTGTAGCGTAGAGAGATTCCATTACTTCACATACGGTCGCAAAGTACTTGTGCAAATAGATCATAAGCCATTAATATTTAATAGCCTTGCCAAATGCCAAACACTAAACGTAACTTGGAAAAGGTTCCCTGCAGACTTCAGCGCATGCTGTTGAAATTGATCAAATACGATTTTAAGTTAACGTATTTGGCTGGACAGATGATGCCGATACATAATTATTGCGAGCTTCGTTGAATTCTAAAGTGAAAGAAGATGAGGAACTGACATTATTTACAGATCACTCTTTAATAAAAAACCTAATTATTTCAGATGGATTCGTCTAACATAACAACCATCGCCCGAACACAAAAAAACAAAATGAGAAAGACGAGGAAGACGAATTTTTCCCGTCAACGCAGCCTCCAACTCCTATGTCCGACATCCAAAGGACAACGAAGCTGAGAACCACCACCACCACCAACGTTTCCATTTCATTTTATTGTTTTGCATTGGAGGTTCGAGCTTTTCGCCATTCTCAATTCTTTGTATATTATTATGCTTTCTGCATTGTGGATTCTTCCGTTCTTCATTGCGTTTTATTCATCCGTAGCTGAGCTGCTGGCCTGCTAGTTACTAAGACTAGGTAAGTCTACAGTTATTTTTATTGGTTTAATTGTATCTAGAATATAATATTAAAGATTGATCTAATGGAGACATCGGTTTGCAGATATTTCTACAGATAGACGTGGTTGATTTTCTGAGGCGATTTTCTGCGCGTCTTGTTATTCGTTGGTAGGTAAGTTTTCCCTGCAATCCCTACATTCTTTATACCAACATACCGCCTGGAAATCTATTTCATTTGGAAACTTAATGAATAGCTAGGTTAACGACATAAATTGGGCCTCGCCAAGTATATTTTATCCTTACAATATATGTATTCCCTTTACATGACACTTCCGGCATGCAGGTGAGCATGCGCATTCGCTTTCTGAATGCTGGAACTTCGTTTCCCAGTTCCCTGTCTGCATAACTTGCAGATTTCACCGTTGATTACCGAAACTGCCTAAAAATCAACGAGAAGCGGGGTTTTGCGGAGTGATTAACGATTATTATTTAGAATAATAAACCTTTCGAATCGACCATGAAAGAAGAAATTTTACCCCCCCCCCCCCTCAAAATTTGATGGTTTACGTTTCAAGGACGTAGAATACGAATATCGAATAAAAAAAGTTCCTTCCATTCGCCATACGCCTTCCAAGGCTTTTTACTTAGTTCCCATGAACCAAAATGCACGAGATTTGGTACATATAGGTCCCGTCTGGGTTCTAGTTGGTCCTCGAAACTCCGCGTTATTGTCACTCAACTCTAAGGAGTTTGAAATGTCCAGAGTATCCATATCTCGGAAAATTGTGTTTTGTGGTGTGGATTTTCTCGCATTTTTTATAGTTTGATTTTTTTCTGAATTTTGGGGACCATCCGGAGCATTCTACTATGTTGCCATAAAATTTCATAAAATTTGCTGTAAAATTTGCCATAAAGAGCAGGATGTATGCAGGCATCAATTTGTGTGTGAGAGCGAAGATCTCTCCCGGTAGCTGGACGACATACTGCGGTGTGAAGGAAAAACGCCTAAGCTCGAAATTATTGAATTTTTAGAAATCAGCTTTGAAGTTTTACAACAACAGCTCACCATAGGTTCACTCCAGAGCATTCCCCCAACCCCATTTTGGTTTATTATTCTGCGAATAATACACCTGTGTATTCGCTCAGCAACAAATTTTTATAACACCCCCTCAAAATTTTTTCTTTTCCGTTTCAAGGTGCGTAGATTCCAAAAATGCAATGTCCGTCCGCCGTATCACGTGTACAGGCTTCATTTTCGGTCTAAAAAAATCGTTCTTTCGCACACATGCTCCATTTGGGCCCTAGTTGTGTCCCGAAACTTTTCAGCCCGATCGGAATATACCCAGAGGTGTTATGAGTGAAAATGTGTTTAAAAATAGGTACTTTTTGTGTTTTAGCGACATGTTGGTAACATGAGCTTTTAAGATAATATCGTTTTTCATGTTTTGGGGGACGAGATGACCGAATATGAAGTCGATTTTGACCAAAGAATAGAAAATTGAGGTTCTACCAGATGTTCAGCTCCCGAAATTGATTTTTTATGAGTCAGAAACCTGGGAAATCGTCTGAAATCACCATCAATTTGTAGAATAACACTGGAAAAAGTGTCAACAGGTGGATCAAGACGATTAAATGGTACTATCAATGATTAGAGATAATTTATTTTTAAAAAAAGAAAAAAAGGGAGCGTACCTTATTCGTATTGTGGAAACCACCAGAGATAGCTATTTCAATTATTTTATATTCGAAAGAAACAATAAATGAACAGCCAACATCTCTGTAGGTATGTCCAATAGAATAATTAACCCATGTGACAAGGACTTTGCAGCGTTTTTTGGCTAGACGTTGGTTTATGTTCAACCAGATTGATGGGTATGATAAATATTCCAAGTACTAGGTTTTTCAATCGATTCGTGGCACTTGAGGTGTTTATAAATTATTTCTTGCCGGTTTTTGGAGGAAAAAACGCCTCAAATCCCTTTTGACGCGTTTTACCTTCAAACTGAGTGGGGTTTCTCCGAAAGACTTTGATGAAAAAACGCCTCAAATTTCATCACGTTACTGTGTATCCTGATAAAGTATATTGATTGTGTTTCATGTTCATGGAAGAAGAGATATGTGTGTTTGGGGGGCACAATATATTTTTTTAAGGATCCCTAAAAAATGGGTTAATATAATTCATTATTCAAAAAATATCATAAACTGACTGAATTAAAGAAATGTATTTACAAAAAAAAGAGAAATTGCAAGTTAAAATTACTTTATAAACTATAATAATTTATGGAAATCACTTGAACTAGTATAGGTAGAATAGAAATGTTAGCTGTTCTGCAATGATGAACTATTATTTAAAGAAATGTAAATAAATTCTTCTTCTTCTGTGATTAACTCTCTAACTTCTTCGGAACAGGGTAGATTGTTCCAGAAAAGCCTTTTGTGGGGCGGCATAAGTTGAGCTAGTTTAGAAAGAATGTCCGCTTTCTTTTCGCTGGGAGCGCCCCTCATAGTCTTCCGATTTGAGGGTAAGGGTATAATTTCTTCTCATATTTGTTCAGTATGAAATTCACAACTTCGAATTTGTCATCTAGGTGGTCAAGATTATACAGTAAATTCACATTCACTTTTACGATAGTAATATTGTTTAGGTATAGTCTGTTGCTCATTTTGGTTTATTATTCTGCGAATAATACACCTATGTATTCGCTCAGCAAAAAATTTGTATATAACACCCCCTCAAAATTTTTTTATTTTCCGTTTCAAGGTGCGTAGATTCCAAAAATGCAATGTCCGTCCGCCGTCCACCGTACGCCGTCCGCCGTATCACGTGTACAGGCTTCATTTTCGGTCTAAAAACTTCGTTCTTTCGCACACATGCTCCATTTGGGCCCTAGTTGTGTCCCGAAACTTTTCAGCCCGATCGGAATATACCCAGGGGTGTTATGAGTAAAAATGTGTATAAAAATAGGTACTTTTTGTGTTTTAGTAACATATTAGTAAAATGAGCTTTTGAGGTATCGTTTTCCATGTTTTTGGGGACGAGAAGGCCGAATATGAAGTCGATTTTGACTAAGGAGTGGAAAATTGAGGTTGTACCAGATGTTCACCTCCCAAAATTGATTTTTTATGAGTCAAAAACCTGCGAAACCGTCTGAAATCACCATCAATTTGTAGAATAAACTAGCAAAAGTGTCACCACGTGGATCAAGACGATTAAATGGCACTATCAATGATCAAAGATAATTTGAAAAAAACGCTGCAAAGTCCTTGTCACATGGGTTTATTATTCTATTGGACATACCTACAGAAAGGTTGGCTGTTCATTAATTGTTTCATTCATGCGTAATAATCGAAATAGCTACTTCTGATGGTTTCCATTAATTTTGGCCCCCAAAACACAAATTAGGTACGCTCTTTTTTTTCTTTTTTTTAAACTATCTTTGATCATTGGTAGTGCCATTTAATCGTCCTGAACCACGTCTTGACACTTTTTCCAGTGTTATTATACAAACTGATGGTGATTTCAGACGATTTCCCAGGTTTTTCACTCATAAAAAATCAATTCTGGGAGCTGAACATTTGGTAGAACTCAAATTTCCACTCTTTGGTCAAAATCGACTTCATATTCGGTCTTCTCGTCCCCAAAAACATAGAAAACGATATCTCAGAAGCTCATGTTACCAATATGTTGCTAAAACGTAAACGCTGCAAAGTCCTTGTCACATGGGGTTTATTATTCTACAGAAATGTTGGCTGTACATTTATTGTTTGTTTCATGTGAAATAATTGAAATAGCTATTTCTGATGGTTTCCAACAATTTTGGCCCCCAAAACACAAATTAGGTAGGTAGGTACGATCTTTTTTTTTTTTTTTTTTTCAAATTAACTTTGATCATTGGTAGTGCCATTTAATCGTCTTGATCCACGTGTTGACACTTTTTCTAGTGTTATTCTACAAACTGATGGTGATTTTAGACGATTTCGCAGGTTTTTGACTCATACAAAATCAATTTTGGGAGCTGAACATCTGGTACAACCTCAATTTTCCACTCCTTGGCCAAAATCGACCTCATATTCGATCTTTTCGTCCCCAAAAACATGGAAAACGATACCTCAAAAGCTCATGTTACCAACATGTTGCTAAAACGCAAAAAGTACCTATTTTTACACACATTTTCACTCACAACACCCCTGGGAATATTCCAATCGGGCTGAAAAGTTTCGGGACACAACTAGGGCCCAAATGGAGCATGTGTGCGAAAGAACGACTTTTTTAGACCGAAAATGAAGCCTGTACACGTGATACGGCGGACGGCGGACGGCGGACGGACATTGCATTTTTTGAATCTACGCACCTTGAAACGGAAAAGAAAAAAGTTTGAGGGGGGGTTATAAAAATTTTTTGCTGAGCGATTACATAGGTGTATTATTCAGAGAATAATAAACCAAAAAAGGAGCGTACCTACCTAATTCAAGTTTTGGGGGCCAAAATTGGTGGAAACCACCAGAAATAGCTATTTCAATTATTTTACATAAAAGAAACAATAAATAAACAGCCAGCATTCCTGTTGGTATGTCCACTAGAATAATAAACCCATGTGACAAGGACTTCGCAGCGTTTTGGTTTATTATTCTGTGAATAATACACCTATGTATTCGCTCAGCAAAAAATTTTTATAACACCCCCTCAAAATTTTTTCTTTTCCGTTTCAAGGTGCGTAGATTCAAAAAATGCAATGTCCGTCCGCCGTACGCCATCCGCCGTACGCCGTCCGCCGTACGCCATCCGCCGTACGCCGTCCGCCGTATCACGTGTACAGGCTTCATTTTTGGTCTAAAAAATTCGTTCTTTCGCACACATGCTCCATTTGGGCCCTAGTTGTGTCCCGAAACTTTTCAGCCCGATCGGAATATACCCAGGGGTGTTATGAGTGAAAATGTGTGTAAAAATAGGTACTTTTTGCGTTTTAGCAACATGTTAGTAAAATGAGCTTTTGAGGGATCATTTTTCATGTTTTTGGGGACGAGAAGACCGAATATGAAGTCGATTTTGACCAAAGAGTGGAAAA
The DNA here is from genome assembly GCA_954871275.1 of Leptopterna dolabrata. Classification (NCBI taxonomy): domain Eukaryota; kingdom Metazoa; phylum Arthropoda; class Insecta; order Hemiptera; family Miridae; genus Leptopterna; species Leptopterna dolabrata. The sequence goes on along the minus strand of OX940978.1, from coordinate 47,722,968 downwards.
TTGAGGTTGTACCAGATGTTCAGCTCCCAAAATTGATTTTTTATGAGTCAAAAACCTGGGAAATCGTCTGAAATCACCTTCAATTTGTAGAATAACACTGGAAAAAGTGTCAACAGGTGGATCAAGACGATTAAATAATGGTACTATCAATGATCAGAGATAATTTATTAAAAAAAAAAAAATAGGAGCGTACCTAATTCGTGTTTTGGGGGCCAAAATTGGTGGAAACCACCAGAAATACCTATTTAAATTATTTTATATGAAAGAAACAATAAATAAACAGCCAACGTTTCTGTAGTTTTGTGTTGTGGTAACATGTTAGTAACATGAGCTTTTGAGGTATCGTTTTCAATGTTTTTTCCTCGAGAAGACCGAATATGAAGTGGATTTCGACCAATGAGGGGAAATTGAGGTTCTAACGAAGTTTCTGCCTTAAATGTACCTACGTTAAGTTTTGGTATAAAATCGTCGTTCTTCCGCACACAGGCTCCACTTGGGTCCTAGTTGCGCTCCGAAGCTCGGCAGCCCGGTCGGAATACACCAAGGGGTGTTATGGCTCAAAAATGGGTGTAAAAAAAGGGTTTTTCGATGGTTTTTTAAAGGTTTTAATGTACACGAGCTTGTGAGGTATCGTTTTGCATGTTTTTTTCGAGCGAGAAGCCCGATTATGAAGTTGATCTTGTCCAAAGAGTGAAGAATTGATATTTTTACGAAGTTCAAGCTCCCAAAATCAATGTAGTGAGTCAGAAACCTGGAAAGTGGCTGAAATCAACATAACTTTGTATAATAACACTGGAGGTAGTTATAACAAGTGAATCAAGACAACTCAACGACTCTTTCAATGATTTCAATTGACCTCGCAACACAATTATCTTTAACTGCTGTTTTACAACTGCACACGTTATCAATGTATAAATGTTTTACAAATATGTACCTTTCTTAGATCAAATTTCTATAATAATTATTGACCGTTGTTGTGTTTTAGCAACATGTTAGTAAAATGAGCTTTTGAGGTATCGTTTTCCATGTTTTTGTGGACGAGAAGACCGAATATGAAGTCGATTTTGACCAAGGAGTGGAAAATTGAGGTTGTACCAGATGTTCAGCTGCCAAATTTGATTTTTTATGAGTCAAAAACCTGCGAAATCGTCTGAAATCACATCAATTTGTAGAATAGCACTAGGAAAAGCTTCAACACGTGGATAAAGACGATTAAATGGCACAACCAAACATACCTAAGCCAAAGAGCGTACATACCTAATTCAAGTTTTAGGGGCCAAAATTGGTGGAAACCACCAGAAATAGCTATATTTCGATTATTTTACTTGAAAGCAACAATAATGAACAGCCAGCAATTCTGTAGACCAATAAAATAATAGAATAATAAACCCATGTGACAAGGACTTTGCAGCGTTTTTTGGTTTATTATTCTCTTAATAGTGCACCTATGTATTTGCTACACAAAAAATTTTTATAACATCCCCTCAGGATTTTTCTTTTATGCTTCAAGGTGCGTAGATTCCAAAAATGCAATGCCCGTTCGCCGTACACCGCGTCATGCATATCTCTACTTTATTTTCGGTCTAAAAAACTCGTTCTTTCGCACACAGCTCCAAAATTTGTGAAAACCATCGAAATTAGCTGTGTCAATTATTGCACATGAATGGAACAATAAATGAACAGCCAGCATTTCTGTAGGTACCTATGTCTGATAGAATAATATGCCGATGTGACAGGACTTTGCAGGGTTGTAAAACGCTGCAGGGATTTACAACACTGCAAATCCCTACACAACGGTTTATTATTTTGTACAGAACACCCTTCTGTGTTACATATCACAGCTCTCTGTATAGATAACCCTTCTATATAATATATGTATTATTCTATACATATTATGTAGGTGGCAGTCCCTCCGTACTTTAGTACCTAACCTCTTACTCGTTACTAGGTACCTAGCTAAATCACGTGTTAAATGTTGCTAAAATAATTCTGTCGATGACAAACAATGGCTAAAATGGCAAAAAGAAACACAAATAATGACGTTATCGTACCTGCATTTTGAAACTTGATGAATAGCTAGGTTAGCAATCTAAATTTGGCCTCACCAGGTATATTTTATCCTGTATAATATGTTCATTCCCTTTACATGACACTTCCAGCATGGAGGTAAATGAAATGAAATATATTTCTGAATATATAACAATAATATTGTACCTACAAAAAATTAATGAAAATTAGTTTCCCTAATAGGCTATGCCCGTGGCAGGGAAAACGAGTCATTGTCCTTGAGCTAGTAGGTAACAAGTACACCACTTATGATAAAAGGTAAGCAAGCACATGCTGCTTTCTGAGTGTGGGAACTTCGTTGCCTGGTTCCCTGTCTTTGTAACTTGCTAATTTCACCGTTGATTACCGAAACTGCCTAAAAATCAATGTGAAGCGGGATTTTGCGGAGTGCATAACGATTTTTTTTAGGTGAAAATTGGAGTTACATTCGCATAGGTAGGGTTGCAAGGTTGGTTGTTTGTGAAAACCATTATGTTAAGAGTTCCTAGGAGATATGAATGTGGTCTTAGGATAGGCAGGCCTGGACTGTTCCGGACCATTATTTTCAAGCCACGCCTCTTTTTGTGCGTTCGGACAGCACCAGAACTGGTCCTGGATCGAGAGTTGCCGTTCGGACAGATAGTCCAGGACTGTTTGGGACTAGTTCTAGCATTCTTGGATTTTTTCGAGGACTGTTGATCCTGCAAATGCGCACTCAGTGCTTCTACCTTAAGCTTATGTGGAATTTTACAGTGCTTCAATTCGGAATAATGAGTGTGCGTTCGGACAGACACAGTTCTGGACTCAGTCCTGGACAGTTCTGTCCTCTGTTTTTCAGAATGCAGTTCCATCCTGGACTGTCTATCCGAACAGACCTACGGTCATACCATACGGCGTCTGGGAGATACGGCTGTTAGGTTGAGCAACAAGGATGCTAACCTGTTGCCATGGGTTACGGAAGACAACAGCCATACAGACAGCTGAGCATGATAGACTGTTTCTCAGAGTGACGTCAGTTCCTAGCTGTATCTTGAAGTAAGTACCTACTGGGAATGGGGAATATTCGTCTAATTTTATTTTTTAATTTTTTTAAAAGAAAAAATGTCACTCCTGGAAAAACGATAGGTTGAAGCCTGTTTTCAAAAATAAGCGTTATTTTTTTGGTTTATTATTTTCAATAATGAACCATTGGAATCGAGCATGAAAAAAAAAATTCTTACCCCCCCTCAAAATTTGATGGTTTACGTTTCAAGGTATGTAGAATCCAAAACTGCAATAAAAATATTTCTGTCTGTCTGCCGTACGGGCCACTTTTCTTAGTTACCATGAAAAAAAATTGATGAAATTCGGGTTATAGGTTCCGTTCGGCGTCTAGTTGGTCCTCGAAGCTCGACGTTACTGTGAGTCATCTCTAAGGGGTTCAAAATAGGGGTTGAAATTTTCAAAACGCCTATACTATTTTTTTACATAAATATTTTTACGGTTTTAAATAGTTCTTGAACTTGCGAGTTTTTTAAGACCATCCGGAGCATCGTACGTCCAGCCGTTCGTTCACAGTAAGGCCCCGAAGTTTGCACCGACAGGCATTTTCGACTCCAGTGTGAATGAAATTGTATACAATTCAAACCAAATCTCGTAACCAGAGACGCGCCCACAATAGGAATTTGTGAATACGGCCAATCATTGGTAGGGATCACCTGATTATATTGGTGGAGTATGAAGTCGAGTTGGTTGTTCTGTGATATTATTTCGCTTGAAAAATGATGGCTCTTTTGGAGTTTGTTGGTAGGTAGTGAAACTTGAACAAACGTTGAAGTATTATTGATGGGTAAATTATTACTACGGTAAATCATTACTCAACGATAAATTATTACACAACGGTTCAGTATACCATCTACGTAGAAGGGGCTGGAGTTTGTTGGTAGGTAGTTTTGCAACTTTTTTCACTCCTCATCAACAATTTCTTTTCAGAACTTCATTATGTGCGTTTCTTTTTGTTAGGTACTGTTTGTCATCGGCAGAATTATTTTAGCAACATTTAACTCGTGATTTAGGTAGGTACCTAGTAACGAGTACGGGGTTAGGTACTAACCTACGGAGGGTCTGCGATCTACATAATATGTATATAATAGAATAGTACATATCATATTATATAGAAGGGTTATCTATACATAGAGCTGTGATCTGTAACAGGAGGGTATTCTATAAAAAATAATAAACCGTTGTGCAGGGATTTGCAGCGTTTTTAAATTAGGGTGACTATAAGTAAAAATGCGGCAAAAATTGTATGAGATCTATTGAAATGGCTATTGGCCCAAGGAGGCAGAGTGAAGCTTCTGAGGCGAAGGTTCCCAATGCTGCCAACAATCCAACATTAGAAATGGCAAACCTTCGTGGCAACTTTCAAGAACCTTTGCTGTGACCTTCCTCTCGGTTTGATTTTGAGGGCGTTTTTTAAATGTATTTAGGTATAAATTTGTGGTTCCATCCATTTCGGTGCTGTATATTGTTTAGTGATGTACTAGTGCTCTAAGCAAGATTTGAGTTGAGCTACTCAATGGTTTAGCTGCTACTTCATTTCTAGACCTAATATGAAATTCAAATTTCACACTCGTTTTCTGCCTAGACTTTGCGACATAAACACCTCATTATGTAATGCTCAGTTTCCGTTATTGAAAAGAATTTGGCCAAACAAGGAGAATTTGTAACCCACGAAAATTGCCCATTCTACCCACTTCCATTTCAAAAGACAAAAGAGCTACACACAGACAATCATAAAAGAAACCACTACCAGCTCTTGAAATCATTGTTATAAATTGAGTAGGCCATCTACAAAAACAGTACAAATGAAAATAAGAATAACGCGAAAAACTTGTCGATATAGAAGCTATGAGATAGTGCTACCATTTTTCTTTTATAAATACCTACGGAAATAGAATCCGCCTGTTAAATTTGAACAACGTCCCGTCAGCGTCAAATTACTATTAGTTATATTGCAAAATTAAAGTAAGATAATTATAGGTAGCGGTTTTGCTTCTGCAATAGGTAGGTATTTGGCTGCTCTTACAACTGGTATGAAGCTATGCGATTGTGTGTTGCTGACGATGGTTTGATCACCAAAACCGGTATAACAGTGTTTTTTGCGTTTTTTTGTGTATTAGTGGAAATAGACTCTTCTCTCAGTAACTCAGTTTTTCTTTGAAATGGGTTTCCACGATTTCGTCGCGAGTGATTTAGTTCGTGTAGTTCATTGCGATCATGATTTCACCATAGCATGAGTTCTGAGCAGTAGATACGTTTATCAACGTGTCAGGTTACTTTGAGATGCGGTCTAGTCGTTAGTTTGACTTGATCGAGAGGTGGAGCTGTATGTATACGGTCGAGTACGTCATCAGTATGATGCGACCGATTTTGGCGCATGCGCAGAACACTTTTCCGAGACCTAACACTGACGCATCTGAGCAACCGTATCTCCTAGGAACTCTCTGTTGTCGGGACACGCCGTACGAATGGATCATAAATATAAACCACGGTTATTTTATTCATGTTGTACCACCTATATTATGTGTTTTCATATTTTGTTTTTCCGCATTCTTGCCGTCTCGTGCCTGTCTCTTTAATTTTCTTCTAGCATGTTTAATTAAAATGAATTATTTCCACGAAACCTTAACATACTTGGTGAGTGTGTAGAACATCACTTGTCAAACCGGAGCAACCCATTCCTGACATCTGGCATCCCATGTAAATGTCTGTAAACGTAAATAACTTCTGGCCGTTGTGTACGGTAACATGCCAGACACCTTCTGGTACATGTGAGCGAAGCTTAACACGATACTTGGTGTCACAGAAAGATACATTAGCTAAGGCGAGCATAGCGAATGCTAACCACAGAAGTTGGCCACAGCCTCCCCTGCTGAGACTTGCTGAGGAGGTTCAGCCGTTTCCGCATGAAAATGGAATTAGTATCCTACTTCCATGAATGAAACATCCATGAAGCCCAGTATATCATTGCTAGGGAACAGCTGATTATTTTTAATCACCTGACACATGGCTGTATGGATGATGTAACTCACCCAAGAGCAGATTGAATCCTTCAAATTGGGATATATCCCTTATCCCTCCTCCCCTCTCTCACCAGATCTCACTCCTTGACTTTCATCTGTTCTCAAAGTTCAAGATGTCTCCGGGAGGCAGAAGGTGGACCCTCGCTCATACAAGGGAGGCATTAAGAAACTCCTCCCTCGCCATACGGAATGCGTACCACAAATGGTGACTATGTAGAAAAACAGTTCACCTTTCAGAATATAACTTAAAAAAAAAAAAAAAGTCCTCTATCCTTAATAATAGCCAAACTTACTTTCCGCACGACCCTCGGGTTAGGAGTCTCCAGCCATGTTTTAGTTAGGAAGGAATATTATCTTTCAAGGCGAGTTTTACTTACCTGTCAGTAACTGGGATGAATAATAATTATCATTGTTCCGTGATATTATTTCAGTTGAAGAATGATGGGTAATTTGGATTCTTTTGATAGGCTGGTACTTTTGTAACTTGAACTAACAAGACGCGTAACAACAAATAATTGTAATAGATAGAATGGGGTATTCTAGTCATTAAAAAAACAAAGAAGTTTTTCCCTAAGTAGGTATGTTCCCCCAAGTTCCCTAAATAGGGTCGAGAAAATGTTAACATAAAATTGGAGCATTAGCAAAAATTAGAGAATTAGCAAATAGAAATCGGGAGTTTGAAAAACAGGCGGACCATGTCATAGAGATGGTGCACTGCCTAGTATTGGGGGCAAATTAAAACGGAATAAACAAGATCAGTTGGAAATAATATAATAGCTGAAGTTTCCTCCAACGTTTCATAAGCGATAAAGTAAAGTTATGATGAGCGGAGACCGTGATCGCCAAGATCCCTGTGGATACTAATACCTCACAACTTTTACGCGCGCACGCACACACACACACACACAGCCTGGCTGTGACGTAGACGTAGAAACCGCGCCTTTTCAACATTCGCTATCGTTACCTGAATAAAAATATCCCATAAATCACCTTGAGACTCATTGGAATACCCCATTCTTGAATCCACCTCATGTTTACAAAACTTTAATTACCTGGCTGGCTGCATTAATCGATTTAGCGCTTTCCTGGGGAAGCTGGAGGTAGGTATTGACCCCAGAAAACAGTGCTGTACGCAGAAGGGGCATCTAGTCTGAAAATAATAAACCCTTGTATAATAATTTGGTCTGACAGTCGCCCGTATGGCAGCGATTAATTCATTTGCCCAGCGAAAACTTGGGGCCAAAAATGTCTAGTATTTTCACTATTTCAAAGTTAGAAGGCAGACGCACGTCTAGTGAAGAAAATAGGGACCCCAAAAATCACATGGGAAATCAGGGGGAAATTGCGAAAACTCAAAAATGGTTGTAATACTCAAAATGTAAAACTCAAGTCAACTCAGGAATAAATCAAAACCTTCGCTCAAAATCAACTTTGCTCTAGACAAAGAAGAGTTGGTAGGTAGTATGTCTCGGTAATAAAATAAAGAACGTAGGTAGGTTCCACCTTTTGCGCCTCCTCGGTTTCGTGGATTGGCGGATGGGGTGATTCGGCAGGAGCGGGAGCGTCACTTGAGTTCTTAAGAATGAGACCCGCCACACTGGCCAGTACCATCTTCTCTACCAGCAGTTGGACCATACCGTTGATTACCTGCCGAGCCGTACCTTGAGAGAGGCGGGGATTATCATGAAGTGCAGGGGGGAATTGCTGAACGTTAATTAGAAGCCATTGGTGGAGGGTAGGACTTCCCTTTGTGCTCTCTTTAACCGAGGCGTGAATGAAACGACAGAGCACTTTATAGCGCACTGCCCACTACTAAGGTGTTATAGAAAAATTTATTTTGAGAAGGCTGAGCTCTCCAGAGGTCAACTGGTATTATGTGCCAGCGCGGAGGAGGGCTGGTCTCAACTGTTCTCCAACTGTAAAGTCGCCTGGCGTTACAGAGAGGATCTCATCGCAGAATTTAATGGCGATACCTAACTACCTAATAAGAACTAAAAATCAAAATAAAGTTATAAAATTGTTACTTTAATAAAATAAGATTTATTTATGTTATCTGAACTCCCGCTGACGGTTTTTACCATAGCGGTATCATGTCTTGGTCTTTCCATTCATTGTAAAATGTATTTATGTTATTTCAAACATGTGATTGAGTGGTGGATTGAAAGAGGTAGATTCAATAAATCGTTTAATAAAATAGTAGCTGTCAAAATCTATGATCTGTCTAAAAAAACATGCTTTCGAGGCAGCCGTAACGCAACAAAAACTAAACTTCGAATTCGTGTTTGGACAGAAAACTTAGCGACTAAACCGGGGTTCGATCTTGAGACTTCTCGCGTTGAAGATTTTGTTTATTATTCTGTGAATAATACACCTATGTAATAGCTCAGCAAAAAATGTTTATAACACCCTCTCTAAATTTTTTCTTTTACGTTTCAAAGTGCGTGGAGTCCAAAAATGCTGTCCGTCCACCGTACGCCGTATCATCGATAGGTGTCTACTTTATTTTCGATCTAAAAAATTCGTTCTTTCGCACACAGGTTCCATTTGGGCCCTAGTTGTGTCTCGAAACTTTGCAGCCCGATCGAAGTATACCCAAGGATGTTATGTGTGAAAATGGGTTTGGGAGAGGGGGAGGGTAAAAATGGGTTGTTTTGGTAACAAGATCTTGTGAGGTATCGTTTTCCGTGTTTTTTAGGACGAAGAGATCGAATATGAAGTCGATTTTGACCAGAGTGGAAAATTGAGGTTCTAACGAAGTTTCTCCAAGTCCCAAAAATGCTTCTTTGTATAGCAAATGTTATCGCTAACTTTCGTTTTTTCATTTTGATAAATACGTACTATCAAAAAATGGAATCTGCGATTAAATTGCAAGGTCAAATATGTATTAGTTGGGATTAACCGTGGTTATTCTTTATATTATATGATACTCGGATGGGAAAACACCTATAACTCAATTATTGTTAGGCATCAGTTGAAAACTTTTCTATTGGATCATAAGACAAAATAAAACAGGAACCCAGAACCAAAAAATCAACAGGCACCTAGGACAACAAATTTACACATCATTCTGGTTCTAGAAATCAAACGTACGTTGATAAAAATTTGATGATGGTGATAGCTGATGATTACCACTTCTGGTACTTCGGCAAACATTGGCCAGTATTTCCGCTTGAAACAGAAGAAGGCCTTCCTATTTATATTATTATATTACATACTTATTCGATGGTCATATGGTGGGTACATGAAAAAAGACCCATTGACACTATAATAATATAAAACGGCTTTATTGTGTTAGAGGCCATGAGGGCTCATGGTAAACAGCGAATGACATTTATGAAAAGTTGCGTTATAATGCTAAATGAATGTTACGAGAAAGAAAATGATCGTATTAAAATACTGAAAAGTAGAATTTATTACTGTGGGAAATACATCAATAAATCATTATAAAAATGAAGATTGTTAATAACTTCAACATCGATGTGATCAATAAGACGAATGAAATGAAGAAAAAAGGAATAAGAGGAAGGGGGGAAAAAAAGAGAAAAGAAGAAGAAAGCGCTACTCTGCGGATTTGTAAAAGATAGATGAAAGGGATTTGAACCGTCCAAGGGTGGGGACTGACCCCGAGAGGGAGGGAATTCCACAGTCGTGCACCTGCAATTTGGAAGGATTTACCAAAAAGTGAGGAGTGATGTCTCATGATGATGATGGCCCGGGAGCGGTTGGAGGAGAGGAGTTGATATTTAAACTATCCAACCACTCTGCATCAACATTGACGGGAAGTCTACACTCTTTTTTCAAAAACAACACGAATGAACACAATTTTAGCTTCTGTAAAGACTTGAATGGAGATCATTTTTATGAATTTGATCCAGTATAAAATGGAATACAAACTACGCGCTTCGCATAAAAACTCACAGCACATACCTGCCGTTAGAACACGCTGTTAGAAGGATTTTTTAGTGGTAGCAGATGCATATGAACCATTACCATTGACAGACTTATATTAGCATATACCTTGTATTTATTAATTTAATTATTTCCCCCCCCCATTTTAGGAAGTTGGACATGAATGTTGAAGTGGTCGATCATGTGCTTCATGGGGTTGGTGCCGGTGGTGGTGCAAACGTGGGTGAAGTTGTAGCAGCAATATCCAAGGTAAGGAACTCAGTCAGAACCTCTGTGACCTATCTTGGCTAGCACACCAAGTTAAGAATAGCCAGGTGTGTGTACTTTTTTGTGTGTGCTTCTCCCAGGCTCAAACGGCTACCCCGTTCTAGATGAGGTTTTTTGCAAAACGATGTCCATGTTTCTGGTAAAAATAACTCTTAGGCTGTATGTGAATCCTCCCCTTTCTGTCAGAAACTTCTTTTCACGAAGCGATTTCCCTTCCTGACAAAACAACGTAGAGAATCGAACGATTTTTGTCGGCCGAGTTGATTGTCTTTTGATTGATGGTCGGCCACACCGCCACTGATGTGGCGTAATCTGGAAGAATCCTATGGCAGTTCTGTGCTAACTACACGTGTCCTCGTCGCGAGTCGCCAGTGTGAAAGCAGCCTAAGATCAATAGTAATTGTCACACTGTTCGATTTCTTAATTTCTCTGACATCCTGTTGGACTTGATTGATTGCTAATATAATGAATTATTCCATTGTGTCTAAAAATAAGACGATTTTTGGAATATTTTAGTTCAAGTAACTGTAAAAAGGACGAGAGTGTGGGAGAAGGTGATAATTATGGAATATAAGGAAGGAAATGCAAATAAAGATATCGGACGTTGAAAAAGCACGGGTCCTCGGTACGTCTACATCATGGCCAGGCTGTGTGCGTAAAATTAATAAGGTATTATAGTATCCATAGGGATCTCGGCAGTCAAGGTCCCTGATGATTCTGTCTAACGTTACTTCATAATCGTTCGAGAATGGTCAAGTAGCGTTAGACGAAACTGTTACATTATTTCCATCTCGTTCATGTTTATTCTGTTCTAATTTGTCCCTGATACTTGGTGGCAGTGAAATATCTCTTCGTCAGGGCCCACCTTTTTTTTTCTAACTCCCAATTTCTTTTTGTGTTAACATTTCCTCGATGAAGAGACTCGATTTTTGTTAGCCCCAAGCAGTATAGGTATATTCTTCTTCTTATGACACTGTCTCCAGGTGGAGGTTGGCGATCTTGAAAGCTATCGCTGATCTTGAAGTTGCGATCCGGAATAGCTTGACGGTAGAACAGTCAAACCTTTTTCCTCAAATCTCGAAGCCAAGAGTTTCCTTCGTCCAGCCGATATTTTTCCTTGAATAATTTTGTGTCTGAGGAATTCGTATTTCTCGCCCCACATGATGTATCCTAGGATTTTCTCTCTTCGACGGAGAGGAGTTCTTTTTCTTATCCCATCATTGTGAAAACTTCCTCATCAGTCTCCCTTTGCACCCATGATATGCGGAGCATTCCACGGTAAAGGTATATCTCCAGTGCTTCTATCCGCTTCTCCAAGTATGACTTGAGGGTCCAAGTCTCAATGCTTGGAGAACAATTTTTTGTAAACGAAATGACTGGAATACCCCGTTGTCTCACACTATGTATACTGCAGTACTTAAACTACATGGCTCACTATAGCTTCGTGCACTGGAAGAACACTGTACCCAATTTTTAAGAAAATCGCACGAATTCCAAGTCTCAATGCTGTATGGGAAAATCAATATACTTTAATTTTCCCGTACACCATTGAGACTTGGACCCTCAAGTCATACTTTGGTGCACAATTTTTGTAAACAGAATGACTGGAATACCCCGTCGTCTCGCACTATTTATACTGCAGTACTTAAACTACATGGCTCACTATAGCTTCGTGCACTGGAAGTACACTGTACCTAATTTTTAAGAAAATCGCACGAATTCCAAATAATTTTTGTCTTCTTATGACCACGCGTTGTATTATGGTGAGTGCACCCAATCGTTTTAATGAGTTTAAAATCCAGAAGTATACAGCCCGTTAAGTGAGTCTTTGGTATACAAGTAAAGTGTAAGAGAAATAATTAGACGTAAGTAAGGTTCGAATTGAGGATTAAACAAGTTTTTGAAGAGTTTAAAAGTTTTTATAACACCCACTCAAATTTTTTTCTTTTACGTTTCAAGGTGTTAGAGTTCAAAAATGCTGTCCGTCTGCTGTACACCGTACGCCGTATCATCCATATCTACTTTATTTTCGGTCTAAAATATTAATTCTTTCGCACACAGGCTTCATTTGGGGGCCCTAGTTGTGTCTCGAAACTGCAGCCTGGTCGGATTATACCCAAGGGTGTTATGGGTGAAAAGAGGGTCCTTTTTGGCGTTTCATTAATGTGAGCTTGTGAGGTATCGTTTTCCATGTTTTTTAGGGCGAGGAGACCAAATATCAAGTCGATTTTGACCAAAGAATGGAAAGTTGAGGTTCTAACGAAGTTCAGATCCCAAAATTCATTTTTTGTGGGTCAAAAACCTGGGAAATTGTCCGAAATCACCAGACGTTTGTATGGTAACACTGGAAGTACAAGGTGGTCCACGGGAACCTGACAGTTTTCGAATGGGTAGTAGGTACTCGGCAGGTAGGTGGAGTGGGGCCATCGGAAGGGTCCCGTTCGAACCGTGGGGATGTGCCATTTAGTGTACATCATGACTGAGTGGGGTGTGAGGCGTCGCATGTTCGCGTTCGAAGCTTTTATAATCCATGGTGGCGATGCAGAGACTCTTTCGGCGTGAATTTAATATTGGCCGTCATTGAGCTGTCCCAAGCCGTAACGCGGTTCTGTTGTGGGTCAACGACCTTAGAACAACTGGTAATGTGATGAAAAAGAAGCCACCAGGACCTACTCGCACGGCACGGACCCCCGAAAGTGTGGAGAGGGTGAGGCAGGCGTTGCTAACAAGTCCAGGCCGCTCAGTGCGAAAACATGCTCAAGCATTAAGAGTAAGTCGTTCCACAGTTCGCCGTATTGTCAAACATGACCTCGGATTCCACCCATACAAATTGGCAATTGTCCAGAGCTGAAACCAACTGACTTTCCACAACGCAATGATTTTTGTTTGTCTATGCTCTCAATGCTTGTACTGTTTATGAGTGATGAAGGTCATTTCCATTTGGATGGTTTTGTCAATCAGCAAAATTGTCGTTATTATGCCAGGAAAACCCTCAGCAACTTCATGAACGGCCCTTACACAGTCCAAAAGTGACGCTTTGGTGTGCAGTATCGTCCAAATGTGTGATTGGTCCATATGTTTTTGAGGAAAACGGCAACAAAGTGACTGTGACTGCAGCGCGTTATGTTGAGATGATAAACATCTTCCTGAGACCTGAGTTACGCAGACTGCGACTTCCTGCTGAGAGCATTTGGTTCCAGCAAGATGGGGCAACACCTCACACAGCTAGAGTATCAATGGACGTGTTGCGCCAAATGTTCCCAGAGCGCTTGATCTCACGGTTTGGGGACATGCCTTGGCCTCCGAGGTCACCTGATTTGACCATCTGTGACTTTTTTCTGTGGGGTTTCCTCAAATCTCATGCCTACGAAAACAAACCGAGAACGTTAGGCAAGCTGAAGGAAGCGATTCGAGCACAAGTCCACGCGATTGACACACCCATATTGGAGCGCGTTCACCAAGGGTTTTTGAACAGGCTTGCCACATGTTACGAGCAAGACGGTCACAACATGACATGTGTTTTTTTAGAAGGTTTGATTTCTTAAATGGCATGATACTGGCTGTAAGAATATGAAAAAAAAAGCGTTGCCAGTGGTTTGTGTTCATGACGGTAGGTACGTTTATTGTCGAATGAAATATGGGGGACACCCCCGGACCCCCGGATTATAACAGTTTAGATCAAGGATCAAAGCAAGGAAACATGGAACATGTTTTTCGAATAGGTACTTGATAACAGAGGATATGAGATATGTAGAAAAACGTCTGCCAATTCGAGTAGGCACTATAGCTTCCTCACTTGAATCACATGAACGTATAGACTAGTTGGGTAGGTTCATTATGATACGGGACCATCTGTGATCCAACCCGCGTGTACTCTCATAATTTCATCTCTACCACTATTTTTCGCGTAGGTAGAAGCGTTATAAGGAAACGGTCAACATTTCATGTTCGCGCATGCGCAGAGGGAAATTACAGTAAGACTCCATATGAACCATCAAAGTATTATACTGATCGTCCCTCCAAATGTGAACTCATTTCAACGATAATTAAGGTAGTTATGGGCACTCCAAGTATTTCACGTTTGCGCATGTGCAGACTAAACGATTTTCATGATTTTGAAACGGGACCATCTGCGATCCAGCCCGCGTATACCCTCAGAATTTCAGCTCTCTACGACTATTTATCACGTAGTTAGAAGTGTTACAAGGAAATGGTCAACATTTCATGTTCGTGCATGCGTAGATCAAAGTTACATTACGATTCCAATGTAATTAATTTGGAACTATCAAAGTATTATTCCTGACCGACCCTCCATGTTTGAACTCATTTCAACGATATTCAGGGTAGATATGGGTGTTCGAATTATTTCACGTTTGTGCATGCGTAGGCGAAAGTTGCAGTACATTTTCAATGATTTTGGTATGGGACCATCTGTGACTCAACCCGCAACTCTCTCCAAATTTCAGTCCATTTCGACCATTATTTCGGGTAGTTATGGGCGTTACAAGGAATTACCACAGACAGACACGGAACCAAATTATGTTCCTCGATGTCTGAAACGGAAAATGGTAGTGGAAATTTTCATTTTGGAGGACATGAACTTCTTTTTACTCAATCACGAATACAAGGCTTCCCTACCTTCGGTGGTGAGGAAGCAAAAAAACTTCGTGGGACCCAAGCCTCGGAGCAGCAACCTAACGCAATGTAATGTAATACACGTTGTCAGCTGCTTTCGGCGTTTTTCGGGTAGGTAGAACCCCCTTGGCAGTTTTGGGTGGAGTGGGATCTGGCCAGACTCTCCTCGGAGAAGGCGCCGTGTGTGGTAGGGGAGGTGGTGAGTTGGGTGGCAGGAGTGGGGTAGAGGGAGAACTGTGCGGGCGACAGGGAGGGGAGCCGAGTGTTTACGCGGACGCTTTCCAGCCCGGCTTACTCCCGTAAAAACATGTTCCATGTTCAAATAAATTTTTTATGTTGAAAAACAAATATGTACTGCTCATTTAAAAACCGTCAGGTTCACGTGGAACACCCTGTAGTATCAGTAGGTGAATCAAGACAGTTAAATGATACTGTAATGATCTAAGATGATTTGTCAAAATAGGAGCCTAATTCGAGTTTTTCGGGGCCAAACTTGGTGGAAACCAACAGCAGTGGTCTCCACCACTGCTCACTCATATTGCACACGAAAGAAACAATAAATGAACAGCCAACTTATCTTTAGGTATGTCCAATAGAATAATAAACCCATGTGACAAGGGACTGCAGCGTTTTTAGTTGAAGTCAAAAAAACTCTTCGTTGTCGTTTTATTGTCTAACTAGCCGGAACTCTAGTAATTGGCTCTGAAACTGAACGTGGGATAAAACATGGAATTTCTGACCTGTCTCGAGGATGTTGCTTCAATTATTCTCCTAAGTAGGATCGATAATAATTGTTGTTTTTATTGTTTTCCAGAATGAGCAAAGAGACGAGTGTATCCGTCCTCCCAGCCCCGCTGATTCTGTGGACAGCAGGGAAGATCTGGAGAGCCTCACAGATTCATTATATCTTCCAGACTTCAACGAATTTCTCGGCTCGTTAACTGAAGAAATCTCCCCACAGAATCCCACAGATTTGGCAGTTGGTGATTGTGGGGATGAAAGTATCAAGATGGAAGACGAACAGAACTACTCCACTGAAACGAACCAAAACTACTCCACCGAAACGACCCAAAACTACTCCACCGAAACGACCCAAAACTACTCCACCGAAACGACCCAAAACTACTCCACCGAAACGACCCAAAACTACTCCACCGAAACGACCCAAAACTACTCCACCGAAACGACCCAAAACTACTCCACCGAAACGACCCAAAACTACTCCACCGAAACGACCCAAAACTGCACAGCGGATCGGCGTTTATTTCCATGTCTTTTTTGTGATTTCTCCACCGGCATTGAGGAGTTTTATCATGAGCATATGGCTTCTCACATACCGGTATCCAAACCGCACAAAGAACGTGTGTATTGCAATGAGTGCAACTTCTCAACAGGCGTCATCACATTTCTCAACCTTCATATGAAGAAAATCCATGGCATATACAAACCGCAGTTTTACAGGACTGGTATCAAACGGTATAGATGCCGACACTGCGGTTGGTCCACTGAGTTGAGAATTGACATCGAAGAACACGTTCAGAAGCATGAATCCCATACGATAACTAAACTGAACCCTCGTAATTTTCATATGAAGCTGAAGTTTATTTGTTGTGACCGCAAGTGTGTTTTTTCATCCAATAATATCGAAGATATTCTTCCTCACATAAGAAAAACTCATAACATCGCCTATCCAACATGTTACACAAAACTCGATGAAAATCGACGTTTATACCATTGCTTCAAGTGTCCTTTTGTGTCTCCGTCTATGAAAAAAGTTAACGAACACGCTTTGAAATATTACTCAAAAAGACAAATGATTCAGCCCTATTTATACAGTTGTCCTGCCGATTCTTGTGAATTTTCAACTCGTGAGGAACAGAAGATTGCGAGACATCTGAAGTTGAAGCACTCCTCAGAGCAGGATTTCTACAGATTTAATTCCCGGTTGTTTAAATGTTTTTCTTGCGGCACACCTAAGAGGACTGCTGATGACATAATAAATCATTGTCAATTACGATGCAAAAAAATGAAAGTTTGACGTCATCAGATCTTTATGAATGTTTTTGATTAATTGATGTATGTAAATATAATATATTTATTTGGTTTCCAAAATCACAATTTCGACTTGCGTTTTGCGTGTTAGACCTTTCTGATCAAAGTTAGTTCCATACGTACTATCTTACCAAAAAATGATAATGAGCTGGAATTTTCAGGTTTGGTGCTGTTTGGGCTTTAGATAATATGATTTTCATCAATATTGGACTTCAATGGTGAATGTGTCTTGCCTCTAGCATAACAGTGTTTGCTACGTAGTGCTCATGTACCTAATGGTTACGAGAAAGCTATGTGCCACATCTTCAGGGCCGTGGAGAGAAAATCTGGGCCCGGGGGCAGAAAGCTTCTGGGGCCCCAAAAGAAAAGAAAAAAAAGTGTTTGAACTTGTTAACAGCTTACTCAGTTTCTTTTCTTCGCTTAGCAAGTTCCTAAAACACCCAAAAACCTCCGTAACCATATGCCATAAATAAGCCATTTTGAGAGGGGGGAAAAAATCATTGGAAGGAGGATGGAATGTAGAAAATGAGGAATGATCAAGTTCTTACAGATTTATATGATTATGTATATATTTATATTCAGTATCAAAACAAAAGAAAAACGAAGCAAAAGAGCTTTTAAAACTTTATCCTATGATAGAAATGGGTTGGGTTACTTGGTGGTTATCAGCTTGTAGGTAACCTTACTGGTTGGTGAAAAAGAGAAAGCGCATGCGAAGAAAATAAAATAATTGGGAAGGTGGCGGGGAAAGAAGTTAGTGGAACTTCTACTGCTAATTTGTTTTCTTGGTGCACTAGCAGAATACGCACAAAACACTTCGGTGTTTTCAGAACAGTCACCTACTATTTGTCCTCTATTTTCATATTCCGTCTCCCCTTACACCTATTTCAAATTTAGTTTCTTCAAGAATTTTTTTTCTTCAAAATCCGGGCCCGGGGGTAATGTCTCCAGTGCCCCCCCCCCCCCCTCCCCTCAACGGGCTTGCACATTTTGTAAACGTTTTGATGTTCACGAAGATGTTTGAGGGAAATTTGGAGGGTAGGTGAGGATCAGGCCATAAATATTGTCCCATGTACATAATAATACGTGCTGATCTGGCTAAACATGAGAATTTAATTCAGCTGATTTTGCAGGACCGCGTGTCAAAGTTTTGCAGATCCAGAGAAGCGCATGAAGAATAAGGAAAACGTAATATTACGCAGGTACATCGAAATATTTTTTCCCTGATTCAGCAACATATACCTCCCTACTCTGTTTGATGTAATCCGTTTAGTGTCACGAATAATAAGTATTAGGTACCTGATTTTTAGTCAAAAACGTGGATATAAATCATCGCAATAAAATCTTGAAATACCATCAATTCCCACCACTTGGATGGCAGTACTAAATCCCAATGCCAAGCATGGGCTGTATCAAAATACCAAGCAGGCGCAAGGACCAATAAGGTCCAAGAAACTAAAAAAAAAACATTCGTGGGTACTGGAGTTCCCTAGTCACCCTTTTAATTAAGAAGGTCAACGTTACGCTACAAAGTAAGTAGGTACCATCACTAACAGAATTGCCTACAATCTGCGAAGTAGCAATGAATTTAAAAAACGTATTGTACCTACCTTAATCAACTTATTGTACTCACCATAATGTACTTTGAACATCAACAATGAAGTTCAAAAGAACAAAATAATCATAATATCGTAGAAAAAAATTGCCCATTTTGGTTTATCATTCTGTGAATAATACACCTATGTATTCGCTCAGCAAAAAATATTTAAAACACACCTCAAAATTTTTAATTTTACGTTTCGAGGTGCGTTGATTCCAAAAATGCGATGTCCGTACGCCGCCTCGTCCACATCTACTTTATTTTTGGTCTAAAAAATTCGTTCTTTCGCACACAGGCTCCATTTGGCCCGTTTTGTCCCGATCGGAATCTACCCAAGGGTGTTGTGAGTGTAAAAATAGGGTTTTTTGGTGTTCTAGTGACGATTTTGTGAGGTATCGTATTCCATGTAGCATTCCAGGGTAGCACGCTGGGGCCCATCTTATTCCTCTTGTTCATTGATGGGGCAACTGAGTTGAGCTTGAGTGGTCGTTTGTATTTGTTTGCGGATGATGCGGTCGTCTTGTGTCAGGCGGACGAATGGAGTCGGGTGTTTCAGGACGCAAACCTCGCCATCAATCAGTTGTACAAATGGCTATCGGGTCACTCATTGAGTCTGAACATCAGTAAGACTAAGTATATCACTTTCTCACGTTCTAGAGACAAGGCCCAGGTAGTGGAAGCAATAAAAATTCATAGTTGCTCCGAGCAGATGTCCTGCGATTGTCCTAAGCTAGATAGAGCTAGCAGTGCAAGGTACCTCGGGGTGATATTAGATGAGGATTTGCGATGGGAGTCCCAGATAAAAAATTTAGTAGCCAAAGTGCGTAAATTTTTGTACTTGTTTTACGATTTGAGGAAGTGTCTTCCTGTGAAACTATTGCTTCAATTGTATAAAGCATTAGTGCAGAGTGTATTCCTCTTCGGCATCCTGGTATGGGGCTCGGCGTCGGATGCAGTCCTGAATCCGCTGCGTGTTATTCAGAAGTCGATATTAAAAGTCATTCTCAGGAAGCCTCCCCGATACTCGTCGTCAAATCTATTTAATGAGGCATTAGTTTTTTCTATCGATCAGCTGCATACTAGGTCAACGCTTGCATTTTACCACAAACACCCAGACTACTTCCAGATATCAGGACTTCAGCATCCGTACTCGGTCCGTCCTTCTACTCAGCAAATCATTCCTAGCACTGCAACTCGCTTGATAAGCACAAATCGCCACGTATTCTTCAGCCTTCCACTTCTGCTCCGAAACGTCACTCCTGAACTTCAACAGCCCGCGAACTATACCAGATCAGAATATAAAAAACTCATATTTTCATGGTTGATTGAGCAAGGTCACCTAGAATGTAGAATGCTCTTCAGAAGTATTTACAGAACATAACGATGTAATTATGCGATTGTTCATAACAAAAATAACTCGGTAAATATTGAAAATCTAAAATAACCAGTGAGTCACTATATCATCGTATGTGAACAATAACTTATCCTAACAGTAAGTAAATAAAATCATTTGGAGAACTGAAGCAACTCCCCCACTCAACACCGAACTCAGTTCGATCGAGTGGGGTATGTTCCACAGCACTTAATGCTCCTTAATTTAAACAGTTTTAATTATGTTTCTCGTTCTTTAATCTTGTATTGCCATTGCTCTATGCGGAATTAAGTATTTTTTCATTTCATTTCATTTCATGTTGGTTTATTATTTTCAGTAATAAAACTTTGGAATCGTCCATGAAAAAAATAATTCAAAACCCCCTCCCCCCCCCCCCCTCAAAATTTGGTGGTTTACGTGTCATGAGATGTAGAATACGGATGTCGAATAAAAAAATTTCGTTCCGTACGCCGTCCGCGGCTTTTTCCTTAGTTCCCGTGAACCAAAATCCACGAAATGTGGTGTATGGATCCCGTTTGGGCTCTAGTTGGTCCTCGAAGCTCGGCGTAACTGTCACTCAACTCTAAGGGGTGAAAAATAGGGGTTGAAATGTCCAGAGTGTCCCTATCTCGAAAAATTCCATTTTGAGGTGTGGGTTCTCTTACATTTTTAAATAGTTCGATATTTTCTGAATTTTTGAGACCATCCGGAGCATTGCACGATGTTGCTGTACAGTTTGCTGTAAAGAGCAGGACATATGCAGGCATCAAGCTGGGTTGAGGTGCACATCACTCTCTCAGGTAGCTGCTCGATATAGCTCACTGGTTTAACTGACAGACTGGTACGCCGAAGTTCCCGAGATCGAAAAACTACCGGACCTTAATGTTTTTTCACTCTACGTCAGCAGTTTCCTTTCAGAACGCCATTGTTTGTGTATCTTTGCCATTTTAGCTACTGTTTGTCAGCGACAGAATTATTTTAGCAACATTTAACATGTGATTTAGGTAGGACCCAGTACCTAGTAACGAGTAAGGGGTTAGGTACTAAGGTTCAGAGGTACTGCCATCTACATAATATGTTATAGAATAGTACATACAGTCGGGTCGCGTTAATCCGAACAGAAATGGGGGAAAGGGGTCATTCGGATTATCAAATCGTTCGGATTATCTACAGCCTTTTTATTGAGGGAAAATTCATGATACATATACATCTATGGACATGTATGTACATATGTATGCATCTCTAAGCTCTAAAATAGTCCGTGATTTTCTTTTGGACACTTTTTTCGATGTGCTGGTCAAACGCCTTATCCGTGATACGTCTCAGCAACATAATCTCCTCACTGCTGCAGAGGTTGTCTTCTGCCCAACTAATTGCCGTGTTTAGGGCTTTAACAGCTTCAGCAGGAGAGGTTTTCGAAGCAGGCGGTTCATCTTGGACATCCTCCTCTTCCATTTCATCTTTTTGAACAGCATGTACGATTTCTTCATCGGTGAGAATTTCCTGATTTCGTATTTCTTCATCACAACCACCTGATGTTTACGTGGAGCCATCGCACAATCAAACTGAAAACTAAAGCTTGACGATTCATGATACCGACTGTAAATAGGTTTACTGTGATAAACAGGGGGAAACCAGGGTCGGGGAAGCCCGTTCGGACTACCGCGTCGTTCGGACTATCTGGTGTTCGGATTAACGCGACCCGACTGTATATAGAAGGGTTATCTATACAGAGCTGTGATGTGTAACAGAAGGGTGTTCTGTAGAAAATAATAGACCGTTGTGTAGGGATTTGCAGTGATATTTTAGAACGAGGAGACCGAATAAGAAGCCTATTTTGACCAGCGAGCGAAGTAAGTCTAACAAAGTTTCAGCTTTAAATTTTGGTCTAAAATTGTCGTTCTCCCGCACACAGGCCCCATTTGGGCCCTAGTTGTGCTTGGAAGCTCTGTCGGAATAAACCCAGGGGTGTTACGGGGGAAAGCATGGGTTTTCGACTTTTTTTTGAGGTTTTAGTAAACACGACCTTGTGAGGTGTGGTTTTCCGTGTTTTTTAGGGCGAGAAGACCGAATATGAAGTTGTTTTGACCAGAGTGAAGAATTAAGGTTGTAACGAAGGTTCAGCTCCGAAAATTATTTTTTTATGAGTCAAAAACCTGGGAAATTGTCTGATATAAACATGCATTTGTATAATAATACTAGAAGTATAGGTAGTATCAACAGGTGTCAAGACAGTTCAATGGCACTATCAGTGATAAAGATTATTTGTAACAAGTCGTGTTTTTGGGGGCCAGAATTGGTGGGAACCATCAGAAATAGCAGTTTCAATTATTGCGCATGAACAGCCAACATTTCTATAGAATAATAAACCCATGTGACGAGGACTTGCAGCATTTTCAGAATCACATCACGACAACAAATCCTGTTTTGGTTTATTATTCTCTGAATGATACACCTATGTATTCGATACGGAAAATTTTTTCGACCCCCCCCCCCCCCACCATTTTTTCTTAAATACGTTTCAAGGTGTGTAGATTCCAAAAATGCAGTGTCCGTTCTGCTGTGCGCTGAGCACGGATCGACTGTTTTCAGGCCTCATGAGCCATACCAATAATTCTTGTATAATGCGCCTCTTCTTTTTCTTTGCACAGCAGGTTACCCCTGTTCCTGCCTCCTCCGGCGTTGGTCATGTCATGGACATGTCCGGGATGGCCCACGTGGAGATGCCGGTTTTACAGGGAATGTGGAGGCAGAGGGGAATACTCCATTGGATCCTTGGTCTCTCGCATTTTTCTTCGTTTGTGAGGGGGATAAGTAACATTATCAACTTTTTCCAGACCAGGCTGACCTACGTTTTGACTTAGCACTTACGTACTACGAGGGCGCCAGTGGCTTTTTCTTCTTCATATTTCCAGCTAAATCAACCTTATCATCTTTTGCCACACCAAAGAACTTACTAATATAGACTCACTATTAATTGGAAAAATCAAAAAAGTTGACCCATCATGTTTTGCCAGACCATCACAGATATACATTGCTCGAAATGAGACTGTAATATAAATCTGCGTATAGTGCGTATGCGCAGATGTGAATTCCGTAGTCCGTACCACGCTCAAAATACCCGAACGGATGGTAGCAATGAGTTGAAATTCCCCCCATATCAGTTTAATCAAAGTCGAGACTGTATGTATGAACCTAACTTAAGTCCGTAAGTAGGTATTATCGTTGAAACTCCCTTGTCTGCTCGAAGGAATGGTAGAAAAATGCCGAAACTTGAACAGTATGAGCGATTATGACCCTAGATGGTTCCATAAATCAATTTAATCGAAATTGGACTGTAACTTTCGTCTGCACATGCGCGAACGTTAAATTGACGTTCAAACCACCCAAATGAAGTATAATTTTTATATTTACAATCGAGGAAGCTATGTGCCATACTTGAGCAGATTTTAAAAAAATTTTAATCATGTCCAATAGTTTTGAAACCTACCATATTTGTAACATTCTGTTTCAGTGAACTTTCGTTTGTTGGAAAAATATTAAGGTATTGCCATGGATTCAAAATTTAGAGGAGGTACCTTAGTAGGTACCTACCTCACGTGAATTTGGGAAATATTTTTCGATTTTTTCTTTCCAGAGTATTCTGAATCGTCCCCTAGACGTTGGTGTTCGGTGTCCTGGATGGTAGGTTTCGAACCTTGGCTAGGAGAAAATCAAAATTGTCAAATCGCACGCTGGGAAGAATACGGTTATATCTCAAAAAACGCGTTTTTGTGTTATTTTTGCGGCTGGATAGCTCTCGACGCGCTCTACGGTTTAAAGATAGCTCAAAAAATGACCGCTAGAGGGCAGATATAAACCGCTATGCTTTTGAGCCGTGGAAGCGCCATACCTCGGCGCTATACTGGTACATCCCCAGATGTAGGTACCACTACTGAACCAACAAATAAGTTCATTTTTCTGTCTTATCACGTTATGTTTTAAGGTCACACCAGTATTCTGCCCAGCTATGGAGAAAGTAAGTAGGTACCTTTTTTGGGCATATGGACATTTTATATCGTTGGAATCGTCTTGAAAAGCTCTATTCAATGCTACAATGAAAAGCAGCGTCCGAGAATTAAGGAACGATTTATTGACGAAAACAGCTTACTGCCTTTGGGATTTTTCCGCTGCTTACTACGGAGAAAAAAAGTGAAGTAAAATGCTAGGGTTAAAAGCAGTGAATGCCATATACACGGCTTTTCTGTGTAGTATTAATCAGTGGAGGGTGGTTGCACTGCCACTGCACTGCTTTTCACCATGGTATTCCAACAACGGAGGCGAACGCTACTGCCCTCGCACTGCTTTCCTTTGTAGGATCAGCCCACAGCTTGTAGCAGTGAACGCTTTTACTGCTTTTCATCGTTGTACTGCAAGTGTTCTTGCGTCTGTCAGTCTCCGTTTTGCCTCCATCACAATGCCGTCTCCTTATAGTTTTAGGTTGTATTATTTAGAAACTGTGACAAATCCATACCACAATTGTTGGAAATTATCTTACTAAAGGAAAGGAAGTTAGTCATTTTGTGTATTCCGCAAAAAAAAGAAAAAAGGCGTCAAAGTGGATGAGAACGAGAATGAGGATGATCGTCCCAACAGAGTCGCTCTTGGGCCTCCTGATTCAGGTAAGGACGACAACTAAAATAATGTTCTGAGCGTCGAAACTTGTTTGCTTAGGTACTTGATTCAGATGCCAAATGGAATTTTGAAATTTTAATAACAGTTCGCCTATGTATACGAACTTCTTTGCAGCTGCAGCAGGCAACCTCGTCTCAATGGCACCCTAATTATTTGTGCCGCAGACTGCAAAAAGGATTCGTTTTTGCAGTCTGTTTCGAATCCTTTCTATCGAATACGACCGGCGATGAACCTGAAAACTCTGTTCCGGAGACTGAACCCCTCGATCCAAGCACTCCTACTGTGTTCGATGACTTCGATGAAGAGCCTCCTCAAAGGGAGTTCAAACTCCCCAAAGCTAATATTTTGATGTTGGCAGACCCTCAAAAACTTCTGGAAAATCTTTGATATTGATAGTGCCTTTTTATTGTCTTGATTCACCTGGTGACACTTTTTCTAGTGTTGTTCAATTAATAGTATTGATGATGATTTTCCAGGTTTTTGACTCATAAAAATGAATTTCGGGAGCTTTTGTTATAACCTCAATTCTTCACTCTTTGGTCAAAACCGACTTCTTATTCGGTCTTCTCCCCCCAAAAAACATGGAAACGGTACATCAAAAGCTCATAATATTAAACCCAAAAAACCCTATTTTTACACCCTGGGTATATTCCAATCGGGCTGCAAAGTTTCGGGACACAACTAGGAGCCTGTGTGCGAAAGAACTAACTTTTAAACCGAAAATGAAGTAGTTACGCATGATACGATGTACGGTTTTATTATTTACAGAATAATAAAAAAAGTAGGTATGTACGTAGGAAGTGTTTAATGAAAATCATATAACAGACTAAGAGAGAAGGCAGTAAACGACGCACTGCCCTATTTTTTCAGAATTTCGGTTCGAGAACTACACTGAAAAGCAGTAACAGGGACGGTCTACGCAGAAAAGCAGTGCATCCCGAAAAATGTAGTACGTCTACAGTGATTTGAGGCGTTGATATAGGTACTCCACAGAATAGCAGTGGGGAGAAATAGTTGGTTTTAAATCGATGTTTTGTTATTTCACGAGGTATTTCAGGCATATTAAGTTGTAAAAATCTAAATGATGAGTTAAGAAACCATATAAACTCAAAATCTGCGCGCATCTATGAATTAAGCGAGAGGGGGAGGCTCGTAACTTTACCCCTTGATTTCTCAAAACTATGAAATGCCTATCTACTGCCTTCCTCCATAGTAGGGAAGTATTGCTGCAACACCTCAACATCGTTTATGTTCGTTGTACGATTTCCGTTGTGAGAAAACCTTTGTAATCGCTCATCGAAAAAATAATCGCCCTCTCCCCGTCGAAATCAACATGATCACAATTAGGTCTAAGTCACTCGTGGTGAGGTTGACACCAAAGTTTGCGAAAAAATCAGATTTCGGTTTTGAGTAAATGCAGTGTTGTTACTTACTTACCTAAATTTAGTTGAAATTTCAAGGAAATTTGATTTTATCGTATTTTCCCGAGATGTGATTTTTGAATTTTTGCCGAGTTTCTATCTCGAGCAGCGTACTGTAGTGGTCAGATATTGGGCCATTACAACAACAGGGAGATAAAATAACAATTACTATGTCCGTAATAGGCAAGAGAAGAGTCGTGTCTACATTTTTCGGAGATATACCAGGATTTTTCCCAGCTTGCGAAATAGATATCGCCAAAATGTTTGTAGTGGTAAATGAAAGGATGAGTTTGAAGATGTGCAATTATTCTAAAGTTTTTTGTTGCAATGTGTCTATCTTTGAACTCTTGCTTTCATTTGCCATTACGAATATTTCGGAAAAATTTGGATTTTTCATCGCTTAGCCAAGTTAAGATATTGCCTGTGAGAACACATACCTAGGTACATAAATACATGCATATAATTTTGTTAAAGCCTAGGGATGGATTCAGAATATTCTAAAACAGAGAAGAATCGATTTTTTCAACTCTTGAAAGAAGGTGGTAGGTAGTTACCTACTCGAAAATTTAGGACTCGGTGCAATAGCGTACTTTCTTCACAATTTCGCCAATATTTTGGACTCATTGCAGTAGTCTTTCTTTCGAAAATTGGCTAAATGGGGAAAACGCCCCTGGTTAGGTTGGTAGGTAGGATTCTAGATCTATTGTTCTCACTTGAAAAAAGATAGGACGGATGCATCTAGATATGGTCTGTTTACATCGTGAATAAATAAGTTAAAAATGATTGAAGGGAGAACCCTAGGTGTAGGTAGAAGGTTAGTTTTCTGCAGAGGAAGCCTAACCCTTAGAGGCCTATGAAACCTTTCACTTTGTCGTCCAGGCCTAATATGTTGTTACATAACCATTTTGGATGAAGACTGGGGTCTACGGCCAGACGGTCTTAGTTCTGGCAGTGCCTCAATCGCTGCACGTCTAGCGCGGCGCTCGCTCTTCTCTCGCCGTGCCCTGAACTTTCGTCCCATTTGAATATCGAGCCTCTTCAAGTATGGACTCGGCTACTGGTGACAGTAGGTTCCAAGAAACTTCACATGGCTTCGATAGTGCCAAATTAGAAAAGATATCTAGTATTGCAGAGCAGTCTGAAATTCGTAATCTGGTAAGTGCTTCCTTAAGTTGATCATTTCGTAATTAACATTAATTTGTTTATATTAACATGGCAGTACTGACACAAAATCATTGTTTGCTTCCTAGCTAATTACCACCTGATTAGTGGTAACTAGAAGATGGAAATAGGTATTGTTGTATTACTATGGCTGGTTCACGGAGGGAAATAGGTACTGTGGCGTAACTAGCGGTGGTGGCGGCGGTGGCGGCGGCACCTACTATGGGGGGGGGGGGGGGGGTAGAGACAGTAAATTTGTGAGTGCCCTGACAGTAGAGAGAGATTTTTCTTTTTCCAAATCAATATTATAGGATGGTACATTCAAAATTTTGTGTGTTCCTTGAGAAGTTTAAAAAGGAATGTGGATTCAGGACCTTTTCCAAAATTTTATGACTAACCACGATTTTACTCTCCAGTTTTTCCTTCCTCCTCTCAGGAAAGTCCTTTCAGCTCGTGCATTATGTTTCGCACTTCCTGTTACAGTTGCTAATGCTGAAGGTAATTTTCTAAATTAAAATTGATTAAAACGTACACGTACCTTAGTAACTGTATATCCCAAACGCGGCTGTCAAATTTGGCTCTAAGGTATATCCATAAAAAATCATAGACTCACTGCAGAGGGAGGGGGGGGGGGTTGGCAATCAAGCAATTTATGAGGTCTCGTCTCCTGCTCGCCGTCTCCTATCTTAATCTCTTAGAACAGTCTTATTACTACATTTTTGTTCTACTGAGGTTTTACATACCTACCTACTACTTTAGTAGAAGGTAGTTTTTATAGTTCTCTTGTTAACGTACATGTAAGGTTTTAAATCAAAATTAAGGTTTTCTAGTTTCTTTTACTTTTTAAAGTTTTTTAAAAGGTTCCTCTTACTGTTGATTGATTGTAATATTATTTGTACGCTCGATGTGCAATGTAATGATATTAATCATATTATCATCTAGGTACCTACCTAATTCTCCTTTACACAAAGTAGGTAAGTAGGTACTTACTAACCAAAGCAATGTGCCGTCCTGATACTAATTTATTTAGGAGTTTATGTTTGTTGTTTTACACATTCTGCAATCGAGAAGCTATTCGCATTTTTGTTTTGTTCACCACTTTTCAATTTTCTATTTTTTTAAAATACTGTGCTCAGTTTGTAGTTTTAAATGAACTCAAGCGGAGTACATGATGAATATATTAAATACCTATGTAATATGAATCTATCTATCAATAAATTATGTATTATGTAAATTAATGTAATAAATTAACGCTTCGCACCTCGCTCTTGGATGTGCGTATAGAAACCTCCCCCCACTCCCCTCGCTATTGGATGTGCGTATGGAAACCTGTTCCTTGCCCCCTAACCTTGACATTTCTTTCAACGCTGTTTTGGCGGGTAGCTTTTTGCACCCCAAGCAAAAAGCTCCCGCCAAAATTTCATGGTTAGGGGGTAAGGAACAGGTTTCTATATGTGCACATCCAAAAGCGAGGTGCGAACACTGAGTGGGTATCTTCTACTCTCAGTGGGTGCTAACTGCGAAGCACCGTGCATGCTACCTACTCTGGCGGAACAAATAGATACCAATCCTTTTTGCGACTGCGGAGGTTTTTTGGTGGGCAAATTTTTACAACAGGGTTATGGGGGGGATAAGAAGGTACCCATATCAAAGAACGAAGAATTTGATTCCGGGTAAAGTTGGGAGGCAGGTATTAGTTTCCTGTAATGACTATAAATTAACAAATCGAATGATGCAGAAAGATACTAGACGGGTCATAAGACCTCGATCTCAATGGGTCTGAAGTCGAACACTATTTTGGTTCATTATTGTGTGAATAATACACCTATGTATTCGCTCAGCAAAAAACGCTGCAAATCCCTGCACAACGGATTATTATTTTGTACAGAATACCCTACTGTTACAGATCACAGGTCTCCGTATAGATAACCCTTCTATATAACATATTATGTACTATTCTACACATATTATGTAGATCGCGGACCCTCCGTAGGAGTAATAATTTACGGACCCTAAACCGTTGTGTAATAATTTACCTGTATAGGTTCCCCTTCTACGGAGATAGAATAATGAACCGTTGTGTAATAATTTGCCCATAAATAATACTTCAACAGTTGTTCAAGTTGCAAAAGTACCTATCAACAAAATCCAGCCCCTTCTTGGTAGATGAGCCGTTGTGTAATAATTTACCGTCTTGTAATAATTTACCGTTGTGTAATAATTTACCGTTGTGTAATAATTTGCCGGTGTGTAATAATTTGCCGGTGTGTAATAATTTGGCATTGTGTAATAATTTACCCATCAATAATACTTCGTTTGTTCAAGTTTCTGAAGTACCTACCAACAAAATCCAATAGTCCATCACTTGTCAAATGAAATAATATCGCAGAACAAACAACTCGACTTCATACAGCCATCCTTGATTATAATCATTATGCTCCGTAGTGATGATAGGTATCCCGGCCGGATTTATACCGTTTGATTCACGATCGTGTTGACGAAGCTTTTTGGTGCTCACGAACGGCTGGACGTACGATGCTCCGGGTGGTCTCAAAAAATTGTTTACCTCAAGACAAATTTAATAACGTAAAAAAAACCATACCCTTCTATCAAAAGTTTTCGAGCTACGGCGTTCTGAAAATTTCAACCCCTATTTTAAACCCTTTAGAGATGACTGACAGTAACGTCGAGCTTCGAGGACCAACTAGACCCCGAACGGAACCTATAACCCGAATTTTGTCAATTTTGTTTCATGGTAACTAAGAAAAGTGGCCCGTACGGCGGACAGACAGAAATATTTTTATTGCAGTTTTGGATTCTACATACCTTGAAACGTAAACCATCAAATTTTGAGGGGGGGTAAGAATTTTTTTTTTTTTTCATGCTCGATTCCAATGGTTCATTATTGAAAATAATAAATCAAAAAATGTATAACACCCCCTCAAAATTTGTCTTTTACGTTTCAATGTGCGTAGATTCAGAAAATGCAATGTCCGTACGCCATAAGCCGTATCATGCATATCGGCTTCATTTTCGGTCTAAAAAACGCTGCAAAGTCCTTGTCACGTGGGTTTATTATTCTACTGGATATACGTACAGAAATTTGGCTGTTCATTTATTGTTTTTTTCATGTGCAATTATTGAAATCGCTATTTTTGATGGTTTCCACCAATTTTGGCCCCAACAACCACGAATTAGGCTCGGTTTTTTTTAACAGATTATTTTTGATCATTGATAGTACCATTTAATTTTATTGATTCACCTGTTGATACTACTTCTAGTGTTACTCTACAAATGTATGGTGATTTCACACAATTTCCCATGTTTTTGACTAATAAAAAATGAATTTCGGGAGCATAACCTTCGTTACAACCTCAATTCTTCACTCTTCGGTCAAAATCAACCTATTATTCGGTCTTCCCGCCCTAAAAACATGGAAAACGATACCTCACAAGCTCATGTTCACTAAAACCTCAAAAATCCCTCGAAAACCCCTATTTTTACACCCATTTTTCTCCCATAACGCCCCTGGGTGTATTCCGATCGGGCTGCCGTGTTTCTAATGTGTTCCCAAATGGTGACCAAACTTTGTGCGGAAGAACGACAATTTTAGACCAAAGTTTAACGTAAATTTACGGCTGAAACTTCGTTAGAACCTCAATGTTCAACTCTTTGGTCAAAATTGACATCATATTCGGTCTTCTCGCCCCAAAAAACATGGAAAATGCTACCCCAAAAGCTCATGTTACAAACATGTTACTAAACCACAAAAAGTACCTGTTTTTATACCTATTTTCACTCATAACACCCCGGGGTATATTGCTATCGGGTTGCAAAGTTTGGGAACACAACTAGGGCCGAAATGGAGCATGTGTGCGAAAGAACGACTTTTTTAGACCGAAAATGAAGCCGGTACACGTTATACGGCGGTCGGCGTACGGGGCGTACGGCGGTCAGCGTACGGCGTACGGCGGACGAACATTGCATTTTGATTTATTACCTATTCTGTGAATAATATACCGATGTAATCGCTCAGCAAACAATTTTTATAACACCCCCTCAAAATTTTTTGTTTTACGTTTCAAGGTGCATAGATTCCAAAACGTTGCAAAGTCCTTGTCACATGGGTTTATTATTCTGTTGAACACCCCTACAGAAATGATGGCTGTTCATTTATTGTTTCTTTCATGCGAATCGAAATAGCTATTTCCGATGGTTTCCATCAGTTTTGGCCCCTAAAACACAAAGTAGGTACGCTCCTTTTTTTCCCCAAATTATCTTTGATCATTGGTAGTGCCATTTAATCGTCTTGATCCACGTGTTGACACTTTTTCCAGTATTATTATACAAATTGATGGTGATTGCAGACGATTTCCCAGGGTTTTCACTCATAAAAATCAATTTTGGGAGCTGAACCTTTGGTAGAACTCAATTTTCCACTCTTTTGTCAAAATCGACTTCATATTCGGTCTTCTCGCCCACAAAAATATGGAAAACGATATCTCAGAAGCTCATGTTACTAACATGTTACTAAAACACAAAAAGTACCTATTTTAATGAAGCCAGTACACGTGATACGGCGGACGGCGTAAGGCGGACGGACATTGCAGTTTTGGAATCTACGTACCTTGAAACAGAAAAGAAAAAAATTTGAGGGGGTGTTGAAAATATTTTTTGCTGAGCGAATGCATAGGTGTATTATTCACAGAATAATAAACCAAAATGCAATGTCCGTCCGCCGTATCATGTGTACCGGCTTCATTTTCGGTCTAAAAAATTCGTTCTTTCGCACACATGCTCCATTTGGGCCCTAGTTGTGTTCCGAAACCTTGCAGCCAGATCAGAATATACCCCGGGGTCTTATGAGTGAAAACGTGGTTAAAAATAAGTACTTTTTATGTGTTTTAGTAACATGTTAGTAACATGAGCTCTTGAGGTATTGTTTTCCATGTTTTTGGGTCGAGAAGACCGAATATGAAGTCGACTTTGACCAAAGAATGGAAAATTGAGGTTCTAACGAAGTTTCAGCCTTAAATTTACGTTACATTTTGGTCTGAAATCGTCGTTTTTCCGCACACAGCTCGGTTCCCAATTTGGGAGCACATTTGGGTCCTAGTTGTGCTCCGAAGCACGGCAGCCCAATCGGAATACACCCAGGGGTGTTATGGGAGAAAAACGAGTGTAAAAATAGGGGTTTTAGTGAACATGAGTTCGTGATATATCGTGTTCCATGTTTTTTTAGGGCGAGAAGACCGAATATTTGGCTGATTTTGACCGAAGAGTGAAGAATTGAGGTTGTAACAATGGTTAAGCTCCCGAAATTCATTTTTTATGAGTCAAAATCATGGGAAATTGTCTGAATCACCATCAATTTGTATAATAACACTGGAAAAAGTGTCACCACGTGGATCAAGACGATTAAATGGCACTACCAATGATCGAAGATAGGTAATTGGAAAAAAAGGAGCTTACCTAATTTCTGTTTTAGGGGCCAAAACTGGTGGAAATAATCAAAAATAGCCATTTCAGTAATTACACATGAAAGATACAATAAATGAACAGCCAAAATTTCTGTAGGTACGTCCAGTAGAATAATAAACCCATGTGACAAGGACTTTGCAGCGTTTTGGAATCTACGCACCTTGAAACGTAAAAGAAAAAATTTTGAGGGGGTGTTATAAAAATTTTTTGCTGAGCGATTACATAGGTGTATTATTCACAGAATAATAAACCAAAATTCCTTCTTTCGCACACAGGGCTCCATTGGGGCCCTAGTTTTGTCCCGAAACTTTGCAGCCCGATCGGAATATACCCAAGGGTGTTATGGGTGGAAATGGGTATAAAAATTAATATGTGCCTATTTTTTGTGTTTTAGTAACATGAGCTTTTGAGGTTACTATCGTTTTTGGGACGAGAAGACCGAATATGAAGTTGATTTTGACCAAAGAATGGAAAATAGAGGTTCTAACGAAGTCTCAGCCTTAAATTTACGTTAAATTTTGGTCTAAAATCGTCGTTCTTCCGCTCAGTCCCCATTTGGGAGCACATTTGGGTCCTAGCTGTGCTCCGAAGCTCGGCAGCCCGATCGGAACACACACAGGGGTGTTATGGGAGAAAAATGGGTATAAAAATAGGGGTTTTAGTGAACATGAGCTTGTTAGGTATTGTTTCCTAGTTTTTTAAGGCGAGAAGACCGAATATGAATTTGATTTTGATCGAAGAGTGAAGAATCGGTTCTAACGAAGGTTGCTCCCGAAATGCATTTATTATTAATCAAAAACCTGGGAAATCGTCTGAAATCACAATAAATTTGTATGTTAACACTAGAAGTAGAACTGGAAATGGTGGTAATGATCAGAGATAATCTGTAAAAAAAACCGATCCTAATTCGTGTTTTTGAGGGCTAAAATTGGTGGAAACCATCAAAAATAACTATGTACTTCAATTATTGCACATGTAAGAAACAATAAATGAACAGCCAAAATTTCTGTACACTATGTCCAGTAGAATTATAAACCCATGTGACAAGGACTTTGCAGCGTTTCCTTGTATAATCGCGTTGTAGGTGAACACCAAGCTGTCATTTTATTAGCTAGGAATCTTGTTACCTAAGCCTTACCTACTTTCATAATATTATTATAATTACGTACCTAGGTAGGCACCTACATGATTTTTCTCTTTCTTCTATTCAAAACATTATCGCCATTCATTCTGTATTCTTTCGTGATATAATTCAACATTCCAAAATGTGCGTTCATGGATTTTTTGTATACCTACTAT
Organism: Leptopterna dolabrata; assembly: GCA_954871275.1. Lineage (NCBI taxonomy): Eukaryota > Metazoa > Arthropoda > Insecta > Hemiptera > Miridae > Leptopterna > Leptopterna dolabrata. Next base: position 47,688,987 of record OX940978.1, on the reverse strand, counting down.
TGTGCCTGAAATCCGGTCCCAGGATTTTCGAGGACGCATTTGAAACGTAACAAGGCCTTCTCCTTCTCCAGACGAAAAGGAAAACATTTGCAATGAAATATCACTATGGCGGTTGAACTGGTTGGAACTTCAAATAAAAAAAAAGGCCTCACGCACCAGATCCAAAAAGAGAAATGAGACTAATCATTATGCGTGTTGTCATAAAATGCGTAGGGGCCTCAGTCCAAAAATAAAACGAAAACTGGTCCTCTCGCACAGAATACGCAGGAACCGCAAGCTCTTAGGCCAAGGTGATTCTTAAGATCTTAAGCCAAGGTGATGCGAAAAATTAATCCTAACTCGTCAAGGTTCATCGGGAGATGGGTAGGTAGGTACATCAGGTGCATTGTCAAAGATCAGGTACTACAACATCATAAGATTTTCAAAAGGTGGCAAAACTAGCAAAGCGCTGACCAGAAGCTCCTCGCGAACCCAGACCAACTTCTACTTTCGCTTTATTACATAGGTACTTACCTATCCATACTAGCGTCAGGGCTCAGAGTTGGCGCCAAAATTAATTTGCGTGTCGAACAAAATGTGCGAGACCCAGAATCAGCTGCTATTTATATTTTGCGGCACCGTTGTCGCTTGTACGGGTCGCCATGGCAAAACTTAAGCAAACCCTGCCTGTCAAACGAGTCGACCCTCCAAGTTCAAATCCAAATTCCAAAGTGACAAAGAACGAATTAATAGATCATTTAGGCCCTCCAAGTTCAAAACCAAAGTCCAAAGTGACGAAGAACGAATTAACAGATCATTATGACAAAGTATCCAAAGTCCAAGCCAGAGCCTCTCCAAGGTTAGGCGAACCACATAAAAAATTGTTTGTAGGAGAGTAGGATATACCTGCTTTATTGACATAATTATATGGGTTCACGTGGACAGAGAACGTTAATTATTATATTTTAGCGACCCGATGAGCGTTGCATCTTTTGCAGATAATACCTAGGTAGTGCTTCAGTCAGGGTTATGTTATAGCTGTAGGTAGGTACTATGATAGAAAACAAAGCCGCGTAATTTGAACTCTCCAGCATTCAATTTGGACGTCACCTGGTGATTCTGGGCCGTAGCTGGCGACCATCGAACGACGATTAGGAGAAAGTGCTTAGGGTTAATCGACACCAATCGATACGAATATATAGTGCCTACCTATTGATATCGATACTTACCATTTGACATTGTTGCCGGTATCAGAAAATGTGGTACCTAAGTAATATTTTTTCCATATATTTTACAGTAGGTACATAAGCAATATTTTTTCCATATATTTTGGAGTACAGTAAGTAATATTTTTTCCATATACAGTACAGTAAGTAATATTTTTTCCATATATTTTGGATTACGTATGTAATATTCCATTCTAACTATTTCGTTCTTTCAATTGTGTCTGTACTGCAAAATAATAGGATAGCCTTATTAAAATGTTAGAATTGAAGGTTTAAACATTGTATGTTCATTCTTGGTATCAGTCGTAAAGTTTTCAAAATGTAATCTAGCTAGCTGAAAGAATTCTTATTCACATCAAAACAATGGCGAGTTTCCTATTTTTTTGGCAGTAGCTAGTGGTGGTAGGTTTCAAAAATGAAAAGTAAGGATAGGCACAGTACCTGTTAGTGAGTATGAAAAGCCTTTATTTTTGATACGTTTTTTAGATAAATAAAATCTTAATTTTTTTATCTATAAAAAAATGTAAAATGTGTACATTGACATTGCTTTCATAACTAAACTGTACATTTTTTACGGTAAAGTACCACCACTCCACCTCCTCTCAATTTCCGGTTATCTTCCAGTAGATAAGCACAAAAATAGCGCGACAACTCGGCAACCGAGTGCCTAAATGTCTATATTTTTCGGAGAACTCGAAACTCAAGACTCTTTCTTCCTCTCAATAGCCATTTTCAACTAGGCCTACTTCTTGGCCACTAACAAGTTTACCATAAATGCCAAGGTTCAACTTCGGAATAACTGCGGGATATCGTCAAGAAACAAGAAGTAGCGTAGCTCTATCCCCCGTTGCGACTCAAGTTTCTTTCTGTGATGTGTGCGTTTTACGATTTTCAATTCTTCGGGTACACTACCTATAATTAAGATCGACGAATTTTGTTTTCCGATGTGAGTAACTTCATCTGTTGGTATAAATAATTATTATGTTACATAATACGTAACGTCCTTACGTTCAAAAGACATATTAGATGGGTGTGAAAGATCAGTCTCGGTTGTATCATGTTTCTCGATATGGTTACTATATACTTACTCATGAAACCATTCGTCGTTGATGGAGAAAGGTATCAATCACACAAAAGTTACTCTGGGATGCGCGGACTTTATGCTCGTATGGGATCATGTAGGTAGGTAGGACATTTTTTCATCACATAGGAGGTATCCAGCATTTCATTTGAGTATTAATGTGATTCGTAATGTAGAAGGTTGTATTTGAAGGTATTATCTGATTCATAGTAACCCAAAAACGGAGTTATTGGAAAAATAGTCTATTTCCACTAATAGAATAGATGTATTAATGGAAATAGACTATTTTTTCAGTAACTCCGTTTTTCTTTGAAATGGGTTTCCACGATTTCTTCGCGAGTGATTTAGTTCGTAACCCACTAGCTACATCTATGAATAATGCATAATAGATTAAAAAAGCTGAAAGTTCCTTAAATAGCCTTGTATATAGTTGTAGTTTTACGTTGGGGTAGGAACCTATCATTTTACGATTTTCTTATGGATCTGAAAAGTTGCAACTTCCCAAATTAAAACGATATCAGTAAGATAGGTACTTCCAGCCTTGTTGGAGACCAAAATAAATATTTAAAAAAACCAATCGTGTATGTACAATTTACACAATGTCATAAAGTTACATCCACAAAGGAAAGATTCCAGCACTTTAATTTTTATTGTGTCAAGTGATTGTTTTAAACAATATAAATATTATTTGAGTCATTACATAGTTACCTACTTATATAGTACATAGTTAGCCTTACCTATGATCAGAACTTCGCTCACAGGAAGGTAAATTGCAGAACTGAAGGGGGTGGGGGGGCAATACGCCCTCAACGTTGTAGATGGAGCATTAATTTGTTATTGCTTCTTGAATTGGTGACACTTTCTTGCTCACTAATTACAAGTAAATAACAGAGCAGATCCCTAAACTAATATTTTTGAATATTAAACGTGGGGATAAAAATGGCATGACGGCTGAGCGCCTAGTGCTATTCATTGAAGTTAAACTCTTTTAATTTCGCTAGTTTTGAGTTCACGCTGCTAAGTTCAAAATTGTTCCTATTCAATTGATTTCATGGTACCTGCCAATCTACTCGTATTGCTACATTGGAAAACATGTTTTCAACCTAGGTCTAATGAGGTAGGTACCTAGGTAATTACTTAGTTGTAAATAGGTAGGGTCTCTTCCGGCCGTGAACCTTCTTGAGGAACATCAGCGCTATATTATACAGCCTACTGATACAAATTACCATCTGGCGCTGTACAGCTTGTACCTGGGAGTGCGACACTGATTGCTATACCTTTCTGCCTTTGAAAAGAAAAAGGTATTTTCTCCCATGTGTGCATTTGTGACATTTTAAGCCTTATTTACTAGTCATACACTCGGCAAACGTAGGAAAGTTGAAATCGAATGGTCCCCCGTACCCTTATGGTTTTATACAACAAGAATCGGTTGTTCATAATTTCTGTCAAATAATAAGTTTTGCACTGATTCGCTACTATTATTCCGATTACAGTGAAATTCATAGGGTTTAACTAGGTAGGAAATCAACGCGCACGATCCCTGAAAATGTTATCAAGATAGGTCGAATAGAACCGATGAGTTTTAGGAATTTATATCTTGTTTGTGGTATATGCCTACCCATGTACCGACGATCGGAATTCGAAGAAATTGATATGGGACTGTTTGTGGAGCGATCTGGAATGGTTTTTCGATTACACATAAATATTATACCCAGTGGCTGAAAGGAGTTGAGTACAGATAGACTGACACGCACGAAGCCCAATTTTTGGTATATTATTTTCAACGAAACCTTTGGAATCGAGCATGAAAAAAAATTTAACCGCCCCTCAAAATTTGATGGTTTCCGTTTCAAGGTATGAAGAATCCAAAAATTCAATAAAAAAACCACTTTTCTTAGTTACCATGTAACAGACTTAATGAAATCCGGATTCTGTCAGTTACTGTCAGTCTTCTCTAAGGGGTGAAAAATAAGGGGTTGAAATTTTCAAAACGCCGTAGCTCGAAAACTTTCAATAGAAGTGTACGATTTTTTTAAAGTTTTTAAATTGATCTTGAACTAAAGAATATTTTGAGACAATCCGGAGCATTGTACGACCAGCCGTTCGGTTGCACCGAAAAGCTTCGTCAACATGATCGTGAATCAAACTGTATAAATCCGGCCCAGATATCAACATCGAGGGAGCACCTAATTATAATCACGGATGGCTGAATGAAATCGAGTTGGTTGTTCTGTGATATTATTCCATTTGAAAAATGATGGCTCGTTTGGCGTGTTGGTAGGTACTTTTGCAACTTGAACAAACGCTATACGAGCCTGGACGGGTCATTGACCTTAGGCTCATAAACCAACATAAGTTTAGATCTTGTATTATGTATATAGACTCTCTAAAAATCATTATATTTGTTGTATAAAGTATTTGCTGAATTTAAAAAAAAATTGAATTGAATTGTTATGCTTCACGAATGACAACAAATAATTAATTATCGAATTATTGAACCCCGCGCATTTTTATGAAATGTAATTCCCGGGCTGGCTCCACCTCTCGATTTAGGGCTTTCCTGGGGGGAGCTCAGCTGGGGGAAAACAGTGATCTACGGAACAGTGATCCACGGATCTACGGTACAGGTAGATTATTACACAACGGTTTATTATTAATTTACCTTATGCTTCATGAATAACAACAAATAATTAATGACTAAATTATTGAATCCCGCGCATTTTTATCAAACTATAATTTCCGGGCCGGCTCCAGTTCTCGATTATAGCTTTCCTTGGAGGTGCTGGAGGGTAGGTTTTGACCGCAGAAAACTGATCTACGCAGACGGGGTACCTATAAAGGTAAATTATTAAACAATGGTTTATTATTCAACATATGCTTCATGAATAGCTACATATAACTAATGATTGAATTATTGAATCCCGCGCATTTTCATGAAACTGTAATTCCCGGGCCGGCTCCGTACTAGGTTTAGGGCTTTCCTGGGAGGAGCTCGAGGGTAGGTATTGGCCTCAAAAAACAGTGATCTACTCAGAAAGGGTATCTATACTGGGAAATAATACACCGTTGTGTAATAAATTGCAGCGTTTTTCCTTGATAACTGTAACGCAAAATGCGAGAGGAAATTATTATTTCGGAGGACATGGATTTTTTACGACTTACGCGTGTAGCTTCTTTCCTTCTGGTAGTGAGGAAGCAATTCTAATAGAAGTCACACTAATAAAATACACACCACAAGATAAGTGAAATGTACAAAATCATTGTTTTCCAGGAAGGCTTGTTCAATGATCTCGACCAACCAGTCAGCGGGTCTGCGCTAACATGGAAGGACTTATCCGTTTCATTGACGTGCCGCAAGGAGAAATTCTTTGGTTTCGTAAAACGATCATACATCAAGAGAATTGTTGAAAATGGTACATATACATTTATTTCTCACGTCAAACACAAATTTTCGCTATTTTATCGCTCGCAATTTTATAATTAAAGAGGTTCCTACTGATGATATAGGTACTAGTAGGTACTTAAGCTGGCAAATCGAATTACTTCCGAATAAGTTCCGACATTTATACCTGTTTCGAATTAGTTTCAGGAGTAGTTCCTCCAGGTAGTCTGGTGGCGCTCATGGGACCAAGGTTAGTATAACCGGCTTAGTTATACCTAAATATCTCAAAAAAGGTTCAGTGTTTCTGATTCATGAGCTCAAAGATGCGAATAGGCATCACTAGGTATTCACATTTATTTTTTCCAAAAACTACATTATAGCTCTTTTCACAATTTCAGACAAGGAATTATATTCAAACTCTGAAACATAATTAATAGCGTTGAAGTGTGATGTCAGTTTCAGTAGTGGATAACACCATACAACCAGGTTCAGTAACTCCATGTAACTTCATACCAGGTTTGCCCAGGCCGCTTGTTTCGCTGCAGTTGCGGGAGCGCTCCATTATCACAGATTCACACTTACTCGCTCCCCTAATAGTGTTTTAGTTCGTGCCTGCGATTTTCCGGTATTATTATGAATAATAACATCGTGCAGTCAAGAGTAGGTAAGTACCTACCGGAGTGGTATAGGTAGGAGGTGACTCGAGACAAACGTACTAGGTAGGTACCTACTTAATTACTTATTTCAATAGACACAAATATTTTCTTCTCAAAAAGGTTAAAAATTGATTTTAAACATTAAAATTTGCTCGAAATTGGAATAAATGTAGTAGAAGATGGTAATTGGAACCACCAAACAGTTTTTGTTTCTTTGTATTTCTGACGACGTGATACCTGGATCGCGTCAGACCTTCCCATTTTGAATAACAAAAGCATTACATAGGGGGGAGGGGGAGGGGGGAAATAGTAGACGTTCAAATCTGTGGATAAAACCCTACTATAGAAAATATTCAGTAGTTCTAAGCAGGTACCTGTGTATGTAAGGTACCTGCTTGAACCATTTGCTCATGCAGCATCAGAAGAACTTTTACCATTAGTTGAAACACCGCTAGAAAAATCTAAATAGTCAAATTCGGATGAATTGTGGATACTGTTGATTTTTTGTTTAGAATTCCCATTTTCATATTTCAGTGGGAAGTAGGAACTCAAACCTATTGAAATTAACTAGGTACCTACCTATCTGTTATTCAACACGTCTCGCAGTATAACAACAAAAATCTTGATGCGCCAAATTGATGTCGAGCACCAAGTTAGCCGACCAAACTTATTAATGAATGTAAAAACAAATATAATTTATACCAAGTTTCTTTTCAGTGGTGCTGGAAAAAGTACAATATTGAGTGCTCTCGCCCGGAGGTCTCCAGGTACCTACATGATAGTTTTCTTTGTGTAGTTAATTGTGAAATGTACGCTTATGGAATGTAATGGAAAATTATGACAGTTGGCGAATGATGCCATCACTTTATTTTTAACGTTGGAAATCTGTACCTATTCGATTCCTATATTACGTGATTTGTCTAGGTGGGGTGAAGGTCACCGGTGATGTCAGGTTTAACGGACGAACAGTCGACGACTCCATCAGGAAAGTTACCGGATATATGTACCAAGACGACTATTTCGTCACCGTTCTGACTGTTAGAGAGCATTTACGATACATGGTGCGACCACGTTATTCTTTATGCCACTATTGATTAGGAAATAACACAGTTTAGTGATTTATGATCGTTTATAATCAGACACGAATTTCCAGGCACGGCTAAAAATGGATAGGAATACTGGAAAGCTTAGTCGAGAGAAGAGAATCGACACTTTACTTCAAGTATTGAGCTTATCATCAATTGCCGATAGCCGCATTGGTGGACTAGCTTCGGATGGCGAAAAGGTAGTAAATTCCTGCATCGTCAGTATTGAATAATGTACCTGTGCCTCCCCCAAAAAATATGTACCTGGATGAAAACAGGTACCTCACCGTCTTATTAACCTTTAGGGGTCCGTTAGGGCATTGGTTGGATAATATTTTTGAAACATATATGTACCTCTTCCTACATATAGAACTTTTATGTTTTTCATATCTTTTGTGAAATAATTATGCTTTAAGTAAACTATCAAGTGAAGTATTATAATGTCATGTGTATTCTTTGTTACAGGGAGTATTATCTGGTGGGGAAAAGAAAAGGCTATCATTCGCAACAGCTTGCCTGACACTTCCTCAGCTTCTGTTCACTGATGAACCTACGACTGGTTTGGACTCTTTCACGGCTGCCAGACTGGTGTCTGTTATGAAATCCATAGTCCAATCGACTGGTGCATCCATGATTGCCACAATACACCAGCCCAGCCCTGAGATCCTGGCTATGTTCTCTAGCATCATTTTAGTGGCCGAGGGACGACTGGTATTTTCGGGGACGACGGATGAGGCTGTACACTTTTTCCAAGAGTAAACGAATTCATAACTAGAAATAACGTTCATAACTAGAAATAACAATCTACATCAAGTTAGTATATAAATAGTTTTAGCGAATAGTAAAGGGCAAATGATTTTTAAAACTTAAGAGTTTGAACTGTCTCTAAACTCGATTAGGTAAGTACTTAAGCACCTGATTCGGTGTACTCACAAAGGACGCTTATAAAAACGTTAGGCACTGAGGAAAAATTTACCGGTATCTATATTATACCCTTTCACTTACAGAGTTGTTGTCTGCGCGTGAAAAATGTACACCACAAATCCGAATACTTCCGTGTGTTTGCCGAGAAGGTTCTATTTTTGTCAAGATTGAACATCTAGGATGAACATTTAAATGTGTTCACCATTCAATTATTGCGTATTCCTCCTGTCCTAATTTGAACACAAAACCACTTGTTTTCACAGCATCACCACTGAATAATATTAGGTATCTACCCTTTTCAGTGGCGTAGCCAGGATTGTTGAATGGGGGGGGGGGGGGGGTTATCGAAAAAAAAATTCCTGTCATGTAGCATGGCTATAAGAGCGAATTTTCAAAGAAATATTCCTGATATTGTGTGAAAAGATGGTATACCGGGAAACCATACCACTTTTCTTAAAATTATGTAATCTTTCGTGATTTTTACCGATGTTTGACCCTAATTAAGTCAAATTTTATCCACTTGCTTTTGAGAAAAATAGTTTTATCATCGAGGTAGTCCCTCCGTCGTGATGAATCATCCACACAACGTCAGGTGAATTAATATTGATTTTACCATTAATACCAATTTTTCACCCACAAAAGTCAAATTCTGACCCCTATTCTGGGTGAAAAACAACTGAAATGGTATTTTTTCTATCTTTACTCAACCTTCCATACGACTTCCAGTGATTTTTTAGCAATTGTTTGCAATTTTAGCAGTTTTTACCGACTTTCGACCCCTAAAAACTCCAATTTGACCCCCCTTGGAATTTGAAAATTGCTCATCTTCGGACTCATCCTTTCGTTTGGCAATACAAAAGTTTTGCAGAAATCTGGAATTTTTACCACGTACCTACCCGAGGACAGATATCATCTGGAGTGGCACATAAATATACATAATAATATATGAATTTTTGTTAAAATCTAGTGATGAACTGAGGATGCTCTGAAACGGATTTGCCTATAAAAATATTTCAAAAATTCATGTTCTGAAAATGTTATGTACCCGTTGCAATAGCTTTATTTTCTTTGAAAATTCGCTAATAAGGTTTGAAATTACAAAGAAAGCTGAATTTAAATTAAATTTAACAAAGCACTAAATGTTACAGATAACGTTAGGTAGGTAAGATAAACTGAAGAAATACAACATTTATTTGGCAACAATGTTCGCGAAGAAAATTAAGGTATTGCAATGGGTGCAACATTTTTTCAGAAAATAATTTCACGTATTTTATAGGCAAATCCGTTTTCAGTTCATCCTGATTTCATCCTTAGATTTCAACAAAAATGTATACGTACATTATATATATATTTATTTATGCGTCACTCCAGACGAAATCTGACCTTGATTACGTGATAAAAATTCCAAATTTCGACAAAATGTTCTTATTACCAAACAAAAGGATGAGCAATTTTCAAAAATTTGAAGGGGGTTAAATTTGAGTTTTTAGGGTCAAAAATTGGTAAAAACTGCTAATATTGTTATATAAAATCACTGAAAGTGACATGGAAGGGTGAGTGAAGACAGAAAAATACCATTTCAATTGCTTTTCACACAGAATAGGGGTCTAATTAGGATTTTTGGGGGTCAGCAATTGATATTAAGGGCTAAAATCAGTATTATTAACCTGGAGTGTGGGATGGTGACGGTGAGGGACTATTTCGATAAGAATTTTTGTCAGAAATAGTGGGTCATATTTTTGGGCAGATCGTTCGTAATCAAATAAAATTATAATATTATTTAACTGTTTAATCATGTTTGATTTACCGTTTAGCCTGTTATCGTTGTATAATATAATATGTTTGCTACTTACGTCATTGTTATCCTTCTTAAGATTCAATTTTAATTTGTGATGAACTTTTCGAACCAATGGGGGGGTTATGACCCCCACTAACCCTCCCCTGGCTACGCCACTGACCCTTTTAGATAGCAGTCGAAATAAATGTGTGTGTGCGTAAATCCTCAAACGCTAATGTGGAGGACACTGAAATGCGGAGGAAGGGTGGTGGTTGTTCATAAGTCATTACTTGTGGATTTCCTAAAAATCTGACAGTAACATTCTGCTGCAAATGTGTATACATTCTTCGCTTGAAACGCCTATACCGACATGAAAGTATGATCAGTTATAAGTGGCAGGATAGCACAACACAAATGTCATAAAGTTTTTCATCCTAATTCCGCGCCTAGCCATTCTTTTTAGAAACCGTAGTGGTAGAGCATTGTACCATCTGGCGTAGCATTAGACTTCGGAACTTTCTATTTATGCAGTCACTTTACAATATTTGCAATAATTTGAAATAAAATAGTGTATTCGACTAGAAGATGATAACGGATAGGAGTGGGGAACTCAAAATAAACACGTAGGTACCGACTCCAATGGAGGTACCTACACCATCAGTTCCATTAATGTTGCAGAAGTTGACTATGCCACACGCAGCTAGAACGGAATCAATATCGAATCGGATCGAATTCGGAATCGGATTCGAATCGAATAACCATCGGCCATTTAGGTACCTATTCAACACTCCAAACGGGCTAGTTTAATCTTCGGTGAGATCTGACTTTTTGGTTTATTATTGGTTTATTATTGTCAATAATGAACCTTTGGCGTCGACCATGAACCCCCCCCCCCCCTCCCATCACATTTGATGGTTTCCGTTTCAATGTACGTAGAATCTGAAAATGGAATAAAAACGCAGCAAACTGTTACACAACGGTTTATTGTTTATCTGTATAAATGTCCCTTCTGCGTAGATCACTATTTTCTGTGGTCAATACCCTAGCCCCCCCCCCCCCCCCACCACCGAAAGAATGCCCTAAATCTTGTACTGGAGCCTGCCCGGTTACAGTTTCATAAAAATGCGCGGGATTCAATAATTCAATAATTAATCAATTGCTATATTCATGAAGCATAGGTAACATTTGTTCAAGTTACAGAAGTACGTCTATCAACAAAATCCAAAAGAGCCATCATTCCTCAAATGAAATAATATCGCAGAACAACCAATTCCACTTCACACACATCCTTGATTTTAATCAGGTGGTCCATACCAATGATATCTGGGCCGGATTTATACCGTTTTATTCACGCTTCTAACTACGCGAAATATAGTCATAGAGTGCTGAAATTTTGAGGGTACACGCGGGTTGGTTCCCGTATCAAAATCATTGAAATTTTACTGTAACTTTCGTCTGCGCATCCGCAAACGTGAAATAATTTTAACTCCCATAACTACCTAAAATGTCGTTGAAATGAGTTCAAACTTGAAAGGTCGATCAGGAATAATACTTTGATAGTTCCTTGTGAATTTCATTGGAATCGTACTTTAACTCTCGCCTGCGCATGCACGAACATGAAATGTTGACCATTTCCATGCAACGCTTCTAGATACGCGAAAAATAGTCGTAGAGCGCTGAAACTACCCAACTAGTTTTGTTAGTCCATGTGACCTGAGCCGTTTAGTCATTAAACCATGCATGGATACTCCACCTGTCCACTGAATGAACCTTCCCAACTATTATACCTATACGTTCAAGTGATTCAAGTGAGGAAGCTGTAACTGCCTGCTCGAATTGGCAGACGTTTTTAAACATTGATCGATAAGGAATTGCTTGAGTACCTACAAATTTATGGCTTTATCCAATGCCCTTTGACTAATGAGTTGCAGATCTTCTTGAGCGTTTCCCGAACAAATAAGTACCGTATCATCCGCAAGCGATATGAATCGGGTGTTCTATAGAGGAAGATTACACAAATAGTTTGCAAATGTTAAGAACAAGTAAGGCCCCAATACTGGAATAGAGAACTCAGAATTTTTAGGATCGCGTAGATTGTCGTTGGTTTTAATCTGTTCGTTCCTTTGACTTAGATATGAATGGATCCATTCAAGCTCATTTCCTCTCGCCCAAGCTCCTCCATTTTAAACAAAAGTAGCGAGTGCTTGATGCAATCGAAGCATTTTGATACGTCCAAAAATATGGCTAAGACTTTTTCACCCTGATCCAGACTGTGGCGTGTTTTGATTTTTCTACAGCTGCGGATTCACAATGAGTAAAATGATAACCGAAGGAGAGTTTTTACTCGAATGCTTGGCTCCTGCACGTTACGCCGATAAGAAGCCACCAACTTCCGAATTCAAAAAGACGATTCCAGTCCGCAAAATAGCTGCATCATTTGAAGTTTCCAAGTACTATTCAGCAATAGAAGATTCAATATCACTTAATGAAAAGGTGCTTAATAATAGCCAAAATATTATAGATGTAACAATTTTATTTAACAATAATGTTTTTCACAATTCAGGTTTCCGTTCTCCGAGTGGCTCTTTCTTGTCTTGGAAGCTTAAATAATTAAATTATAATACAGTTGAACTGGATCATACAATTGACATCGCTATAATAGTTTTAAATAGCCTCGGTTCATTTTCCATGGAGTTCGGCTATTCACAAATTCTGGAATTGGGTAGCAAAGTACCTTTTGTTTAATGATACGTTCCAGCTTCCATTAATTTATTTCAACGTGTCTTGTGGAATACATTTCCCATTATATGTAGGTACTTGGTGTCCGCTGAGCTGTTATACAGTCCTTTTTTTGTCTGTTAAATCAATATTTTCGAAGAACGTATTATTACGCAGTTTACATATGTCCACATTATCGGCATTTTTAACATTCTCTAACTGTTTATTTGCAGGAAAACGATCACCTTTCATCGCGTTTCAGTTAGTGAGTACCTATCACCCTATATAGATACTCAAGTACCCTAATTACCAGCCGTGCTCATTCAAGGCTAAATAATGCACGATCCTTTGTTTTTTGAATTATTATCAAATTATTCGTACACTGTTAATAAATAATATTGTTCATTTGCAGTAAAGAACCATTTTGGGTTGTGAAACTTTTCTGGCTGACGGTCAGAGGGATGTTGGAATTAATCAGAAATCCGAATGTACAGTGGATCCGAATCGGGCAAAAGATGGTAATGATTAACGAAGTTTATTTCGACTCAGCCTCTATTATAAAAAAATCCACATCAAATCGATCCAAAAAATATCATAAGCACCTAGGTGACTATTGTATATCCCTTGTATTTTTCTTCTACGAAATTTGATTTTAATGCGTAGGAGACGTGAGCCGTTTACGCTCCTTGGCAGAATAGTCATTTTGCGAAGCTTGAATTGGGATTCATTTCAGGCTGTCGATCAAGCTTAGCTGATTCTACCAACTTAGCGGCTACGAAACCCTTCCTACAATGGACATACTAGATAGAATAGAAACACTTACTATTGTAGAACGCATGTAGTAGGTAATGGGCAAGTTCAAATAGTAGTTAGTCTTTAATTTATTATGTAGTAAATAACTAGGTTTTTTAGATTTGTTTTTCTTTACTGAAACTTTAGTTAGTCCTATTTTTGTGTTTGGTGATTTAGAAAACTAGAATGTTTTAAAAGTACCATAACTTTATACTTCAAGACCACTTCTTTCAGATACAGTTGAATGATATATTTTTTCGAAACCTTTTTTTCTAGGCTGTTATATAAGCTTGATAGGTACAACACAAAGAGAGTGTCGAGGCATCCTACAACCGAATCTCGTAGGTACCTTCAAAACACCTAGTAATCCTCTTTGTTGGAAGGTTGATGGATTTTATTGTTCTCCTGTCATTATTCATCACTAAAAGGATGGGCATTGTCCCTTACTTCCTCAATCCACTCCACGGTTATTATCAAATCAATACCTACCATTTACCTAGCGTTGCAACTTATAATCATTGTTCTTAGATCGGTTCTGCAGAATAATTCATTGTTTTGACACAGCCTGCCCGTGTGCATTTATTCAGTCTAATGATCATAGCACGATATCATTATTCAACATCACTCAGGTACCTATAACATATTGATTGATGAAGATGCTAGTTATGAGTGTGGCAAGCATTTACGACCACAACTTTTCTTGGCAAGGTATGCCATAAATGGCTTTGGATACCGGATAACGGAATGGGAATGTTACTGGTATGACAACTCCTGTACCGAAAAAATTGAGTACGGTTGTTCGTTGGTTCCATTACTGATCTATTGATTATCACTTAAGGTCACAGGATACCCTAAATAAATGAGTACAGGTGTTTCCATTTCTTCTTGCAGTTGATCGCATTCACAGCAGGTATATGTTACTATGGAACGATTGAAATGAATCAAAAAGGCGTTCAAGACGGTCCAAGGCGTATTGTTCCTTCTGGTCACGGAAAACGTGTTCGCGCCGATGTATGCAGTGATGGCAGTTTTCCCGAAAGAATACCCGCAGTTCGTGAGAGAGTATCGTAATGGAGCTTATAGCCCTTCCGCATACTTCTTATCTAAGATCTTCTGTCTAGTAAGTAACACTTAATATTGGCTGTTCGCATAATTTCTACTTCCATGTATAAAGAAATTGTACAATGTGGCTGGAACTTATAGAACATGCATTTGACTACAAACTTAGTCAAATTTGATTATAGTACAAAAAATGTAAGGTAATAATATTTATAAAATGCGACCATCTTTTTTGTGATCATCTTGATAACTTTGGCGATTGCCTTTTTAATTTTTACTTTTAACAAATTAATTATTAAACTTTTACCTTTAAAACCTTTCACGAAATGAAGTAAACGTTTACAATTAAAATTGAGCCATCCGGAAAGGCTGAACTAATAATCAGGTAATAGGTTCAACGTAAAAACGTTTAAAAAAAGGCTAATTCTATTTTAGAAAAGATAGGTACCTATTAAAATATATGTTCCACCTGCCATCCATTCATTCAAACTGATGACTAGATAAACATGCGGGGGGGGGGGGGGGGGGGGCAAACTGGATTTTTCCAGCAATCCCCGCAATCCCATCACTTTCATATCTCCCATGGTATAATATAATATTCTTAACGTTTTGCTCCTTATGTTTCATCGAAGATTTAAATGATCTTTTTTCAGGGGCCAGGGGCAGTACTAGAAGCATTTCTCTTCACAAACCTTCCTGTATGGTCTCGCAGGGCTTCGGTATGAGTTAGAGCCCTACCTAATCACTACAGTATTCACTTTTCTATGTATCAACGTCGCTACGGCATGTGGTAAGTTTATTAATCAAAATCTACATACAACCCTTAACTTTCGATAAATTATGTGTCCTAGCCCACACCAAAACGGAAATAGATGCCCCCTTCTGCGTAGATCACTATTTTCTGTAGTCAATACCCTCAAGCCCCCCCCCCCCCCCCCCTTACAAAACCACCACCACCACCGGGAAAGCCCTAAATCGAGTACTGGAGCCGGCCCCGGAATTAATGTTTCCTACAAAAACGCGGGATTCAATAATTCATTCATTAATTATTTTGTAGTTATTCATGAAGCATAAGGCAAATAATAAACCGCTGTGTAATAATTTACCTGTATAGGTGCCCCTTCTACGTAGATAGTATAATGAACCGTTGTGCAATAATTTATCTTTGAGTAATAATTTATCCTTGTATAATAATTTGCCGATCAATAATACTTCAACGGTTGTTCAAGTTGCAAAAGTAACTACAACAAACTCCAGCCCTTTCTACGTAGATGGTGTAATGAACCGTCGTGTAATAATTTACCGTTGTGCAATGATTTACTATTGTGTTGTAATTTACCCATCAATAATAATTCAACTTTTGTTCAAGTTTCACTACCCATCAACAAACTCCAAAAGATTCATTTTTCAAATGAAATAATATCACAGAACAACCAACTAGACTTCATACTCCGTGAATATAATCAGGTGCCCCCTAGTAATGATGATCTCGGGCCAATTCCCGATTGTTAGCGCGTCCCTAGTATGATATTTGGGCTGGATGTATACAGTTTCATTCACCATCCTGTTGGAAATACCTGTCGGTGCAAACTTCTGGGCCTTGCTGTGAACTGACATGACGGTTGGACGTACAGAGCTCCGGGTTCGAGGACTATTTAAAACCGTAAAGAAAATTCGAGATAACGGTGTCCTGGAGATTTCTGATGACTGCGGATGAGTGACAGTAACGCCGAGCTTCGAGGACCAACTAGACCCCAAACGGGGCCTACACACAAAATTTCGTTAATTTTCGTTCATGGTAACTAAGAAAAGTGCGAAGTACGGCCGGCGTACGGCGGACGGACAAAATTTTTGGTTTATTATTTTCAATAATGAACCTTTGGAGTCGAGCATGAAAAAAATAATTTTTTAACCCCCCCCCCCCCCCCTCAAAATTTGATGGTTTCCTTTTCAAGGTATGTAGAATCCGAAAATGCAATAAAAAAATTTCTGTCTGTCTGCCGTACTTCGTACTGAGCACTTTTCTTAGTTACCATGAACCAAAATTGACGAAATTCGGTTTATAGGTCCCATTTGGGGTCTAGTTGGTCCTCGAAGCTCGGCGTTAATGTCAGTCATCCCTAAGGGGTGAAAAATAGGGGTTCAAATATCCAGGACGCCGTTATCTCGAATTTTTTACGGTTTTAAATAGGTAGTTCTCGAACTTGGCAGTTTTTTAGACCACCCGGGACATTGTACGTCCAGCCGTTCCTTCACAGTAATACCCAGAAGTTTGCACCAAAAGGCATTTTCAACAGCAGGGTGAACGAAATTGTATACATTCAGCCCAAATATCATCACTAGGGACGCACTAATAATCGGGAATTGGCCCGAGATCATGATTGCTAGGGAGCACCTGATTATATTCACGGAGTATGAAATCGAGTTGGTTGTCGTGTGTTATTATTTCATTTGTAAAATGATGGCTCTTTTGGAGTTAGTTGATAGGTAGTGAAACTTGAACAAGCGTTGGAGTAAGAGTAGTATTGATGGGTACATTATACACAGTGGTAAATTATTACAC